>CM069443.1:10184631-10672440 GCA_035610835.1 Ophiura sarsii
TCACTTCGCCGTTTTTAAGCCCAGTTTGCTGACCCCCCCTGGAGATACGCTATTGATACATAAATGCTGCATCTGTAAAGTGATGTCACTGTCACTGTCCAGAGAAAAGTGAAATAGATTATAGTATACTTGAACCCAAATCAATTACTAGGTCAATTCAAAACTGAGTGTTCAATGTCTTTGATTTGTACGGAGTGCGAAAATGTTAACAAATATAATAATATGTACAAAATTGGTACCAATATTTGTAGCATTTTTCTATTTTTTCTTTTAGGATCTTTAAAAAACTGATTGGTGGTACAAACAATTGACCTAGAAAAAGGGGTTATCTATTATGGCAATACATCCAATATGTATGATCATTTGAACTGAATAGGGGCCTACCCCTTTAGACTATTACAAGCATTTGTTCCCTGAGGACTATTGCATGCATTTTGCGTTGACCTGCATGAACACGCATGGTGACTAATTCAAACTAGAAATCATATTATTTTCTGTCTAAATCCATAAGATTAATCCTTGCAATTCTGTTAATATTTTTGCCTGTTCTTTTTCTATCCAGAGGTTCAAATTAAAGCGGACAAGGCTGGGCGTGGCATAGCATGGCATGGATGGTGTCAGGCTGGGTTTAGTGCAAAGTACACAGATGATGGATCTACGGCTTATACTGGGGGCTGTTGGCTCTCTGGCTTGGAGGGGTAAGGCACTGTCATAACCGACAATGTTTTGTATATATACATTACATATATATACATTACATAGAGTTTGTCAATTCATCAGGGGAAGGCTTCTGGCAGGGGGGAATGCCCCCTGTCCCCTCCCCCCCCCCCATCCTGGTTACGCCCCCGGCAAAGCGCATTCCAGTGATTGCACCTTAGAGTACATAATTGTAGTGTTGGTATAAGTACCCACAGTATCTACAACAAATCCTGACACTTGTTTGATCCCTGGCATACGCCCTGACATAACTACACAGAGTAATGCACTTATCAATTGCATCCCCGGCCTGGGGGACCCGGGATAGCGGGGATTAGGGCCGGGATGTACAAATTGCCCATGTGACGTCCCGGCTACAATCGTGTTCCTTAATGTCATAACTTAGCAATGTTGGTTCTAATCCAGTAATAATGCTTTCTATTGCATTGGCTGTGTATCATGTGTGCCCCAAGGTTCACTCCATTGGTCCATCAATGTATTTCCATATATCATTAATACTGTTTTATGTCTGAGTTCATAATACTTCTAAGTTCTATATATCTCGATGGCACATAAAGACAGGCCATTGGTCACAGAATGGTGCGTCATATTTTTGGTCAACACTTTTTTTATTGGGAGATTTTCACACTAGACAATCACAAATAGACCAGATACTCGTTATTATAACCATGGAACGTGTTCAATAATATGATTTAATAAATTGCAAGAATGTATGAAAATACACTTGCATTCACAACACTACAATAACCCACACAAGTACTGTAATTTGTCGCGCTTGGCACATTTTAAACAATTTTCTTTGCTTGTTTTTATTTTTGCAATTTTGAGCTTCCTTACATAGTCCTATATACAAAATGAATGTATTCGCTCATTTTTTTCCTTGCACTTGATGATTTTAGCACGAAAGCCCAAAATAAACGTAGCACGAAAATGGAGAATTTTAGAGTATCTCATGTTCTATAGTGCTGTTAATAACTCATGACAGAGTTTGTGTTCCCCAAGGTTCAATCAATTGGTCCATCAATGTATTCTTTATTTGTGTATGTTCTACAGGTAGTATTGTATCAATCACTGATGGTGCAGCCCGAGTATCGGATGTGACCAGCTGGTTTCCCACTGCAGACGAGGATGAAAGCTATATAGGTAAGCCATTATTATGATGAAAGCTATATAGGTAAGTCCATTATTATGATGAAAGCTATATAGGTAAGCCATTATTATGAATGTGACCCTTCTCATACATGTATAATATGAACTCTGCCGAAACCTGAGGGGTTCTCCATCTATCTAAATATATAAAAGAGTCACCCAATATTCCATTATTTGAGTAGTAAGGCAGTGCTATTTCGTGTATAGCCCTAACCCAGATGGTTGGTTCGTAGGACTAAAGCCAACAGGAGGAAACTTAGGACAAATAATGAGGGGCTTGAACCCAGGGACTGTCGCTGTGGAAGTCTCGGTTATCAGGCATCACCTCTAGGGGGTCGCACTCACACAAAATCTTTTCAGAGTTATATCTACTTTTCTGTGATTGCGCACTGAGATTGGGTGATGGGGCCCACCTTCTGTTCGATTTGATAGTGATAGGGCTATGGGAGAGGAGTCATTTTGGACTGATTGCCAGACAGAGTCACATGTCTATAACATCTTATTGGATAGAAAGAAAAGATGTTGTGTGTCCAGTTTCCGGTTTACTCAGAGGATTCACTTCTGAATGCTGAATGAGAGAGAGAGAGAGAGAGAAAAGAACATACATACACTCTCAGTTTAAGATTTGTATATAACCTCCCACAAATTTATCAACTTTCAAACCTGTTTTAATTCCGAGTCAAGTTTTTTCTGTCACAGGGTAGGTAAATTTAATCAGGTTACCATACCAATAACAAAGCAACACTTCCTGCAACCTTATCCCGTCTTCAAATATTGACTATTAGATTGGTATCGGAGGTTACTCAAAAAATTAAAGCATATTATGACCGGTGAAACCATGGCGACGCACAGTGTGACAATATCAATCATCAATGCGTCACGTCACGTTGTCCACAAATATGCACCACTTGCGTTTTCTATTTTGATGAAAGTAGTACAGTTTTCTAATACAATGTGAAATGTATTGAGTAGTTTAATAATTGGGAGATGAAAGGATACACTCCAGTAAGGCCGGAAATGTTAAGATAGTGAAATTGGCTAATTGTCTGAAATCACACTTCTAAATTTCCTTTTAAATCCTCCAAAGAAGCCTATTTGGGCGACCCAATACAGTGCTTTGGCAACAAGACATATTACCTTTTTTTCCTTATCTGACTCCGACACAATCAAGCTGTTTGATTTTCTACAGAGAGAATAGGAGTCAAATAGAACATCAATAGTTTGTAAAGACGGGCAAGAAAATTGGGTGATAGGGACAAAACACACACTGGCCATGTTTATTAGTTCCGGTTGTGTAAGCAAAAAGTGACATTTGGCCATGGCAGTCATGGCATTGGGATGGGGTAGAAGTTGTACATACATAAGAGGTCTGCCATTCAAGTAGCTGGACAGCATTTTTCTATGGAAATTAGTTCCACCAACAAGGAGACCTGAAACATGCCCTGGAGATGTGTAAATAACTGTCAAAGTACATTCTAATGACGAGTGACATTGTGTATGTTGAGAACTTACTTTCTATTGCGTGGTAAGCAATGTGAATCTATCATATTACATAATTCATCTCCTTCAGCATGTTAAATACACCTTAGCGGCTAATCACCCATGCTCTAACAGATTGAAGTATATGACAAGTGTGTTTCTATAATAGCATTCATCCTGCACGCTTCCGTTTTAAAAATAACTCTTCATAGCTTTGTAACCAATCATTGAGTCAGGTGGTCAACGGTTTCTATGGTTTTCTTGTTATAGCAATACTTACAGAATAAATTTATTGTTTTTCAGCGCTATCGGTGAAATTTAGGGTGTACAAAATGCAATATAAAATTTATTTTCATGGAACCATTACATTCATCAGTCCAGAACTGCAGTAGGTTTTCCAGTTGTATAAATTCATAAATTAATTCATTCAATTATTCATGAAATGTATATATTTATTCATATTAGAAATTAACTAAATCCATGAAATAATAAATGTATGAATCATTAAGTTTATTAATTAATAAAATAATTCTTTAATTAATTAAATTAATTAATATTTATTAATGTAATCACTTCACACATTAGAAGCTCATACAGGATGTCCCAGATTATACCCTGTTTAAAAATTAATAACAATGTGAAAACAGCATTGCAGTCCAAGTCTAAATGCCAGCGATATAATGGGGAACACATACTACTGTTAATTCCATCGACCCCCTCTAAGCGATGTTTGTGTTTTTAACACTCTTCTTGTTTAGCCTCTGTCTTGTCATGTCTCATGGGCGACAGCATTATTTTTTTAAAGTAGGATAGTGAGGCACAGCCGATCTTCAATTGTTGAAATGACTTATAAGATAATGTAACAATGCAATTATCACAAAGTGTTTCAACTGATAAGGGGGGGGGGTATATTTTACCAGTGGCATAGCTAGGTTTTTCATATGGACGAGGCAGGAAATAATAGTGAACCGACAAGACTTTACCGACCAAACAAATGTGCTTTTACAATTATTTTGCCATGATTGTGGTACATTTTGGCTAAAAGTTGAATAAGCTTCTAAAAAATGTGGGGAAAATGCGTGTGTAACGCCTGAAAAATTGCCATCTTTGTATTAATTTCACCGTCATTATACATATTGGGGGTGGGGAGGGGACCATTACCCCTTGCCCCCCTCTGGCCATGCCGCTGTATATAACCAAAGTATTCTGAATCTAAAATTTTAAAATTTTAATTTTAAATTCACGAAATAAAGTATCCGTGAAATTATATTGTTTTACAGTATGGCAGAGTTGAAATATTGGATTTGAAATTACCGAGTGACATATTTTCTAAATCAGGTTCTAAAGATAGCCAGGATCTGACGAGAAAAGTGTGCATACCAGAATTAGAGTTGAGTTTAGGAATGATTAAAGTATATCTTTGTGTATGATTTCTGGTGGTATGATTGTGATGTACAAATTCAAAACTGGATAATGATGTACAATTGGTTAGTATGGAAAAACTGTTCAAAACAAATCATAAATTAAACAGTCTAGACATCCAAGACCTGAGACCGTTAATCACAATGACACGTTTGACAGGTATATTTTTAATATCAATTAAATTCTGATGGACTGCAGACTTTTGGTTGAATTGAGATGGTTATAAACCTGTCAAATGTATGATTGCCTAGGGTCTAGACAATTGGATTGGTTTTTCAACTGTAATCACACACCAACAACTTTTTCCGCCGCGTTGTCTTTTTTAAAGACATTGCTTGTTGAAGTTATTTACATCATCAATTTTTTATTCAATATTGAAGTTTGCATGATTCAGTCCTTTTTTCACCTGCCAAAAAATGAATAAATAAAATTTCGAAAGTCCTGAATAGGGCCTACCTTTAGGATAGGGGGGGTTACGCCAACATAACTATTTTTTACTTTTGCCTTAACCTAGCCTTGGTCCCAGACTGATCTGTATCAATCACTGTTGAATCATATTGGTCTGCAGTGTGGTAGACATGTCACACAACATTGCATCATGCCACATCAACTCATGCTTGGCACCAGTCTACACATTGTAGCCATCTGACAAGATTTTAACATCGCACCCTCAATGCATTGCGCCAACTCAAGATGTTGTCCCACGATGCATTTGGATTTCCCCTTATCGATACATGTGTCAATACAATTGATATATCAGTGACCTTTGTACCCCGAGATATCAATAATCAATATCGCGGCTTTCTGTCACACATGACACGTATCAGAAAATAAATGGTTCCCCTTTCGTTTTGGTTTTCCAATAGAAAAAAGAAAAAGAAACACTGAGAACTAATTTATTTAATGATGTAAACAAGAATTTAAGAGCTTGTACGATAATGGCACTATGAAGCCATGGATTTTGTGCATAATTTTGTCTAAGGGCGAGTGGTATATTTTTAAAACTTTTCTAGGATATGAATACATGGTAGGCGGCGGGCCGGCCTGTGATAGCAGATTGCAGAGAGATTTAGTTATTTATCGTACTTAGTGCTAGTATAAGGGGGCACAGCACTAAATATACTGCCCATTGGATAACGTGTAAATTAGAGCTAAAAGAGTCGCGATTTTGGGTCCTTAGTAACTCTTTTTGAAATGTCTCAAATGCTTTATTCTAACAAACAAATATTCAAATTTCATAAATTCGTCAAGAACAGATACCCCTTCCAATTAGATTTGACGATATGATCATTTAAACAGCGCCACCCCTATTTTCAGCCCGGACGCTCTCCTTCTGACCCGCCTCCGAGCATGTGTGTTCATCCACGTGATAAATTCAGTACAATCGAAAATCATTATTTTGCAATATCATGAGCAAAGTACAAGAGATTATCTTTCATTTTAATTATAAAATGCTACCCTCACGCCAAACTTATTCCCAAAGGACCCCAATTTATCACAACCTCGGTTTTTGTTTTTGCCGGAACTACTACCATTACACAAAACGAGGAGTGATTTAGTGCTATGCGCCCATAAGTATACCAAACTTTACCTTGATATATCATACCCATCATTGGTCTCTCTGATCAGTTATCCGGTTAGTTCACTGTCTAGACATTTCTTAATAGGCGATGAAAAAAAGAAACCTATTGTCCGGCCGGCCCGACCGACCCATTTAAAAATTTTAAAAAATTTAGACAATTTTGACAACCCCCCCAAAAAAGGGTTGTTTATGGTTAAAATATGTTCTTAATTTTTGTTGGATTGTTCCAAATTTTAAAAAAAATGGGTCATCAGAGCCGTACCACAGGGTTTTTTCTGTTACGTTACTGAGACAAGTTGCTTGATATCATTTAACCCCCACCTACCCCCAAACGTGATTTTCTCAAAATCCTATGATAAATGAGTCATGGTCCTTGTTCGCCTCATATGCTTATAATTCATTTATCAGGAAGACATAATAGTGGATGTTTGGACGTTATTAGATTGCTTATTAGATTGCGTAGAATTTTAACATCCAAAGATTTTGTCCGAAGACGTCAGTGATAAAAAATGATGGCAGACTTGGGTCAAGTCTAAATTTGTGTGATAAATTCAACCTGTCAAATACTACCACGATATAAACAACGTCTAGACAGTGTAATATATGATTTGCTTTTACTCTAGGAGTTGTATACTGGTTTGGAATTGTATGGAGGTAGGGTGATATGTCTAGCTCTCTAATATAGCACTCAATTTGCTTAGCACTATACATGTATGTGATACAGAGCACTGTAATTTTGATCTCATATCAAAGTAAGTAGTCGCCATGGCAGGACATGGAAGACGACCCTTCAATTTCATGTCAAAAGAAATGCTAGAAGAGAAAATTGGAACAGTAGTACCCAAAAATACACACAAGGCGACACAGTGGACTGTGAGGACGTGGGATTGTTGGGCAACGACAAGGAATGAAGCAGTTATGGAAGGACGATTAGACTCGACTCTTGTGCCATTAGCAAACCAATTGAATACGGTCTCAATGAGTGAATTGAATGAAAAAATAGCATTTTTCATTCAAGAAGTATGCCGTGCCGATGGGCAACCGTATGTTCCCGATTCTTTGAGAGATTTAGTCTCCGGAATACAACGTTATTTACGAGAGGAACTGCGAATGGAAGACCTCAATCTTCTTGGGGAAAGAAGTCAATGCCGAAAGGCACTAGATGCGAGATGTCGAGAGCTTGCAGCACAGGGAGTAGGGGCTATTAAAAAACATGCGATGCCTATCTCCATCGATCAGGAACAGAGATTATGGGAGAAAGGAATTCTGGGTGTTGTTGTTGCTGATCAGCTTCAGAAAACAACATACTTTTATGTCTCCAAGTGTTTTGGAATCGGTACTGCAGACGAACATAGGAATCTTAATCGAGAAGCATTTTCATTCAAACAGACTGAATGTGGTAAATATGTGCAGTTGCAAGGATACTCGTTCAAAAAACGGCAGGGAGGAAGTAACTTAGAACCCATAATCGGTCGTCAATACGAGGATCCTGCAAACCAAAACTGCGCTTACAATATTATCCACAAATATTGTCACCTTGTACCAGGAACAGGGCCATTTTACAGGAAACCATTATGTGGCACACCAACAGCACCAATCCGATATGGAGACCAATCCATAGGCATCAATACCATACGCACATTTATGCCAGAAATGATGGCTGGTATTGGGAAAGTAGGTCGTTACAGCCTTTCTTTAAACAAACGTTCTTTAACCAAACATATGTCTGACAACCAACTGCTGGATACGGATACTTACTTAATCCAACCCAGAAGGGGTCACAGATCATTGTCACAAATATCTTCTGAAATGGAGCGTAATCTAAGCCGGAAATTAGACGCGCCCATTCGTTCTTCTCATTTAGAACAATTAATTCCTACGGTAGAACCACCAATTAACAATCCAGCAATACCCTTACAGTTTGATACATTTCCCACATTTCGCGATGAATCGTCAAAACCTCACAGCCCATTTTTTGACTCATCGTTAACTGGATTCCAAGCTACTGTAAATGATCTGCCACAATCTCATTATATTCCCAGTTCACTGCAACATTCTGCTTCCCCATCACCAATCTATTCAGAAGATGCACTACCAATCAAGAAACGACGATGCAGTGAAACCGTGACGACGCCGCATCAATGGATGTCATCAAATGAAGAATCAGAGTCAGATGAGATTAAATCAATTATGAAATTGGCTCAATCACTCAGTTCAGACAATGTCAATGAAGAACCACAAATGCCACAAAGGAAAACCGATTTAGTTCCCTCAAAATATTCTTGTACAACAACTGATGGATCTATTACTCTAGCGTTATCATCGTCCGTCTCCGAACCCCAGCCTATGCAACGTTACCAAATACGAACCACACCAGACATACTATGTGTACCTGGAACACAGCAGGACATACCCAAAGAACAATCACCAACCAATGAGGACATTAAACAGGAAGATGCATCCTATGACTCAGCAATACCCAAACCTGAATTAAAGATGAATTTTCTCACCAGATCTCAGTATAACACACAACGTAAACCAACACAAATCAAACCAAACCACCACTTCTATGAAGTGCATTATGATGTAAAGCCAACTCTAACAAAGGATGATAGACCATCTATTTCTTCTGGTCTCTACGCGACACATCACGATTCAATGTCGGAACCTACACGCATGCCAAAACAATTCATCTCCCCGCACAAAACAGTTCACACCAATTTGGATGATATCAAACAGTGGAACAGTCCAATTTTTACTGTCAATTTGTTCGACTTGATACCTACCAATTCTGAAGGAAATGCTGGCTCTATTGAAGGAATTAGCCTAGCTGTAGAGCGTACAGTCGGTGGTGCACATCGTGTCTCTGTAAAAATGAGCATTGAAAATTCAGATGGCAGTAATGGTGATACAGAATGAGCAGTAACTTTATATTAGGGACGCACCATTTGATTTTCAGGGGGGAGATGGAAGTTGGAGTCGGGCTGAATTTTTTTTTTTGCCACCGAAGTTGGCGACATTTTTTCCCCTGCTGCCTTTGGCGGCAAGTTTTCTTGGTTTTTTTGGCAAAGGTGGCAACATTTTCTTTTTTAGGTTTTAATGTTTTTCTTTACATTGAGTTGGGTGAGTCAGATTTTTATTTTTTTTACTCAGCAGTGGGACAACTTGGTTTTTTTTCCCTGGTTGGTGGGCAATTTTTTTCTTCTTCTTCCAGGATGTGGGCAAAGTTGTTTTTTTAGAAAACTTCCATGCCCCCCCCCCCCCCCCCCCCCCCGTATCTAATGGTGCGTCCCTTGGTTTGTCAAATCCTGTGCAGCGTAAGTGCTGCATTATGAAATATGTATTGTATGGCCTAAGTGATGACCTAAACAATACTTTGTGACCAATTTTTATGAGATGACTAGAAGTCAGTCGAATACTGTATTCGTCGGCATGATTCTGATCGGCTCATTTTTGGTGCGTTTTGTCCGTATGTGTTGTGTAATCACGGTACAGTTACTGCGTTATAGCGTGGTTAGTTTGTGAAAAAAAAGAAGAAAAAAATTAAGGGTGTGGGTTGGAAGAAACTTTAATATGTTGTATATTATATTCATACCTACTGCATGAAAATAATTTTGAGGTCCAAAATAATTTAGAAAAAGGCGTATCTAAGGTGTTTTGGTCGGTAACCAAGGCACGTAATAAGGCCAGAATCAACGAGATAGATAGATAGATATACGTCGAGCGATGACTGTAGCTAGGGTCATTGCCAGCCCATTTACAATGCAATCCTAAATCTCGCGCTCGAAATCGTGTAAAATTACAGATGAAACGCCAAATCTTTCAAAACATAGTGAATTCAATCAGTTATACATTAGAAATGTAGAAAGAGTCATCAGCTTTTGTTTTGGATATCTTAATTACTTAGTTTAAGCTACATAAGATATCAGTGTTAAACAAAAGACAGCAATATAATTCTCTGAAATCAGTAATATTATTTCAGGGCCCGTTGCCGCAATTGGTCGCGTGAAGCCAGTTTGCGACCAATTGCAGCAACGGTTCATGAATGAATCGACTAAATTTAGGGGATTTAGTGGATTTGCAAATAGAACAGCAACTTAAATACAATTTTGCGAGCAGACGGCACTCAAAATACTCAAATTACTCGAAATAAACCCTTTTCGGTCAATCGTGATACGAGATTCTCGGCCAAAATATGTGCATGGAAGATGCATCTACCTACTTATGTGATTGATTTTGCAAAACGATGAAGTTTAATAAAATTATTTGTGGGGTTTTGTTGACTTCATTTTCTAGACAAGCAGGGCGCTCTACCTATATTTATCTCGTTGGTGTAATTAGGATGTACAGTGATGCGCCCCATCGATAGTTTCTACGCATAAGAAGTAGACTTCGAATTACATGGAATTAAAATGTGGTTTGTGTTTCATCAATCATTTTCCTCGCATTCTTCTCACTGGCATAATATGTGGGTGTTTGTTGTCATTTATACGCTATTTTGTGTGTGTTTGGAGTCATTTCTACGCTTTATTTAATTACTTGCTTTAGTTGAATATCGCGGAGGAGTACACAGTCAAGTTATAGTTTAAGCAAATCGGCTAGCGTCTATATTTTCATTTTATTTTTGTGTCAATGTGCCGGGCAATGTGCGACCTGGCGGCCTGGTACTGAGAAGCATTGTCATAGAGAGCTAAGAATTTCCAGAGCTAAATAGCTGTATGCCGGGAGCTGTACGTGCAGATTAGACTAGAGCAAAATATAGAAATAAGAAATGTTTAAGATCCTCTCACCTCTGTCTCTTTATATAACCATACAATAATCGGGATTTAGCCGACAAGGTGTTTTTTTTATTTTAAGTAAGCTTATTTAGTCATTATATTTTTATAATTTGATAAATGAAATTATGGATAATTTCAGAATGAAATGTTTATAGACATTTCGGGAATCTCGGGTCCCACCTGAAAAAACCGGGTCCCGGGATTACGACAATAATTGCCAGCATTTTAGCCTAAAAAATGACGGACACTATAAATTAAAATGTGTCTGATTTGATTTGTTGGATATTATTTCACATTTTGAGTTACGTATCAAATCTGTGCAGCTAACCGTTCAAACCGCAACACATTTGACGGAGAAAATAATTGCCAGCAATTTAGCCTAAAAAATGACGGATACCATAAAATGTGCCGATTTGATTTTTTGGATATGATTTAAATTTTTGAAGTACGCATGAAGTTTGTGTATCTAACCGGTCAAATTGTGACCCCGACTGTGACACATTGACAGAGAAACAAAATTACAGGCAATTTAGTCTGAAAAATGACAGACACCATAAAATATGTCCCGATTTAATTTTTTGGATATGATTTCACATTTTGAGCTACATATTAAGTTTGTGTAGCTAACCGTTCAAACCGCAACACATTTGACAGAGAAAATAATTGCCGGCAATTTAGCCTAAAAAATGACGGACACCCTCAAATGTGTCCGATTTGATTTTTTTGATATTATTTCACATTTTGAGTTGCGTACAAAATCTGTGTAGCTAACCGTTCAAACCGCAACACATTTGACAGAGAAAATAATTGCCGGCAATTTAGCCTAAAAAATGACGGACACCATAAAATGTGTCCGACTTGATTTTGTTGATATTATTTCACATTTTGAGTTACGTATAAAATCTGTGTAGCTAACCATTCAAACCGCAATACATTTGACGGAGAAAATAATTGCCGGCAATTTAGCCTAAAAAATGACGGACACCATAAAATGTGTCCGACTTGATTTTTTTTATATTATTTCACATTTTGAGTTACGTATAAAATCTGTGTAGCTAACCGTTCAAACCGCAATACATTTGACGGAGAAAATAATTGCCGGCAATTTAGCGTAAAAAATGACGGACACCATAAAATGTGTCCGATTTGATTTTTTTGATATTATTTCACATTTTGAGTTACGTAAAAAATCTGTGTAGCTAACCGTTCAAACCGCTATACATTTGACGGAGAAAATAATTGCCGGCAATTTAGCCTAAAAAATGACGGACACCATCAAATGTGTCCTGATTTAATTTTTTTGATATTATTTCACATTTCGAGTTTCATATAAAATCTGTGTAGCTAACCTTTCAAACCGCAACACATTTGATGGATTAAATAATTGCCAGCAATTTAGCCTAAAAAATGACGGACACCCTAAATGTGACCGATTTGATTTTTTTGATATTATTTCACATTTTGAGTTACGTATAAAATCTGTGTAGCTAACCGTTCAAACCGCAACACATTTGACAGAGAAAATAATTGCCGGCAATTTAGCCTAAAAAATGACGGACGCCCTCAAATGTGTCCGATTTGATTTTTTTGATATTATTTCACATTTTGAGTTACGTATAAAATCTGTGTAGCTAACTGTTCAAACCGCCGGCAATTTAGCCTTAAAAATGACGGACACCATAAAATGTGTCCGACTTGATTTTTTTTTGATATAATTTCACATTTTGAGTTACGTATAAAATCTGTGTAGCTAACCGTTCAAACCGCAATACATTTGATGGAGAAAATAATTGCCGGTAATTTAGCGTAAAAAATGACGGACACCATAAAATGTGTCCGATTTGATTTTTTTGATATTATTTCACATTTTGAGTTACGTATAAAATCTGTGTAGCTAACCGTTCAAACCGCAATACATTTGACGGAGAAAATAATTGCCAGCAATTTAGCCTAAAAAATGACGGACACCCTAAAATATGACCGATTTGATTTTTTTGATATTATTTCACATTTTGAGTTACATATAAAATATGTGTAGCTAACCGTTCAAACCGCAACACATTTGACAGAGAAAATAATTGCCATCAATTTAGCCTAAAAAATGACGGACACCATGAAATGTGCCGATTTGATTCTTTTGATATGATTTAAATTTTTGAAGTACGTATGAAGTTTGTGTATCTAACCGGTAAAATTGTGACCCCGACTGTGACACATTGACAGAGCAACAAAATAACAGGCAATTTAGTCTGAAAAATGACAGACACCATGAAATATGTCCCGATCTGATTTTTTGGATATGATTTCACATTTTGAGCTACATATTAACTTTGCGTAGCTAACCAGTCAAACCGCAACACATTTGACGGAGAAAAAAATTGCCAGCAATTAAGCCTTAAAAATAACTGACACAATAAATTGATATTTTTTGGATATGATTTCACATTTTGCGCTACGTATGAAGTCTGTGTCGCTAATCGGTCAAACCGCAACACATTTGACAGAGAGAAAAAAATTGGCGGGAAATTTACCCTAAAAAATGCCTGACACCATAGAATGTGTTCCGATTTGTTTTTTTGGATATTATTTAACATTTTGAGTTACATATAAAATCTGTGTAGCTAACCGTTCAAACCGCAACACATTTGACGGAGAAAATAATTGCCGGCAGTTTAGCCTAAAAAATGACGGACACCATAAAATGTGTTCGATTTGATTTTTTTGATATTATTTCACATTTTGAGTTACATATAAAATCTGTGTAGCTGACCGTTCAATTCGCATCACATTTGACGGAGAAAAAAATTGCCAGCAATTAAGCCTTAAAAATAGCTGACACAATAAATTGATATTTTTTGGATACGATTTAACATTTTGAGCTACGTATGAAGTTTGTGTTGCTAACCGGTCAAACTGTGACACATTGACAGAGAAACAAAATTGCTGGCAATTTTAGAGTTACTAGCCGGTCAAACCGCAACACATTTGACGGAGAAAAGATTGCCAGGAATTTAGCCTAAAAACAACAGACACCATAAAATGTGTCCCGATTTGATTTTTTGGATATTATTTCATATTTTGAGTTACGTCTGTGTAGCTAACCGGTCAAACCGCAACACATTTGGCGAAGAAAAAATCTTTCCATCAATTTAGATTAAAAAATGACGGACGCCATAAAATGTGTCGTGATTTGAATTTTTGATATGATTTCACATTTTGAGCTACGTATTAAATCTGAGTAGCTAACCGGTCAAACCGCAACACATTTGAGGGAGAAAAAAATGTCCGACAATTTAGCCTAAAAAATGACGAACACCAATCAAATGTGTTCCAATTTTTTTGGGGGATATGATTTCTCATTTTGAGCTACCTATAAAGTCTGTGTAGCTAACCGGTCAAACTGCAACACATTAGACGCAGAAAAAAAAATCGGGCAATTTAGCCTTAAAATAACGGACACCATAAAATGTGTCCCGATTTGATTTTTTGGATATGATTTCACATTTTGAGCTTCGTATAAAATCTGTGTAGCTAACCGGTCAAACTGCAACATAATTGAATTTAGCCTAGGGTACCAAGTTACGACCTGTACGTATGTGAAAAGGCAATAATTTTTGACGACCCCTTACTGATAACATTTCTGTACACCAGTTTTATTGATTATTTTAAAAATTGCTGTGAAAAATATTAGAGTGACCCTACTAAACTATACATTTGTATTCATCAGCCACAGGATTAACCAAGATGATTGACCCAATCATATATAAACAAAGAACATGTGACCTTGCATTTGTCCTGTTTATGCGCGTAAAACCTCCGATTACTAGTGCCATCCTTTTTTACTAATAACCTCTCTCTTTTAACTACAACATCTAAATACTATTTGTGGCGAGTCTGTCCGTCTGTCTGTCCGTCCAATGCCTTCGGGTGCAGATCCCTGCCCGTCTGCCCATGTAATCGCTGTGCACAGGGATCTTCACCCCACGTAGACAACAAACTGTTGCTACGCGAGCGCGTATAAACAAAACATGGCGCACGCAAGTGCCGGCGCACGCGTTATGGCGCAGACCGTAAGGTGCGTACGCGTTTGAAGGCGCAAACTGGGTCTTTTCATGGGGCGGGTAAAAGGAAGCCATATACAGATAATATTCAACTAAAACAATATTAGCTGCCTGCTACTGCACCAATTAAATTTGTCACCACAACAATAACTAGATCTTGCTCCGGTCTAAGACCAGGCTACCTTGATTTTTCTTTGAGAAAATGATCCCTAGTGACCCCTTCTTGACCTTTGACCTGATTAAAATGATTGACTTATTTTCTTGGCTCATCAATCCAAACAAGATGCAACAAATCCGGTCCAAATCGGATCATGTCTTAAATTTTACCCCTTTAAAGTTCAATGACCCCTTTTGACCCCTTCTTGACCTTTGACCTGGTCAATATAATTGAATTATTTTCTTGGCTCATCAAATCAAACAAGATGCAACAAACCCGGTCAAAATCGAACCATGTCTTTACTTTTACCCCTGTAAAGTTCAATGACCCCTATTGACCCTTCGTGACCTTTGACCTGGTCAATATGATTAATTTATTTTCTTTGCTCATCAATCCAAACAAGATGCAACAAACCCCGTCCAAATCGGAGCATGTCTTAACTTTTACCTCTGTAATGTTCAATGACCCCTAGTGACCCCTTCTTGACCTTTGACCTGGTCAATATGATTGACTTATTTTCTTGGCTCATCAATCCAAACAAGATGCAACAAACGCGGTCCAAATCGGAGCATGTCTAAACTTTTACCCCTGTAAAGTTCAATGACCCCTAGTGACCCGGTATGACATGTCACTTTTAATCGCTGAACACCCTATATATGCATGGACCCAAGGAATCTTTTGACCAATTCTGATAATCATGGGTCATTTCCTCTTGAAAAAATAGCATTTTAAGTGACTGGAGTGAAAATTGACATTTTGACCCCTAGTGACCCCAAATGATGTTTAATTTAAAAAACCTTTCTTTTGTACATGCGTACGGTCAAAAGGAATATGTGGACCAATTTTGACGATCCTAGGTCATTTCACTAAATTGGAAATGCGTTTTAAGTGAAAATCACCTTTTGACCCCTAGTGACCCTTTCTTGACCTTTGACCTGGTCAATATGATTGACTTATTTTCTTGGCTCATCAAATTAAACAAGATGCAACAAACCCCGTCCAAATCGGAGCATGTCTTAACTTTTACCCCTGTAAAGTTCAATGACCCCTAGTGACCCCGTATGACATGTCACTTTTAATCGCTGAACACCCTATATGTGCATGGACCCAAGGAATCTTTTGACCAATTCTGATAATCATGGGCCATTTTCTCTTGAATAAATAGCATTTTAAGTGACTGGAGTGAAAATTGACATTTTGACCCCTAGTGACCCCAAATGATTTTTAATTTAAAAAAACGTTCTTTTGTACATGCGTACGGTCAAAAGGAATATGTGGACCAATTTTGACGATCCTAGGTCATTTCACTAAATTGGAAATGCGTTTTAAGTGAAAATCACCTTTTGACCCCTAGTGACCCCTTCTTGACCTTTGACCTGGTCAATATGATTGACTTATTTTCTTGGCTCATCAAATTCAACAAGATGCAACAAACCCCGTCCAAATCGGAGCATGTCTAAACTTTTACCACTGTAAAGTTCAATGACCCCTAGTGACCCCGTATGACATGTCACTTTTAATCGCTGAACACCCTATATGTGCATGGACCCAAGAAATCTTTTGACCAATTCTGATAATCATGGGCCATTTTCTCTTGAAAAAATAGCATTTTAAGTGACTGGAGTGAAAATTGACATTTTGACCCCTAGTGACCCCAAATGATTTTTATTTTTAAAAACCGTTCTTTTGAAAATGCGTACGGTCAAAAGGAATATGTGGACCAATTTTGACGATCCTAGGTCATTTCACTAAATTGGAAATGCGTTTTAAGTGAATATCACCTTTTGACCCCTAGTGACCCCTGTGTGATCTTTGACCCCAAACTGTGAACACCCTATATGAAGGTTAGGTGGGGGGTTCTACTGACCAAGTTTGGTGATTGTAGCATGTAAACTGTAGAAAAAATAGCATTTTTTAGATGGGTTTGAGGAAAGAAAGAAAAAAAAGAAAAAAAAGAAGAAACACGACAGATACAATACCTGGATTTTTGAAAAAATCAAGGTAAAAACATCTTTTTAGTAAACATGTGTACAAACTATCAAACTATCTATTATAAAAACACATCGCTAACAATGTAACAGTCATCGAATCTGGTTCCCCTGGGATCCTAAAGTACCAACCACAAACCATGTCTACTGAAACCGCTCAACCAAAAATCATGCAACTCGATAACCGCGAAACCCGCGAACCGCGAAACCCGAGAACCGCTCTAGTTGATATCTATGTTGCAAACTGAATTTATGGTAATTTTAATATTCAAAAAGGTCATATGGACTACAGTACAGGGCATGTAAAAAAAAATGCCGAAAAAATCTCAAAAACCAAGTTGAAATTTCGAAATTTTCAAACAAAATGTTAAGAAAAACATACTTATTACTTGTTTGTGCAAAAATGAAATCAATCGCTGGCAGGATTCTGTAAAACAACTTAATTTCATAGCAACTTATATTAGCAAATTAGCATTTAGTCAATCTTTTGCGTCAATTTAATTTCACTAATTTGTATCATCTATTCATCTTCTTATATCCAGGGGGGCACTTGTATACGAAGGCGGATATCATGCTCACGTATGCCCTCTGAAAATGGACCCTAAACAAGTATTTCTCTCGCGCGCCACAGACACCCTTAACTAACAAGTATTTTACCATTTTTTCCTACACTAAACCTAAACAAGTATTTAAAAATATAGCCACCCTAAACAAGTATTCAGCAATTTTTCATACCCTAAACAAGTATTTAAACATTTTGTTTGTTATCATACTCTACAGACCATCAATAAGTACATTAAAAAAACCTTTATGTTATAAAAATACATATTCATGTCTTTGATTTCGCTACAAGGTTTACATGTCAATTATTGTACAATCCTCAATTAGGGTATTTTTGGTTTGGATTTTCAGGGGGATTTTAAGTGTTCCCCCCCCCCCCCCCCCCCCCCCCCCCCGGTCCTTTATAACCATTATAAATAATATAATTGGCGGCAATTTAATTTGGCGAATTGGATCACCTAGTGAAATTACGTCGTTGTTTTACAGTTTTCAAATGTGCTTAAAATTAATAATTTGAAATCAAGATGGGTTTTTTCCACTAAATTTAGTTTTCAACTCACCCTGTATACACAGAGACAGCAGTGCCAACCATTGTTAAACTTGCATGTAACTGATGATTTTATGAAGAGCTTATATATATGCAAAAGTCCATCAGATATCAACATTGAGATTTTTGCAGAAACGTGTTGTACTTTTAAAAATGGCCACAGCAGGTCATTTTATCGAAAATGTTCAAAAAGGTATCTATAAAAAGAAAAGGAATTTAGATTTTGGATTCATACTTTTTGATTTTTTAAGTCATTTGACAACCTCTTTAAAATGGAATGCTGAACTTATAGCCATGGTGGTTACAAAGAGTGTTTCTAGAAAGTGGATTGAGGGAAAGCCCTCAACATCGAAAAAAATTACTTCAAAATCATGGTTTTAGAGTGAAAATAAACTGTCTTATATTTACTCTAGTCTAAATTCACTCTAAAACCATGATTTTGAGGTAATTAGGAATCGTATCGCTCTGTAACTTGGAATGTATGTACGTTTTATGATCAGAAATGTAAATCTGCAGGAAAATCTACTTTCTAAAAAAAAATCATGAATAGAGGCGCTCCCTGGAAAATATCACATAATATGCCTTTAACTAAAGTTCAGGATTTCAACCAAACACATTATTTCAGTTTCGTATAGGCAATATTAACCAAAATCAACCAATCCAAAATGTCCATATTAAAAAAACATGATTTTTGTCTCGCCTGATGTAATCAGAAAGAGACTATGTTATCACTATTTCTGTCCGGCGTATGGCGTCCGCCGTATGCCGTCCGCCGTCCGCCGTCCGCCGTCAGCCGTGTGCTAAGAAATACCTTTGTGACGCGATATCTGGAGATCCGTAAGGCCTATTGTGATGGGACTTGGTGGAGGGAAGGGGGTGGTGCGTTCTGTTGCTGATTGATTTTTCAAGGTCATCGGGGGTCATTCAAGGTCATCGGGGTCAAATATGCTTAAAACTTTTGAGACGCGTTGTGACGCGATATCTAGAGATCCGTAAGGCCTATCTTGATGGGACTTGATGTCAGGGAAGGGGGTGGGGTGTTCTTTTGCTGATTAGATTTTCAAGGTCATTGGAGGTCATTCAAGGTCATCGGGGTCAAATATGGGGTCAAATAAGATCCGTAAGGCTGATCTTGATGGGATTTGGTGGAGGGAAGGGGGTGGTGTGTTCTTTTTGCTGATTAAATTTTCAAGGTCATCGGAGGTCATTCAAGGTCATCGGGGGTCAAATATGGGGTCAAATAGATCAGTAAGGCCTATCTTGATGGGATTTGGTGGAGGGAAGGGGGGTGGTGTGTTCTTTTTGCTGATTAAATTTTCAAGGTCACCAGAGGTCATCGGGGTCAAATATGGGGTCAAATAGATCAGTAAGGCCTATATTGATGAGATTTGGTGGAGGGAAGGGGAGTGGTGTGTTCTTTTTGCTGAATAAATTTTCAAGGTCATCAGAGGTCATTCAAGGTCATCGGGGGTCAAATAAGATCCATAAGGCCTATCTTGATTGGATTTGGTGGAGGGAAGGGGGATGGTGTGTTCTTTTTGTTGATTAATTTTTCGGGGTCATTGGGGGTCAAATATGGGGTCAAATAGATCAGTAAGGCCTATCTTGATGGGATTTGGTGGACGGAAGAGGGATGGTGTGTTCTTTTTGTTGATTAATTTTTCGGGGTCATTGGGGGTCAAATATGGGGTCAAATAGATCAGTAAGGCCTATCTTGATGGGATTTGGTGGACGGAAGAGGGATGGTGTGTTCTTTTTGTTGATTAATTTTTCGGGGTCATCGGGGTCAAATATGGGGTCAAATAGATCAGTAAGGCCTATCTTGATGGGATTTGGTGGACGGAAGAGGGATGGGGTGTTCTTTTTGTTGATTATTTTTTCGGGGTCATCGGGGGTCAAATATGGGGTCAAATAGATAAGTAAGGCCTATCTTGATGGGATTTGGTGGACGGAAGAGGGATGGTGTGTTCTTTTTGTTGATTAATTTTTCGGGGTCATCGGGGGTCAAATATGGGGTCAAATAGATCAGTAAGGCCTATCTTGATGGGATTTGGTGGAGGGAAGGGGGGGTGGTGTGTTCTTTTTGCTGATTAAATTTTCAAGGTCACCAGAGGTCATCGGGGTCAAATATGGGGTCAAATAGATCAGTAAGGCCTATATTGATGAGATTTGGTGGAGGGAAGGGGAGTGGTGTGTTCTTTTTGCTGAATAAATTTTCAAGGTCATCAGAGGTCATTCAAGGTCATCGGGGGTCAAATAAGGTCCATAAGGCCTATCTTGATTGGATTTGGTGGAGGGAAGGGGGATGGTGTGTTCTTTTTGTTCTTAATTTTTCGGGGTCATCAGGGGTCAAATATGGGGTCAAATATATCAGTAAGGCCTATCTTGATGGGATTTGGTGGACGGAAGAGGGATGGTGTGTTCTTTTTGTTGATTAATTTTTCGGGGTCATTAGGGGTCAAATATGGGGTCAAATAGATCAGTAAGGCCTATCTTGATGGGATTTGGTGGACGGAAGGGGGATGGGGTGTTCTTTTTGTTGATTATTTTTTCGGGGTCATCGGGGGTCAAATATGGGGTCCAATAGATCAGTAAGGCCTATCTTGATGGGATTTGGTGGACGGAAGAGGGATGGTGTGTTCTTTTTGTTGATTAATTTTTCGGGGTCATCGGGGTCAAATATGGGGTCAAATAGATCAGTAAGGCCTATCTTGATGGGATTTAGTGGACGGAAGAGGGATGGGGTGTTCTTTTTGTTGATTATTTTTTCGGGGTCATCGGGGATCAAATATGGGGTCAAATAGATAAGTAAGGCCTATCTTGATGGGATTTGGTGGACGGAAGAGGGATGGTGTGTTCTTTTTGTTGATTAATTTTTCGGGGTCATCGGGGGTCAAATATGGGGTCAAATATGGGGTCAAATAGATCAGTAAGGCCTATCTTGATGGGATTTGGTGGAGGGAAGGGGGGTGGTGTGTTCTTTTTGTTGATTAATTTTTCGGGGTCATCGGGGGTCAAATATGGGGTCAAATAGATCAGTAAGGCCTATCTTGATGGGATTTGGTGGACGGAAGAGGGATGGTGTGTTCTTTTTGTTGATTAATTTTTCGGGGTCATCTGGGGTCAAATAGATCAGTAAGGCCTATCTTGATGGGATTTGGTGGAGGGAAGGGGGTGGTGTGTTCTTTTGGTTGATTAATTTTTTGGGGTCATCGGGGGTCAAATATGGGGTCAAATAGATGAGTAAGGCCTATCTTGATGGGATTTGGTGGAGGGAAGGGGGGTGGTGTGTTCTTTTTGTTGATTAATTTTTCGGGGTCATCGGGGGTCAAATATGGGGTCAAATAGATTAGTAAGGCCTATCTTGATTGGATTTGGTGGAGGGAAGGGGGGTGGTGTATTCTTTTTGCTGATTAAATTTTCACGCTCATCGGAGGTCATTCAAGGTCATCTGGGGTCAAATAAGATCCGTAAGGCCTATCTTGATGGGATTTGGTGGACGGAAGAGGGATGGTGTGTTCTTTTTGTTGATTAATTTGTCGAGGTCATCAGAGGTCATCTGGGGTCAAATAAGATCCGTAAGGCCTATCTTGATGTGATTTGGTGGAGGGAAGGGGGTTGGTGTGTTCTTTTTGCTGATTACATTTTCAAGGTCATCAGAGGTCATCTGGGGTCAAATAAGATCTGTAAGGCCTATCTTGATGTGATTTGGTGTAGGGAAGGGGGTGGTGTGTTCTTTTTGTTGATTACATTTTTCAAGGTATTACATCCCTTGCATTAACTACAATGCATACCTCTGTGACAGTGCTACATTGTATCATGTGTTTCATCATCATTTCTTTCAAGTCACTTTTGATGAACAGGCGAGACGCGCCGTTCGAGAACCGCCTTGTTTCCAAAGTACATAAACTCTTCATATGTTTAGTATTGTTAATTTTAAATCACATTGATATCCACAGCAGCCTAAGCGTCTATCCCATAATACTACAGCATATATAATAGATAGGGGCTTTTCTTTTGTTCAGATCCGGCGAGGCAAACTATGAATGCTGCAGGAACGTGTATGTTGCACAAAAAAAACACATAAATACTGTAATGATATAAGTTTATTGAGGATTTGAACCTGTGATTCCTGCATGGGAGCTCTAGAGCGTGGCCACTATGCTACACTAGATTAACTGTTTTGGCAAAGTCATTGATAAAGACATATTTAATATGGAGTTATTTTATTCAAGCATCACATTTCTTACGCGTTACTTCTTACAAAATTAAGATAATGTAGCGATTAGCATTTTAAACGATGGAAATTGTCCATGAGAACACCAGCTTCTGTAGGTGCTGTTCAATCTCTAATCGCTCCAGTATTACGAGTCAGAGAAACCATTTTTGGTATCGAATTACACTCAAAATGCAGATTTTTTGAAATGTTGACCAAAAAATAACTCTTTTGGCTCAAATTTTTTCGGACATCATAAACAAATCAGTTTTTGGTAAAAAATACGAAATTGCACCAAAATCATCTAAAGACACTTTTCAAGAAAGTCATTTTTTGTTTTTTCATGAAAATGTCCAGATTTAAAATTTTGACCAAAAAGTGTCCTAATGTTCAGTTTTTAAAATTTTGACCAAAAAGTGTCCAAATCTTTCTTTTTTTACCTCTAAAATGCAATTTTTCACCTTTGTCGGTCAAAGATTGTGTTACATATCATTAATCCAAGGGAGGAGGAATGAATGAATTCAATGAAAGAGGGCCAAAAGGAACGCCTATTAAAAACATTTCATCCCACTGGCTGTTTGTGAATGACAGCAGGCAAGATGTTTGGGTCAAGAACCACCATATATTTTTGATTGACCCTAAGACCTTACTTGACTCAAAAACATTGCTCTGTAATTTCTTTGCATGACTCTCAATATTAGATGTATGGGTTTTAGTCATTCAGTAACCGGACATTTGCTTGGGCAAAACTATAGGTACTATCCCATATATACTGTAACTGTACTATGGCATTGACATCCCGTTGATACTCTATGAAAAATACAGCTTTTAGTCATCCAATTTATAGATAACCTTTGTGTTTCAGGCCTATCAAAATATTACCATCTCTTTAGGTCACAAGGGCTCCAGTAGTTTTCTTCTTCTAATTTCTTTATAGTGCTATGTTCTCTACCAGATAGGAATAGGGTACAGTAACCCTATTCTTAAAGTATTTTCAAAGAGGGTTGTTATGTATACCACTGTTGGAAGCCTGACATAAAAAGACACAACTTTTCCCTCTAGGCGACCAAATAAGCATCACCCTAAACCAGAGTGGACAGATCCTCCGGGAGGGTGTGTCCTAGGCATTTGTTTAATGTTTCTAAAAGATTTGTTCTAAAATGTTGACACTTTAACATTTGTCAAAAATTTTCAAAAATTTGAAATTTAAGAAAAGAGAATAATCTTAAATTGGAAAATATGGATCAATCAGGCCTGTCGAACCGTTATTTTATTTTCTTGGACTATGTAAGTATTGGTAACTTGTGAACATTTGTAGAAAACTTATATTTTATTGTACTTTAGGCCGCCCCCCCCCCCCCCCAAAAAAAAAGAAAGAAAGAAGTTGACTTGCCCTTTTCGACCGACCTGAATTTAAAAATCTTTAAAACGTGTTTTTGTGTATCTCCCTGTTAAGATTTTCAAAAAAAACCCACAAAAAACCACCAAAAAAATCTGACCGTCCGACCCACACTCTGTCCCTGTAAGGGCAAGTCAACTTTTTTTTTGTTGGCCTTAGTATATTACTTTGTTCAATAGTGTTATATTGTCATCCTTGTCGAAATACTCTAGTGAGAAACATATATTTATTTGTCTCTTTAGCAGGAAGTTATTGCTATCTATTTGCAGTCATATCATACAGCTATAGGGTATAGTAGAACATGTGTCTGACATATGTTTAACAAAGTTTGCTATTTTAATGAATGTATAACTAGCATATGCGTTATAGTCCCATGATGGGATATCTACTGACACTTGTCTGATCCCTATATGACTATTTTTACACTTTCGTGCAGGTGGGTTTTCTAGTATGTTTTTCTTCCTCATGCCGTCAAGATAGATCCCAAGGCGGTGCGGAGATCTCAAGGCCCAAATTCATAAGGCTTTCATTTTTCAAGACTTGTAGTTTTCAAGACTCTAAAATCTCTCATAGTTCATTTCTCTAATCTCAGATCTCAAGGCTCTTAGATAACAAATTCCATACCCCCCCCCCCCCCCCCAATTTTCAACACACTCGAAATACTAGTTTAACAGTGCTCAAAGATACCAAAGACTCCCATTTTCAAGGATCTCAGATCTCCATACAAATCTGATTGCAAGGCTCTCGGATATCAAGACTAGTATTTAAAGAACATCAGATCTGAAAAATTCTCAGTACGAAAGACTCTTAGGACAAGATTCACAGTTCTTAAGATTCTCAATACTTTCAGTCATTTCTTAAGTCGCCAAGGTTTGCATATGGTAATTATGTGCACAGAGCATGTTGTTTTCTTCAAAACAAAAGTTTTATAAGCATTTGATACTTGGTATTGATCTATTTCATTTGTATGTTATTTTCTTTTAAAAAGAGTTTCAGTGTATACAGTGCGTAACGTCATCGCTTACTCATTTTGAAAGTTTCAATGATGGCTTAGATCTTTCAAACCACCCCACATACAGATGACGTGAAATGTTATAAGGCCCTATAAAGCTTACTTATTAAAGTAGGCAAGGTTTGCGTGCGAGGTTGAGCTCAGTGCTTTGTGTTTTTAACTGAAACAACCTCACAGGTTCATTATTGTTATTCGGGAAAATGGATATCCTTCAACAGAGAAAGCATAATAAAGTTGAAGTAAGTTTATGGTTGCTAGTATTTAGTTAAAAATAGCATGGCATATCGTGACGGCAAGTGTCCGGTCTTTGTGGCCGGGTAAGCCATTAAAAGATCAAATTGATGTGAAGGTTTTATAAACATTTGAAACTTGGTATCTGTTTCGTTTGTTGTTATTTTCTTAAATTTCAGTGTATAGTACAGTGTGTAAACGTCATACAAAAGCACCACACAACATTAACAAATTGGCTGAAAGAACAAACAGAAAGTGTTATTTGCAAAATGTGATACACTCAATGACATGACCACAACCAAATATAACTTCCGTAGGCAATGGGAAAAACCTGTTCAATGGACAAATGGACCTCTCAGGAAGGATCGGTTGATCGGCCCTTTTTGTTTTTTGGAAAAGAAAAGAAAAAAACATTGCAACACTTTTTTCGACAAAATAAAAAGTGATTAAAAAGCAATGGCCAGGAGAACAGGGTCCCTCCCCCTCCCGCCTGCTGCCTTTGGGATATTTTTGGACATTGAGAGATGAGTCTCATTCCACCCACACATAGAATAGGTTGAATTTGTCTTTTTAGCTATAGTCGACTTAACCCTGAATTATTCCTTCACGTGCAGCATTTTATAAGTCTTAAATTGAGAAATTGTAGACCACCGAGTGCGTTTTCATTGCAAAATCAAGGCAGGCTTGAAAGACTGAAATGACCATGCATCCCTGCATAAGAAAAGCCTTTATAGGGGGGGGGGGGGGGGGGGGGGGGGTGTGAGCCTTCAGCAGCCTAACACCCCACCCCCTCCATATGAGTATTAAGTCGTTGCTTGTATCATTTCACTAATCTCATGTATTAACACATTTAGCTCAACTTGATACCTTTAACGCTTGTAGTTAACACTTGTAGATTTGTGTATATAAATATAACTTAGGTATTTATCACACCCACAGGCCTTAATACCCTTGTGTTTGAAGTCTTAATCATTTCATCCTCAGACTAGATATCACGTTCCAGTACCGCAATGACTAACTTAAGCTTTGTACTGGATTACAATTGAAAATAGAATCCAGACCGACTTTGAACTTGGCGGCAACAATTGAACAATGCAATGATTTATGACTATTTCGGTACCATATATAGGCTAGGTCATCCTATTGTCTTTTTTTTAAACAAGGTGTCATTGCAACTCCGAATACCGATAGAGATGACTTTTCAAAGTTGTTAGGTCGCATAGGTTTGAGGAAATGAGCTAGCCCTAATAGTATACTAATAGGTTATAAAGTTTCAGGCTATCTGGACCTGAATGCTCAATGCAGATGTTGTGTTGTAAGTTAAAGGGGCATTAAGAGATGTGGTGAAGGCTGCGCCCTCAATTACAAAAATGTATGATAAAAAAAACTGTGATTTGTGTATTTTTACAATTGTATGTATGAACTTACACCTATAAGGATTAAGAAAAATCAGCCCTCTTTGTACAACAAAAGGTTGATTCAAAAATACTGGTTGAACCGCAACCAGCATTTTACATGGTTAGGGTTGGTATTCAAACATATTTAAACATTGTTTTAATCAAGTTTTGCTGGGGTTTTTTTTAGTAGAAACAACAAAAATGGCAATTTTTAATGTTCAGGCCAAAAACAAACAAAAAAGTTGACCTGCCCTGGCCCCTTTCTGACCGACCCACATTTTCGAGAAATCTAGGGTCGCTTTTTTTTTTTTTTTTTTCAAAGTAAAAAAAAATTGAAAGAAGCACATAGCAATAAAGAAAGATGAATTTTTTTTTTTTTTTAGTAGTATCTGCTTGTTTAAAAATCAAAAAAAAAAAAATCAAAAAAACTTGTTTTTGTGTAGTATCTCCATGTTTAAATTAAAAAATCGAAAAAAATCCGTCCGTCCGACCCAGACTCTGGCCCTGTGGAAAGGGCAAGTCAATTTTTGTTTTTGGCCTCATCTTGAATTCTGAAGTAAATTAATCAAAAATCAAAAAAAAATCAACATGACATTGTGTCCCTTTAAAAGGTAGCCTACATGTTTTCTGTATTTACAAATACGGAACCAGCATAGATTTGCTATGGTATTCATTGTTATTTAACAGTGTTTTGGGGTCAAAGCACTGATTGTCGGCAAATCACCAATCATCGTTCAAATCAAAATGATTTATACACCTAATTAACGAACCATAATTGGTTGATACAAAATCTACTACCTTTTTCACACTTGGTTGGATAATTGGATCATTAAAACCCTGTTATTATGTCTGAATGATTTCTGTCAAGTTCAAGATACCTTCCATTTAGAGAATATAATAGTTACGGTAGTTTGTACAATTTTGTTCGCCATGTATGTCTACCCACACCACAGGTTTACCATTAGAATAATAAAGCAGCATCATTATGGATAAGTGATCAACAAAAATGGTAACAAGATTTTTACCTGGGACGTTACATTGGTGATATGTATGTATGTATGAAAGAAGCACATAACAATAAAGAAAGATAAAAACATGTTTTTGAGTAGTATCTGCTTGTTTAAAAAAATAAAAAAAAAATCAACAAAAGAAATCAACAAAAAAACCTTTAAAACATGTTTTTGTGTAGTATCTCCCTGTTTAATTTTTTTTTTAAATCAGACCGTCCGATCCCAGACTCTGGCCCTGAAAGGGCAAGTCAACTTTTTGGGGGTTTTGGCCTATGTACTCTAAAAGATTGAAAATGTCAGTTTTTTACAGATTGACTTTTTTTTCTAAATCTATAAGATAAGAAAATATGCAAAATACAAGAAACACAAACGGACAGGGGTTAAAAATGCCAATGAAAGTGACATATAAGTAAGATTAAAGACCAAACATAGAGAACAACATCAAAATAAAAGAAAAAATAATAATATCTGGAGGTCTGATGGGCATCAAGAGAACCTACACAACACATAAAAATCAGACCGTCCGATCCCAGACTCTGGCCCTGAAAGGGCAAGTCAACTTTTTTTGGGTTTTGGCCTATGTACTCTAAAAGATTGAAAATGTCCGTTTTTTACAGATTGACTTTTTTTTCTAAATCTATAAGATAAGAAAATATGCAAAATACAAGAAACACAAACGGACAGGGGTTAAAAATGCCAATGAAAGTGACATATAAGTAAGATTAAAGACCAAACATAGAGAACAACATCAAAATAAAAGAAAAAATAATAATATCTGGAGGTCTGATGGGCATCAAGAGAACCTACACAACACATAAAAATCAGACCGTCCGATCCCAGACTCTGGCCCTGAAAGGGCAAGTCAACTTGTTTTGGGTTTTGGCCTATGTACTCTAAAAGATTGAAAATGTCCGTTTTTTACAGATTGATTTTTTTTCTAAATCTATAAGATAAGAAAATATGCAAAATACAAGAAACACAAACGGACAGGGGTTAAAAATGCCAATAAAAGTGACATATAAGTAAGATTAAAGACCAAACATAGAGAACAACATCAAAATAAAAGAAAAAATAATAATATCTGGAGGTCTGATGGGCATCAAGAGAACCTACACAACCCATAAAAATCAGACCGTCCGATCCCAGACTCTGGCCCTGAAAGGGCAAGTCAACTTTTTTGGGTTTTGGCCTATGTACTCTAAAAGATTGAAAATGTCCGTTTTTTACAGATTGACTTTTTTTTCTAAATCTATAAGATAAGAAAATTTGCAAAATACAAGAAACACAAACGGACAGGGGTTAAAAATGCCAATGAAAGTGACATATAAGTAAGATTAAAGACCAAAACATAGAGAACAACATCAAAATAAATCTAATTATAGACGTAGCACATTCTGTGCCACACTGCTGACATTCTTCTTTTACAGCACATGTAAACGCTATTGCATTGGAGTTTTACATCATGGTGCGTTCATTAGAATGTGCGCTGATTTCACCTCCCCAACTTTAGCCAACACGAATATCGCTCAATTTCAACCTCCAACCCTTCCTCCCTTACCCTCAATAAATATATTCATTCTACTGTAACACCAACTGTAAATTGGATTGATTGCCTTTTCTTTTGTTATTTCTGTCAGTGTCTTAACTTGTACATGCAACTTGTTTTTGGAAGATGGATGATTATAGACCCGGCACTTCACAACACATAGTTTTGACACAGAAAAATGGTACAAAGGTTACCCAAACTGCATGGTTTATAATAGCCACAAATTCCTGGGTGCATGGGAGAAGTCCATTGCCAAATGCTTGCAGCAAAAAAGGTATTTTGTGGACATTTCATCTTATCTTTCAATAATCCATGGCGTTTTTTCTCCCAAAATTTCAAACTTGCTTCTATCACACAAAGCACTTTCTAGTCTTTTCCAAAGAAACAAATTTCACCCCTAAGTGTAAGTAAAATATTGTGAACACACAAGGTATTTTGCTGACTAGAATTTCTCCTGAGGATCTGTTAAAACCTGTGTTGGGTTTCCTCATTTTTTTCTTCGCCGATCTCTGTTGGTTTTGTCGTAATTATTTTGCTCCTGGTCTGTTTCTTTTACCAACCTCTCTTTACAATACCGATAGTTGATTCTATTTACCGTATAAAGGTCTCGTTTAGTACACTTTGGTCTTTGTTACCTGTGGCGGGCTATGCAGGTTCACATTCATTGATTAGGCCAACAAAAAAATGTTGTTTGTTTGTCCATAGAGGGTCCGAAAAAGGTAGGGTCGGTAGGTCGGATAATTTTTTTTTTTTTTATTTTTATTTTTTTTTTAAATACGGATATTGTATTTGGGAATATAAATTCGGCATGAATCGTCCAAACACAAAACACATCACTTTGATAGTATTGAACTCTTTTTCATGAGTTCCAATATTGTAGTACTGGTTGCAACACTGCAAACTCGGTCAAAGAGTATTTTTGTACCGAGTTTGTGTGCCGTGAACATGTTGTCGGTCGCCGCCATTTATTATGATTAAAAATTTGCAGAAAGTGAAACAACGTAGTGTTGAAGTTCTAGAAATATATACGTGAAAGTATTACTAAACCCATTTTTTCTCGAACTAACTACCCCCAAAAATTGCAAATATGAACCGTAACTAGAGTTTTCATATTTTCTCACACTGCGTTTTTAGTATAAAAATGACATCAATTGCACGCGCGATTAAATGTTCATTTAGTCCTTTTAATAGTCCCCGCGGTTGCCAAGTTCATGCAATAAACATCATGTTACAAGGGACTGCGCATTGGGGATGGTGTTTATAAAGACCAGATTTACGATAGCGTACGAAATCAGGAATAAAACGGTCCGTTTGGCCATTTAAATTGCTCAAAAAGTTGTTTTAAAAAAATAATAGAAAATAAAAAATAATACGGTCGGCACCAAGGTACACGGCCGGTCGGACGCGGACAAACAAACAACAACAAAATCTTGGCCTTAGGTAGGCCACATTGAAAATAAATGCAGTTTCACATCTTTAAATCAGAGATAATTTTGATTTAGTAATTCTGATGTTATTTTGATCTTGGTTGATAATTAAAATTGATGATCTTTGGTTTGAAAAGTTGAACAATATTTGTTTGGAACGAGAACAAGAGTTTTCTCCAGTAAGTCAGGTATTCAAAATGGTTTCTTGAGCTTTTTCTAGACTGGCCAATTTTGGAATGAAAACTATCATTACTAACATTTTTTATGGAAGGACACCAAACTTTTTAAAACTCAAGCTACCTTTTTACCAGTTTGAGTTTGCAGTTTTGTAGTTTTTCTTTCTCAATAGAAATCTTAAGAAAACTGTAGACAAATGACTTGACTATAGGCTATGAATGTCAGGGCAACATTTTATACCCATGGAGCTCTGAGAACTAGGCTGAGTTGATCCTTTGATGTTAGTGCAAACCACACTTAACAGTGATCTACAGGTGCGGGATTTTTGTGAAAGAAATTCATAGGGTGTTTAAGTTATTTGAACAAAATGTAACCATCTTGTTACTAAAGCATGCTGCAACCCAACCATGGTTGCTGTTTGGGACTCCTTCTAGGTAACATACATTGCATAAGAACTAGACCTTTGACTATAAGTTGTGAAATTATCTATCACATGAAAAAGGTGACATACAAAATGTGTCAATATTGGTTTAAAAGTGAGTTCTGCATGTCTCAAAATTCCATAAGATAGGCAGTTGGATGTGATATTATATTAAACACACCTCCAGTTCCTCTTTGAACACTTTCCTTGTTAGCTCTTGTTGCATTCCGTATATACCGCCTGGTGCAATAGGGGACTAGTTCATATGATGACACGCCACAATATAAAGATCTGAAGAAGCCAAACATGCTTTATGTTTAAGTGCTTTATAACTATGGGCTTAATGGGTGTTATTAATACAAGTCACCATGAATTTGTGAACTGATTTTTCTTTCAAGTTTGAAGAAGTTGTGTAATGTTAAGTCAGTATCAGGGTTGTTACAAGTAATACATATTGTGTATCTGAGCCAATGGCATGGGTCGACCTGAGAGAAGATGAGGCCTTACTGTCTCTGTGAGGGGATGCTTGATTATGGGATACTTCTGATATTCTTTGCTTGCAGTTGTGTCAGGATGAAACCCATCTTGGTTATGTTCCTGGATAGTCAAGATATTTTATTTGCAATGGCAAGAGGGTTAACATTGTTTTGTATGCAGATTAGATGTTGGATGAGGAATGCCCCACCCACCCACCTCCCTTGATATTATGGGATACCTTCTATGTAAATGGCAGGGGGTGCACCCCTTTTTGGAAGTGAATGAGGTCCTGCTATATAGTCAGTGTCATAATGCTATGGACAACATGTCACCAATGTGTGCGTACGTGGGTAAACCTGGAAGTGAAGATCGAAGCTTTCATAAAATGACCACATGTCCTGATTGGTCAAACGTGAAATTCACAGGAGCATGCATGCATAGTTGTTCACGCATATCATGCATTTGGAAGCACCTCGGGAACAACAAGCACACATGCATGCGTGAAATAGCTTGGAAGTCAATCCATAGCATTAAGACAGTGACTGATGATGTGATGCAGCCCCCACCCAGGCACAGGATAAACCCCACCTTCGAAATGGGTGAGGTTTTGCTGGAAGAGGGGGAAATTGACATAATGTACTCTAAATGTACCACAATGGGTGAAAATGACAGGGTTTCCCCTTAATATAGCATGGGAATTAAGAAAGTCAACAAATATATTCCCAACCATGACATGGTGAATAGCGAGATGAGAATGACCTGTTTATTCTTATCTTAGGGACGCACCATTAGATACTCGAGGGGGGGGGGGCATGGAAGTTAAAAAAAACCAAAAAACTTTGCCCACTATCCAGGGAAAAAACTAAACTTTGCCCACCAACCAGAAGAAGAAAAAAAGAAAGAAGATGACTCACCCGAATCACCCAACTTAATGTACAGAAAAACAGTAAAACCTGAAGGAAAAAAAACTTAGCCGCCTTTGGCCAAAAACAACTTAATGTACAGAAAAACAGTAAAACCTGAAGGGAAAAAAACTTCGCCACCTTTGGCAAAAAACCCAAAAAACTTGCCGCCTTTGTCACCTACTTCGTTGACGAAAAAAAAGAATTCCGCCTGACCTCAACTTCCATGCCCACCCCCCTGAAAATCAAATGGTGCGTCCCTTACAGTTACAGGTGGAATTCTCTAAGGATATAATTTTGTGTCTGATCTATTTGAAAGTGTTTCTCACTCAACACCCACTTTATGTAATCCCAAACACAACAAGGTGTAAACTGTGAGATTCTTTCATTAGTAATTGAGTGCAGACTTACCAATCAGATGTTAACACACCTAAAGACATTCCTTTCAAATCCAGACTCATATTCAGCAAGCACATTGATGTTGGTAATAGGGTCGGGAGGGTTAAAAGCATCCCAAAAGTGCACTTACCAGCACCGGAAAGAGCACAGTCATTCTTCCGACTCATTCTAAGGGGGGTATAAGGGGTAATCCCCCTTAGCAAGGGGTCATAACCCAACCTGTACCAAATCCATTGAAAGCTACGGGTGTTATTGGAATTTGCACAATAGGTGAGTTTATATCAGTCGCTTGGTTGCGAAATCGACGTCTATTTGATGTGAAGTAGAGCCATGGGTATGGCGTGGGGATCATATAGGGATCATAGGTGTAATTGAGTAGGGTGGAAGTAGATGGATTATGGAGGAAAGGATAGGAACTATATAGCATTATAACAGTTACGATTTTAGTGATTGAAGATAAATTTGGAAAATGGCAATAAATTTGTGGGTTGGTAATCTCATCCATAGACATAAGAGGGGATTACTCAAACAGGTAGGGTTTGAAAAAGACTGCTGAGCTTTTTAGAAATACTTAAACTGCTGAAGTCGTTTTTGTGTACTAATGTACCTTTTTTGGTTACCCCCCCCCCCCCCCCCCCACCACCTTACCCAATGTTTTTTGGAGGGGGCCCTTCCCCATTGTATAAAGCATTTTTTCGGGCCTGTTTGGACTAAAATATGTCCTAACCCCGCCCGCTCTAAAATTTTCTGAAAACAAATTTGGGGCACCCTTTTACAATTTTTACCTTTTCCAGACCTCCCCCCCCCCAGACAGATGTCAGATATTTCATGCGCACGCACGTGTATGTGTCCCAACAGGATTTTTAACAAGATTGCAAGTCTATGTCAAAATTGTTGGCCTGATTGTATAATGAAACATGATCTACCTCTATAACTAACACAGAGCTGTATAGAGACCTCCCCAAAATCACACAAAAGATCAGGAATAGAAGCACAAGATTCTCAGGCCACTGCTCTAGGAGTCAAAAATGTGTGTCAAAGCTGGTTCACTGGGTACCAAAGCATGGGAGAAGAAAACCTGGACGACCTGCCCTAACTTACATCGATGTGCTAAAACAGGACACTGGTTTGGATATCGGAGACTTAAAGACAGCAATGCAGGACAGGAAAGTGTTGAGAGCCATTGTAGATGGAGAACACAACTCGAATTTAGCAAGCAAGTAAGCAATACATAAGTATTGGGGACTGCATACAAATGTCATCTATTAAAAAAGATGACAAAAATATAGGCAGCATTATCAAAAAAGGTAAAATCAGTTCATTTTATAATCACAATAAGCATTAACCAATGACATAAAAATGTCCAAGGTACATTTGTACACAAAAAGGTACATTTGTACACAAAAAGGTACATTTGTACACAAAAAGGTACATTTGTACACAAAAAGGTACATTTGTACACAAAAAGGTACATTTGTACACACAAAAGGTACATTGGTACACAAAAAAGGATTTTTTTCAGATGGGAGGGGGGGGGGGGCATTCGAATACATTTTTTTCCCGGCCAAAAAGCATGGGGGAAAAATGGCCCCCACGTCCTCGGGCCTCGAACCCCTACCTCTAGGTTCAGAGGCGAGTGATCTACCACTAGGCCACGGGTCAACCATACTTAGTTCATAGTACTCAAAGAGGGTTAGGGTTAATAAGTGCCCATGTTTGTTTGTACCATTGGAGTTATTCTGTGATCAAATGGGGATAAATTATTTCCACTTCAGGAATTTTTCACCGTCTCCCCAATGTCAAAAAGAAATGTACCCAACAAAAGCCTTTACTTTACCATGAGAGAAATCAGCAACACCATCCCATGTGAGAAATCACGACTGAAATATGACAATACCCAGCAGCATATGCGAGGGTAAAACAACACAGGGACCACTACGATTGCTAACGGCTAGTTGAACTTACCAGAGAGATGTTGACATGTTTATAAGCAAGTATAGTTGATATGGGGGCTAGATGTAATGAGGAGTAGTATTGAATGTCATAGCTAACTTGTATACGAGTATAAACAGGGTTGGGAGTAGGCATGCTACCCCCCTCGAGCAAAATGAAGGAGAATGATGTGAAATTCGCATGAAGCGCACTCGTTTGACTGATGAGTGGCCAGGTTGTTGCCCGCTGTGATGTTGATAGGCGTAAAGACCCTTACTGTCCCCCATCTACATGATGTTGCCTTCTTTGTAAATCAAATGAATCGTAAACATAGGCAGTTTGTAATATTGAAAAATAGCAATGAATATTCCAAGCCCAAATTACTCTCAAATCTTAAATTAGCTGATTGAAATGTCAAATTTGTAATCAATCTTGTAATGATATGATAGGAATCAATACCAATGGATTAAAACATAGATTTTTGAACTGACTCTAATCTAAATATCCAATCAAAAATGTCCAATTAAATGTACTCTCAGTTAGTATAAAAATAAAATTGTTGTTGGGTTGAGCCTTGGATTTTAAAACTTGTGGGTGCACCAGATTACTTTTCCACACTAGAAACAAGCGTAGGGACGCACCATTAGATTTTCAGGGGGGGGGGGGGGGGGGGGGTAGGAAGTTTTTTTTAAAAATCCCCCTCCATGCAGGCCCCCCCCCCCTTGATGAGTAAAAAAAAAAGAACTCTACCCCACCCAACTCAATATGAATGAATACATTAAACAAAAAATTGCCGCCTTCATCGTCCCCCCCCCCCCAAAAAAGAAAAATCCCTCCTGACGGTGGCGCAAAAAAAAAATCCCCCCCCCCACCCCCCGAACCCAACTTCCTACCCCCCTGAAAATCTAATGGTGCCTCCCTAGTAGAGAGGAGGGGTTGGGTGTTTTAGGAACGTTATATCCATGTTTGCCATCATACGTCCCCTAGAAACGATGCATTGTCTCACGTTTGTTTTGACACAAATTTACCGATGATTGATATGTAACATAAAGATAAATAATGTCAATTTATGAAAACATGTATTTTGTTTGCCCTGTGGCAAATCAAACCATAGACCAAGCTCTGATATATGCAGGGTTCATGCACAGATAGTCAATTGACTATCTGTGGTTCATGCAACGTGCGAACATACAGGGTGTGTCAAGGAAATGTTGTATTTCTTTCAAAATTTGGAGAAAAAAAACGATGTTCCATTTAAGTGGATATGAATTGTAAACCCCAAAAAACAAACTAGTAACAAACAAGAGCAGACGGACCTTTCAAGTAGGGTCAGGTTCATGTCTCAAATTATAAGTCAGTCTGAATTAACCACCAAAAGAGCAGGATTTTATCTGTAACCTTAAACCTTATTGATAGGAAACAGCTTATCAACTTAGTTTCTCTGATGAGGTATTGGCAAAATATACTGGACAATCAGTCGTTAACCTCTAAACTATACAACTAATAAGTCAACCCTCATTGTTTCACTGACGCAATTAAGATTATCAAAACCGATTAAGTCATTTAGATAGTGAAGTAACATCCTTTCGATATCACTTATTGATTTGTTGTGGTGGTCAAAAGTTCATCCTTAGTAGTGTCACAAGACAAGTGTAGCAGTTATCGGTTTTGATTTCCTCCCTTACAGCCCTGAGCACCATGAAATCCCATTCGAAAACTATGCTGGCAGCATGTGTCTCCTCAGTCTATCTCGCTGGCGCTGACGGCGGGTGATAATGCGCACGGAATTGTTAATTGCGGGCGCGTGACCCCCTGGCCGAGTGGACTATGACACGGTCATCCATGCTGGATGACCCGGGATCGAATCCCGTCGTCGGCAAGTCCATTTTTTCTCGCTTAATTTTGCCTATTTCCACCCCGGATATCTTTTTCAACATTTCCATCTCAAAAGTGTTAGGGTTATATAACTTTGATAAGTATTCTTATTGTGAGGTTTTATTGTGAGATGTTTTCTAGAGGGCGCTATTCAGATATAAAAGTTGGAAGCATTTCTGTGAATGCACTCTCAGAAACCACTCTCATATATTCTCAAGTAGAAAAGGTTATCATTAATACTGAGAGTATACAAAAACCAATGTTTTACTGGCCCAACTGGATGGATATTTTTGGGATTTTATTTGAGCCTTTTTTTAATATTAATTTTTGTTGCTGAAAATTTAAAAGAATTTTTGAAATTTTCTCTATAAATGGTGAATGTATGTTATAAATGCTTAATTTGTTCAGTAATTTCTGTGTTATGTCACAATTTTATCTGTATTCTTTTTATTTTTACCATACTTCTAGTGTGGATAATCTCCAAATTTGATTAATCTGATGCTGTTAGCATTGACTGTATACAAGCCTGTGTTGTGGTTAAAAAGTACCCTTAATCCAAATTATATTTGAGCTCCCCCCAGGGTCTCAGGAAAAGTGAAATCCTGATATTTGAAAATTAAAAAGAAAATAACCTGACTGAAAATTTAGAAAAGTAGGTATTGCTTGTACCAAGTGCTTTTCTCTGCGCATACTTGACGAAGAGTAGTTCGCAAGATGAAATAATATATAAAATGATAAGTTAATATATTTTGATCTCCTTTGGGAAGCAGATGTTTTGAGCTAGAATGTTGTTATTTGGGCAAAAGGGACATTGCATGTGCTTTATCAGCCCTATTTTATATTAGTGAATACAAGAAATGAAAGAGTACACTGAAAGTTTTGTCCTGCAATCCTCCGTTCCTTTTTGTTCTATATTTCAACCAGAAATCGCCCAGATACTATATGTACTAACTAAGACTGTAAATCAACCCATAACCCGCATCGTTTTATACTCAAGTTCAGTCCATCCATAAGCAAAGATTCTAGTTAATAAGAGTGCATTAAACTTGAAATCAGTTCCACTTATTGAATTGACACCAATCCATAATATATTAAAACTAATTGACATTACTTCATTGTTGATTTAACTTTTAACTCGACTCTCTCGAAATCAAACAGACTTCTTCCAGCCTCTTTAAAATAACAATTAAAGTGCACTCTATCACAATTCTTTCTGAAGCCTTTGAAGTGCAAATCGATGAAAGCTTTTCAATTTCTTGACATCGAGGGTATAAAATTAGACTTGTTGTACCAATAATGTGAAATCGGTGAGCATGCACCCATTTGTATTGGAATCTTATGAAGCATAACTGATGGAATACAATTGTCATTTCTATACCACTTTAATGTGGATTTAACATTTAACTTCTATCCCTCTATAACTAAACACAACTTTTGTTAACCTCCATAGAATAATAACGACAAAGTACGACAACCCTTTTTGTGATGTTTTAACAGAACCCACACACGGTCAAATTTGTACTTAAATTATAGCATTGAGGAGTAGGCAGACAGGTGTCAGTGCTTCCAACAAAGGGTATACCAAACATTCTTAAACAGCATGTTAAGCAATCTCATTGGTTCTCAGAGAAATCAGCGACATTTAGATGAGACAATTGCCCGGCCCCCCAACTCAACACAAAAGTTGGTAACCATGACTGTTCTAAAAATCGCGGAAAAGGGGTATATTTTCGATTGTCAGCGCTGACACTTAGTGACAGCGAAATCATGAAAATAGGGGGTATTTCATGAATAAGTCTCCGCGAAATTCGAAAAAGGGGTATCCTAGGAAGAGGAAAAAACTAAAAACATCACAGTATGGATTTAATCATTTGATAGAACATGTTAACAACCCAAATATACCACTTGGGGTACACTAGTTTATAACAAATTACCATAAACACCTATTACTATTGGGAGCAACAAGTTTTTATCTACTTTCATGATTTTTGTATGTATAAAGTGTCTTTGAAAAGGGGTGTTTGAAATTATAGTCATTGAAAAGCCAAAAAGGGGGTATTTTTCACTCCAATTTTGTCCTCGTTTTTGCCAAAAAAGGGGGGTAAAATTGTTGAAAAATCCTTGCAAAGGGGTACTTTGAAAAAATGAAGAACAGTCATGGTTACCAACTTTTGTGTTGAGTTGGGGGGCCGGGGACAATTGAACACGGGAAGGTGGGGCTTACGTTTTAACTGTGCGTCCGACCTTCACAATGCTGGTTTGCTCCATAACGCGCACTTCTGCAGTGCGTCTTTGGCTTCTTTCCTGCGTTTATGCCGGCGCCGCGACGCTTAGGCATGGTGTACTCATCGCATGGGATTGGATGGAATGTTTTGGGTTATTAGATCCTAACAGGGGTAAAAGTTGTCAAATGTGGACAATAAAATATACTTATTTCTTTGAGAAATGTCTTAAGTATGATTGTTTAAGAATGAGAATAAAGGTATTGTTTTTAGACCGTACCCGTGTTATATTGTCTGACATAAATGCGTTCGGTAGTATTGTTATTTGCGTAGAGTTATTTTACTTTAAATAATACTATCGTCCGCATTTATGTCAGACAATATAATACGGGTACGGTCTAAAAACAATACCTTTATTCTCTAATATTATAAGAACCGAGAGAAATTACGGTTGTGTATGTCATGCTTGGAAAAAGGGTATAAACACGAGATCAAAGCATTGAAAAGGAATTAGGCTATACTTTTCATATGCACAAATTAGTGTGAAAGTTCATGACAGTTACACAGATATCAGAATTATTAATTTAGAATTTCAAGAAGCTTCACAAATTGGCAATTTCTCCAGACCTGCTACACACCAAACAAGGTGCAAACATTAAACATAAAAAACACCTTCATATTCTGCATTTGAAAGCTTTTTAAAAGCGTGGGAGGACTATCTCTTGTTCTAAATAGGCAGCCTTTCCAAATTTGTCAAATCAGCTGTCTTAATAGACATGGTTTATCCATATCCTTTTCAGTGCAAGGACCAACATTAATTATTTCCTTCGCAATTCAGTTTGGTTTAGGCCAATGCCAAAATTAGTTCATTAGGCCTATAAAAAGAAGGTTTGTTTGTCTAAACAAGAGTTCAAAAAAGGGGATCGGTAGGTCTATTACCTTTTTTCTTTATTTTTTCTTCTTTTTTGTTGTTGCTATAGACACTTTTAGAGAAGAAAAATACTATACAATTTGATTTCAATACACTTTAATGTTCTTTAAAACCCTAACCTTCCTACACTACGATTCACTACGGCAAAAAACAATGTCCACGCGCATGCTACAGCGTTGGATTTGATGAAGTCATCAACCAAGCTGATATGTGTGTACAAAATCGGTGAGCGTTGGCAGGTAAGCCGAGTGGTATAAGGGACGCGGCGCGGTGATCGGAGGGTCTGGGGTCGAATCCCAGAGGTTTCTCGGCAATTCATGTATTTTGTTTTAATAGTGCTGCTGGTAGCCTGTAGTACAAACCGTCAGACCATGCTGGATGGTCTGACATGTTCTGTTTTTCACTAGATAGTGGTAGGATCTTGGATTTGCATCTCCTTGGTGTTTTAAAGGGAGGATATGTGGGAAAAGTAAAATACGGGGCAGTTGTGTTGATTAGTTTGGCAAATTAAGATGAAAATGTCATTTACATACATACTTTTTTCAACATAAAACATTATTTAAAAAAGAAAAATCTAAAAAAAATCTAAGAAAAAGGCATGAGGTTTTGAGATTTTATGGGTCGTTCATGTTTGGGCAAACAAACATTTTTGTTAGGCCTTATTGTGTCTTATGCGGAAGGTTACAGCAGTCAGAAGAAAGGACATCATAATATATTTTCCTTGAGACATTTTATTTTGTCTCTTTTTATTTGAGTTCTGTTGAAATGTTTTGTTGTGTGAAGAATTGGAATGGAAGCCTACACCCAAAAATTAAACAAATAAACAAATTCAATACAAACAAAGACATAAACAAATTCAAATGTATTTTGCAGGCCATTGATCCATATGGGTTTAGGCTACTTGGCGTAATCATTTCACTAATGATATGTGCGCTGATTTACTCAAACGAAAGGGATTTTTGTTATCATGGAAAAGTTTACAGACAAGATATTTAATTGGCATGGCCTTGTTAAGTAATTGGTTTCCTAAGGAAAGCCAATGATTTGATTAAGTTTAATTAATCTGTAGATATGGAGGCTCTGCACGTGTTCTAGATAATGATGGGCTATAAGAGAAATAGTCAGTTAATACTATCCGATTGGCATCAATTGATATTGAAGTAAAAGCTATAGATTGTCATTAAAAATGTTCTCTTTTACTTAAAACTATGTGTAGCAATTGTGAGTTAAAGGTCGGCAGAGAGTTCATGGGAATGATTCACCTCTTTCAAAAATAAAAACCAAAATATTGAGATGCACCAAGTGCTCAGAACCATTGTGAAGATACTGGTAACAATGTAATGCTTCATGCTGTGTCAATGACCAGGAAAGATTAATATGAATCTTCTCAGGTGTGCATTTACAGCCATTTTGCAGGCTCTTGTAGTGCCTACATTTGTGAAGGTTTGAATTATGGTTAATTTTATGTCAAACTGTAGAGTGATACTGTGGATGGAGCTTGTAATTAAGAAAAACAGAACAGCATGCATAAATACCAAAATTGTACATTTCATATTGCTCTTATATGCACTTATCAATTGCAAGCCCGGGACCCGGGACATGTGGTTCTCACATTGAGATGGTATACGTATGTGCCTGCCTTTTGGGGTGCTTTTTCGCAAAAATTGGTATAGCGATGGGAGGTTTTCATCACAGACAAAAGCGCCCAATTGGCATAAAGTGGGTGTGTTTTGAAGCATTTTTTTGTAAAAAGCACCCAATTTGTGCAAAATTGGGTTATTTTCTAACAAAATTGGTATATTGATGGGTGGGAAATTGGACCGAAAATAGGTATAGAGAAAGTCAAATTTTTCAAAATTCCGTCAGGCACATCCATGTACGATTTTGGCGAAAGTAACCCCGGGGTCCCTGGTCCCCTGGTGCCAAGCTTGCAATTGATATTAAAAGTGCATTATGACCACTAACAATGGTGAAACTCAAGTGATCTATTCACTTAGGAAATATTCTAAAGCATGGATAACACTTTGGCTATGGGGGCCGGAAATAGCAGGGATGTACAAACAATTGTGCCGGTGACTGACGTCACATTGCCAATTCCCTGCTAGTCCCGGGTCCCCCAGGGCAGGATTGCAATTGATGAGTGCATTACTCCTGTGTCTGTTGGCCCTGCTAAGCCCCATAGATCAGATTATATCACATAATAGTGATATAGTCAAGTGGTTGGTTTATGGTAATTATTACTGGCATCTGATGGTGTGGGTTACACAGATTGTTCGCAGATCGCCCAGTTCTGTACCTCCAGGAAGGCTTATGTTACCATGCAACATGACCAATGAAATGAAAGGGTTGATTATCCACTCCAACAAATATTTTATTTATTTATTCAAAACATGTGTCTATTTTGTGTTCTTCAATGCTACAGGCATGATTATGAACAATATAGATCTCCAAAGCTCATAAGAAGGTCCTCCTAATTCCAGAATATTTTGACATCACAACATTCTTAGAAATAGATGAGAATCCCCCTATTGTTACAAATTTGACAATTGCCATACATCAAATTGAGGAGGTACTCACATTATAAAACTAAGACATGTGCAGTTATGGTGTCCTTTACACTGAAATTTTAAAAAAACTTTTTTTAAAGGACATATGGTCAAAACAGCTGATTTATAGGTAGAAAACCTTGTCTAATGTGAATCGAGATGTTGAGATTTGTTGCATATGTGATCATTTTAAAACATATTTCTTCTCCAATAAAGTTGAACCTTCAAAATCCCTACATATAACCTGTTTTGCGTGCAGTCCGCCATCCACATCACCTTTGTGCGCAAACATGATAGCTGTATTCAGGTTTTAATTCCCCATTCATATTTTTGTTTCCATGGGCTCGTTACAGGGCAAATATTTGGTATATTAATTAATTATTTATAAATTATTGATTTATGTTGTTACGAATTGGCGTAATTTGTGAATGTTTCTTGCAAACAAATAAAAAATATATTTAGAACTTGTTGAATTATAAATTATATGAATAGTCTGTTGTTTTATATAAGGGCATACAATTTGATTGAAAACACAAATTGTCCAAAATTGGCAGTGCAGATGCAGATGCTATATCATCATGATGATAACAGTCAATAGGTTTAACAGAAAGGACAGCAAATTTGTTATAATAACCTGTTTATTATATTATCTGGTACAACCAATTTCTGAAGAACACCGGCCACACAAGCTTGTTGAAGTAATCATGAAAGATATAATTTGAGTAGCTTAATACCAGAATACAAACAGTTAATGCAAGGCCGGTGTTTTCCTTTATAGAATTGAACTGGGGTAGGGTCCAATGCTACAGAGGTCAATTTAGGGTCATATCAAGAATTCCGGAGGCTGAGAAAATCCTCCCTCGCTGGCAAGTTCACAGGTCAATGTGAGTTATAATAGAGGCTGTTATAGGATGTTTTGATTCAATGCTAACAGGTTTTAAATTGACTACAGGTTCCCTGTCCGCTTTCATTAGGGGATTGATCTTGTAAAAATGTTAGCATTTAGAGGGCAGACATTTATGGGACAAATATAATAAGATGGTTTAAAATAGTCAGTGTGAAGTCTAAATTACATAAATGCATCCACAGACAAGATTGTAGTTGTGTCTCACCGCTTGGTACAACATTCTGTTGGATTCTTTTTTATTTCTCTCTATTCAATTAATATGTCTTTTTGTCAATTTTTGTCAATTTTTGTTTGTTTGTCAAAACCAAGGCTATCCAGACCTATATCAGAGCAAGACAACTGTGATTTCTCCTAGTTATCTGATACTGGCTTTTAGTTTTTGACATTGGCAGTGATGGCCTTGTTTAAGTCCAACTAAAGTTGAAACATTAATATCTTTGGACAGGTCTAACCTTCAATTTAAGCACATGGCTACTAATTAGCTGACAGGCGACATTGGCATTGACAGGTTGCCAAACGCAGTATTTTTATGTCATTTGTTGACTTAGATATAATTGATTAAGTTGTTTTATTTATATCAGGGGCATAATAGAGGTCACTCAACCCAGGGCAGAATCAGTAGTTTTAATAAGATTTTTCCCCTGTATTAGTTGACTGGTAAAAAGGAGCTATTGAGTACGATTTTTTTTCTGTTCCTCTTCATGCATAAGCTGTTTGGTGTTGGTGGGGGGTGGGGGGGGGGGGGGGGGGCTCCCCCTTGGCTTCTCCTGTTATGTCTGCAAGTTCACAGAGATTGCACAGGGCATCAAGACATCAAGGTTGATTAAAGTGTTGACATGGAAAACTTTCAGTCCATACAAAAGTTGCCCTGATCTTTCAGCGGGTTTAATCTAGTGGATAGGTCAAAATGTGACATGGTAGAGGAGTTTGACAGAATTGAGTCCTGATGTCCTTCATTATTTTGCAATGTCAGTCACATAACAGAATGCTTCCCTTCTTTTCCCTATTAATAAATCTGTGTCTTTCAGCAGCCTGATTTGAAGTCAATAATTAACTATTTGCCACTCATTAATTCACAACTCATCACCATAAGTGACAATTTAATTAGGCTGATAAATCACCCCAAATAGAGAGAGACCTGACATGTTCCATATTCTGAAGATCTGGTAAACCAGTAACTGTCTCTGGGTAAACATGGTAAATGAGCGTAGTGAAAGCATTTTGTAGCAGTTCTATGGTGCACAGTGATGAAGGTTTAAAAGTAGGGAGGGGGCACCATTTTGTGTTATGCCCTTGTAACCAGTCAGCTGTAGAACGGGGCCCCGTTTCAATTGAGGGCGCTCTATTTAGTGACGCACTGCCGTCATTTTTTACACGCCTATTCATCAAGTGACGGAAGTCCGTCGCCCGCGAGAATACGAACAAAAAACACTTTTCAATAGAGGGCGGGCTTGGGAACGACTCTGCGTTGCCAAGGGAACGGCTTCACGTCACAGTAATTTTCAAAATTCATAAAAAGCCGATTTTGTCAATTTTAAACAACGAAATAACTCTCTTATCACAGAGATAACCGTTACAAAGGCATCACTTCTGAATACTATAGGGCTTATGTTTAATGTAAAAATTATCACACTTACCCTAAAAATTCTATAAAATGGTGTAATCTCATGTAGAAAATGGTGGTCTCATCGCAGAAAACCGGTCAAAAAAGACACAATTTTAGCTTGTGTCGTGTGATGTTGGGGTCAAAGTTATATTAAATCATTGAACTGGATGTCGCAAGGAGTTCTGGTACCTTATGCTGCCCTCAACTCGATGGATAGTTACTTTTTATACAGATAATTGGGGGTAAAAGGCGAAAATTCAATCATTGCGCAAATTGACGGGTGTGTGCGTTACCTTGGTTCCGTACACCCGTCGTTTTAGAGCGCCCTCAATTGAAACGGGCCCCGTTCTACAGCTGACTGGTAACAATCCAGCAGGGACAGAGTGTACCCCCCACTTACATCAGCCCCGACAGCAAGAATAAGGAGTGACCCATATGGTATATAATCATTGGCACTTTTTAATTGATTTAAAGCGCAAAGGATGCTATTTCTACCATTGATAGGAAATGAAAGACATTTACTTTGAGGATCCCAAAGTCCCAAACTTACAATTTTTCTAATATGTAAGCATTTTGCACCAAATATCTTGAAAACCTGATATGTTTGGATAATGATATGAGGCACTTGACCAAATATCTTGAAAATTGGGTAAAATTGGGTAATATTTTAACCGATGTTTGGTTAATGATGAGGCGCTTGAGAATTACTGTGCATGGACTGTTAGCATGTAGGTGGGTGTGACCAGAAAAACATTCAACACAGGGATTTTATTTTAGCCTTATAACTCATATGATTATTCATATAGCGAAAATAAGGATGTTATAAACTTGAAACTCAAATCTGCACATATAAGATAAAATCCAACTATGCTTTAGCATTTAAAGGCATATTATGTGATCTTTTCCAGAGAGCGCCCTCTATTCATGATTTGGTTTAGAAAGTAGATTTTCTTGTAGATTTACATTTCTGATCATATATCGTACATACATTCCAAGTTACAGAGCGATACGATTCCTAATTACCTCAAAATCATGGTTTTAGATTGAATTTAGAGTGAAAATAATAAACTGTCGGGATCCCGACAGTTTATTTTCACTCTAAAACCATGATTTTGAAGTTATTAAGAATCGTATCGCCCTGTAACTTGGAATGTATGTACGATTTATGATCAGAAATGTAAATCTGCAAGAAAATCTGCTTTCAATTTTTTTCTCGATGTTGAGGGCGTTCCCTGGAAGATCACATAATATACCTTTAATCTCATGCATTCATGTGGGCTTTAGTAATATCTAGTAAGAAAAGTTTAGCAGGTGCTAGCCTTTGATAAAGCTATGCCATGCCATCTACCAAATTTAATCATGACCTTAGCTTTGATAAAGGGAACTGGAGTTCTGTAAAACAAAATGTAGGTTGCCATTGTATTGACCTTCAGTCAAAGTCAATTAAGGTGAAACATGGGATACAGAAACATGCAGCCCCTAAATTAGGCTTAGGGGAATGGAAGCAGAATCTATCATAAAATTACATTTTGCCTTTCAACCCTCAACAAAATCTGTGAACCCATTGGGATTGGGTAGTTTCGGCAAGAAATCCATCACTTGGGAAATGGACCAAATTTGGGGGGAAATAGGCCAAATGAAGGGGAGGGATAAGCCTTTTTGTGGTTTTGGTATGACCTATGTAAATCACCCCGCCCCAGGGGATGCCCCACATCTGACCGATGCACAAAGTTAGTTTTCCTCACAAAACTAAGTTTCGGAAGGTATACATAGCCTGTCATTATCGCACTATGCGAATAGAAGCGTGGGCTACCAGCGTTGAGTAGGTGTAGAGATTAGTAATAGTAGTGCTGAGGTTAGGGTTAACATAATCCAATACAGATCCGGGGTGGGGGGTACTCAAATTATTTTGGACGTGGTTAGAGTTTTGAAATCCTGATCCACTTTTAAGGGGGTGTTATTACCTCAAAAATGGCTGATTTGACTGGTTTTTTTTTGCGATTTGGGACTCATGGTTTTCCCCCTTCAATTTGGGACCCATGTTTTGGTATTCCCGCACATATCGTACCCCATGTTTATGGATTTTTTGCAAAAGAGAGACCCATTAGAGTGTCTCTACCTGTATACCTTTTATTTGTGAGTATCCCCTTCCTCACCCGGGATACAGGTATGATGATGTACTTGTGAACTAAACATGGGTTATATTTTAGTCATGACAATGCAGGAAGGTGAAGGATAGGCTAGTAGAGTTTTAATGAGAGGTTGACAGGAAGTAATATAGCAACTTTCAGAAGTCAATCTATATCAGTCATATAACCCAACCTATAAATAGTTGCAAAGATGACACTCAGCGAGGTAGTCAGAAGGGGTGTAGGGAAAAAAAACCACCCCCACCCACCCCATATATTGCAATTTGTGGTTTTGGTATTGTGAGCAGGGAAGGGACATAATGGGCAGATAAAATTGGTCCAACGCAAAATATATGCATATTTTATTTGCCATACCTTGCTCCTATTAAAAATTGTTTCCTGACCACCCCTCCTGCCCAAACTCACCTCAACCTCCCCCACTCTACCCCCCCCCCCCCCCCCCCCCAACCCACTCGGGCAACCACCCAAGTATTTAAACAATTCGACAGGTTACATTAATGAATCTGGTTTGAAGTTTGTCAGTTCACTATTAGTTACATAGCCAAGTTGCCACCAATGAAAATCCTTTACACTATTGCATGATGACATCCCGGGGATGATCCCGGGATTGACATGCTATTGCAATTGAGATTGTATTTTTTTAGGTGATTCCTTGCAAGTTAATTCCCATCATAGTGTAATAATCAATCATATTGAAATCCCCAAGACGGTATACGGGGGTGTGCCGCTCTAATGGGTAGCTTTTTGAGCAAAATCCCTAAACATGGGGTATGATTTTGTGCTGGAAATCCCTAATAATGGGGTCACTTTTTACAAATGGGTCTATTTTCTCGAAAAATTGCAAAAAAAGGTCTATTTTCCCGATAATTTGTGAAGATTTGGTCTAAAATGAAGCAAAACCCCTACAAATGGGTACTGATTTTTCCAAAATCACCCCTAAAAATGGGTATGGGTTTTGAATCTCCAGCGGCACACCCCGACCAAACCAAATCCGAGTACCCCCACCCCCCCTGGATTAAAATAGTCAACTTATCACCCCATCTCACCATGCAATCTTGTTTTATCCAATCCAGGTTATGCGGTTAGCTCAGGACACTTCTTAGACAGAATATCAGTGGAAGGGGTTACTGGTGCTCCAAGAGCATATGAGAGAGGCAAAGTCTACATATATGATCTACTTGATTTCACGCTCCTGGCGCAACTAGATGGGGAATCGGTGAGTGACTTAATAACAATGGGGCACATAAGATTGATATGCATACAATATGATGGATTAGAATTTTAGTACAGGACTTCTGAATCATTTACACACATCCATGAAAATGAATCTAGATCTTTAACAGGTAAAAGGTGTAATAAACCATGGCAACACCTTTATTTTGTACAAGATTGGCATACTAGTTTCCAAGAGAGCTACGAATGATGAACACTTTTTAACAATATCAAAGACATGCAATTTGTCTCACATTAAACCTGATATATTGTTAGTATATCATTTCCCATGGGGAAAGAGCATGTCAGCTATGAAAATGTCATCATTTGTGCGAAAATAAGAGGTAAGTATAGCATGAGCAGATCATAAAAAAATAACAGTAAAATCAGGTGTATTTTAAATTTGAGCCCTTTTTCATCACAACAATGCTTATTGGAGAGAGTAGAATTGCCTAGCAAATTCCCTGTGAAGAAACTCTTCTTTTACGTCTTTGGTTGCTGTGCTCGGGGTGGTCTCCATGAAGCCTCCCCCCTGGCTGAGTGATGGTTTATCTCGCCTGTCACACGGCCGACCCGGGTTCAATTCCAATGGCCGGCGGACATAATTTGTGTGCATTTTTAATTTAACCCCCTCCCCCTGTTCTTCATTCCATCCCCACTGCCACGTTCTAGGGTAAGGGTTAATACGACACAACACAGTGCATTTCTATAACCCTAACCCTACTACGTAACACAGAAACAACACAGCCAGCACCGCTTGGCTTGCGCGTGCACGAGTTCTATCTCATGTAGCACTTTAAAAGGGGCATTGAGAGATGTATTGATATACTAAATGAGCAAATAACGTAAAGATAATCATCTACATAGCCCAAATCCAAAATGTCATACAATTCCGACATCGCCTTCATGCCAAATAAGCAAATAATGGCACTTCCGGGTTGAGATTTGCCGCGAAAGTCTGCACGTAAAACGATAGCATAACTTCCGAATTCAGCACCTAGTTTAGATATGATCATATCGAAACTAAGAAAATCATGAAATTGTATATGATAAATGGCGAATGTTGGTAAACTGTTTCAGATGGTACTTAGTATGTGCCTAAGTATTACTTTGATGCAAAAAACCCTGATTTCCAGGATAATTGAGGGAGCACTCCCAACGTATCTCTCAATGCCCCTTTAAATACGGGTATATTATATGGTCTACGATTTTTTAGCCTGTGAAACATTGGCAACCGTTCAACTGACATGACCAACCCTTTCCCACACAAGTGTTTTTCATTAAAATTCAGGACATGGTTCTGATAAAGGTAGATAAGATAAATAGGTGTCACATCTTTCATCGTTACACACGGCTCATTGTTTTTCCTCATTCAACCGTACACATACACATGTTAGTAGTATGGTTAGGATAGGTCAAGATTTCAGTGACTTTCAGTGGTCAACTGATAGAAGATACAGCATACAGGGTGAGTCAGAAAGAATGGGCACTTTTTGGCAACAGTGTCGTGATAATTTCATTGATTCAACAACTGGTGTATGACTCTGTCTGAGTCCTGTATATGATGCCAATGTTTCCTACATTCTGTACAACCGATGATGGTGGTAGTGATTTTAATTAGCTTTGATGGAAGAAGAACGCCGCCATTTACATTTGTTTAGAATCAGTACCCTAGGGTGCCAATTCAATCTTTAGCTGCTTCATTTGATCCTCATCTCAATTAGTATTGATCATTTCTCCCCTAGCTCCCTGTATCCAGAGTAACCAATTCCAAGCTATAAAATTAATACTTTATATTATACCTTCTTGACAAGTACATCTTTTATCCTTGCACAAGATTTAAAGGTATATGACCCGATCACTTTTTTGGGGCTATGATTTTTTTTTCACATCAAGATATTTTGGTATCAGAAGTATCCCCATATTTTTCTCATTATGTCTGTAAAATATTAGGGGCCAGAAATGTTTCATTTGGAAATTATAGGCTAAAATGTGGTGAATTACTGCCAAAGGTGGTTAACCACCAGCCAGTCTGTGTACTACTCAATGGGCACATGTCTTTTGACCTTGCGCTTCTAAAAATAGAACCATTGGAGTTATGCAACTCAAACTTTGGAATGCAACAATTTTAAGGATGATCTTTCATGTAAAATAGAAAACATCAAGTTGAAAATCGGGTCATCTACCTTTAAAATCAAAGTTGTAAAATTGAGCCAAAAGATGTTTGAGAAAGGAGTGAAGGTCAATGCATATAAGCATTAGCAATCAATACAATGTATGTGCCTATGCATAGGAATAATCTCAATCCAACCAGCTATGCTGACTTTGAATATGCAGCAACACTGACGGTAATCAATGGCATGCCCACGAGCTAGAATCAATTGGAATTGGTGGGAAATTATATCATGAGAAAAACGCCTCCGGATATTAAAACAAAATTGTATCTAATTTTGATGCAACAAGTGACCACAAGAGGTCACTTGCGAGAATTGGATAATGGAAAATTGTATTAATGCCAAAACCTAATCATATATTCGTAAGAAGGATATCATGAATAAACCAAAGAAAAAGGCCTAGCTACCTTTCGCATCAACAAGTCCCGACGAGCGTTCCTATAATTTGTTGTACCTGAAAAAAAAAAAAAGGTTTGTCTCAGATGACATGAGAGACTGAAAATCTAATGCGGTCTGCAGATTTTTTTTTTGATTTTTTTTTCGATATAGACCTGATCGTCATTTGTTTGGTCAAAAAGTTGGATTTTGCAAGATTTTTTTGAGAAAATTGAAAAAAAAAAAAAAAATTGAAAAAAAATTGGAAAAAAATTGGAAAAAAAAAAAAAATTGAAAAAAAAAAAAAAAAATCCACTAAAAAAAAAGCTTACGCGGGCGGTTTCGGGAATGCGCGCGGGTCATCTGAGACAAACCTTTTTTTTTTTTTGGCCTAACGCCAAACAAGATTAGTTTATTTAATGTCTCATTGGATTATTAAAAACTGGACTAAATAAGACAGTCCGATGCAGTGCCTCCGTATATATATATCCTGTTATCATCGTAGGTCATAACTTCAATTGACATTCAATGGTTAACTAATAGCGTTTTGCCGCAAGCTTTTTTTGCATTAACTTTTAAGTAAGAGGCTTATTATAAACCATCTCTTGCACAATAAATTTGGACACCGGTGTATATATCTGCCTCATACATAATATTGCACAAAATGAATACAATAAAATTAATTCAAAGATTTGATGATTTCAGTGACCATATTGTAAAAGGTATATGTGAGGAAGTATTCTAAGGAATAAAATTATGTATGTCATGTGATTCAAAATAGTTTACTTTTCTTTAAGGGAAAAGGGAATTTTGAGTTATTGTCATATCGATTGTTTCATAAATGGAAATATTGGAGGAAAAAATGAATTAAATTTGATTAAATACAATCTTCTAAGATTAAATATCCCTGTTGGTGTTAGGAAGGTCCTTAGAATATGTTTGCATAATTAACATTTTCTATATTGAATTTTCAATAATAACCATCTCAAATGATTTCATTTTTCTCTTATAGATGAATACATATTTTGGAGCGGCTGTCCTTGGCATCGACGTCAATCATGACGGTTTCACAGATCTTTTAGTCGGAGCTCCACTCTACTCTATAGATGAAGATGAGGGTAGAGTGTACATCTACATCAATGAAGGCCAGGTACAATTGAATTAACAAGTTACAGATCCTAGCTCTATACATCATTCATCTAACTCTGTACAGTGACCTCAGTGTGTATTCCAATGACATCACCCTATTATGCTCTCATACGTTTAATGTGCTAGTATGAGTATGAGTACCCAATCAATCAAAGACAATACCAGGTCCTTGGGCATATATATATATATATACAGTGTGCATCAATCTTTAGAATATGCTCCGATGTCACTGCACAGAGTAAGATGAATGAAGTTGTGCTCCGATGTTACTGCACAGAGTAAGATGAATGAAATTGTGCTGCGATGTTACTGCACAGAGTAAGATGAATGAAGTTGTGCTCCGATGTTACTGCACAGAGTAAGATGAATGACGTTGTGCTCCGATGTCACTGCACAGAGTAAGATGAATGAAGTTGTGCTCCGATGTTACTGCACAGAGTAAGATGAATGAAGTTGTGCTCCGATGTTACTGCACAGAGTAAGATGAATGACGTTGTGCTCCGATGTCACTGCACAGAGTAAGATGAATGAAGTTGTGCTGCGATGTTACTGCACAGAGTAAGATGAATGAAGTTGTGCTCCGATGTCACTGCACAGAGTAAGATGAATGAAGTTGTGCTCCGATGTCACTGCACAGAGTAAGATGAATGAAGTTGTGCTCCGATGTTACTGCACAGAGTAAGATGAATGAAGTTGTGCTCCGATGTTACTGCACAGAGTAAGATGAATGAAGTTGTGCTCCGATGTCACTGCACAGAGTAAGATGAATGAAGTTGTGCTCCGATGTCACTGCACAGAGTAAGATGAATGAAGTTGTGCTCCGATGTTACTGCACAGAGTAAGATGAATGAAGTTGTGCTCCGATGTCACTGCACAGAGTAAGATTAATGAAGTTGTGCTGCGATGTTACTGCACAGAGTAAGATGAATGAAGTTGTGCTGCGATGTTACTGCACAGAGTAAGATGAATGAAGTTGTGCTCCTTGTAAGCAGGCAGTGTGATTGAGGGCCCCAATAAGAGCAGTGTGATTGAGAGCCCCAATGAGGGCAGTGTGATTGAGGGCCCCAATAAGAGCAGTGTGATTGAGAGCCACAATGAGGGCAGTGTGATTGAGGGCCCCAATGAGGGCAGTGTGATTGAGGGCAGTGTGATTGAGGGCCCAAATGAGGGCAGTATGATTGAGGGCCCAATGAGGGCAGTGTGATTGAGGGCCCCAATGAGGGCAGTGTGATTGAGGGCCCCAATGAGGGCAGTGTGATTGAGGGTCCCAATGAGGGCAGTGTGATTGTGAGCCCAATGAGGGCAGTGTGATTGAGAGCCCCAATGAGGGCAGTGTGATTGAGAGCCCCAATGAGGGCAGTGTGATTGAGGGCCCCAATGAGGGCAGTGTGATTGAGGGCTCCAATGAGGGCAGTGTGATTGAGGGCCCCGATGAGGGCAGTGTGATTGAGGGCTCCAATGAGGGCAGTGTGATTGAGGGCTCCAATGAGGGCAGTGTGATTGAGGGCCCCAATGAGGGCAGTGTGATTGAGGGCTCCAATGAGGGCAGTGTGATTGAGGGCTCCAATGAGGGCAGTGTGATTGAGGGCCCAATGAGGGCAGTGTGATTGAGGGCCCTAATGAGGGCAGTGTGATTGAGGGCAGTGTGATTGAGGGCCACAATGAGGGCAGTGTGATTGAGGGCCCAAATGAGGTCAGTGTGATTGAGGGCCCCAATGAGGGCAGTGTGATTGAGGGCCCCAATGAGGGCAGGCGGGAGATTCTCAGTCCCTGGGATTGTAATTATCTATATTCGTTTTCTCCTCCATGGAAAACCAAAATATAAAGATAACATATTGCCTCTATAATGCCCCTAGGTTAGTGACATCTTTGTTTAAACGGAGGGGCTTATTAGAGGTAAGGGGAAAGTGAGTTTTTTTTTTTTAAGAGTGAATTGATAATAAAAAATAGTGTTTTATTTTGTGAACATTTCATTTTGGGTTTTAGCTAAAAGGTGCAAGAGATGATTATTAACAAGCAGACATTTATTAGATAAAATAAGGTTACACCACCTTTAGACCATCATTACAATGCACTGAGTGGGGATTTATGGATGAATAGATTCATAATACTAATAAAAAATAAATGTTGTTTATATTCTGTTTATAGGCTGTAATGAGAAAATATGATGTGATGCTGTCTGGTTCCAATAAACCAGGTGCTCGGTTCGGTTCCTCCATAGAGCTAGCTGGGGACCTTAACAAAGACAAATATATGGGTAAGTGATGGGCAAACATTTCAAGTGAAGTAAACACTGATAGCTGAAGCTGGCCATATGATTTACTGCGTCACTTTGGTTAATTTACAGTGAGCTGTGCAAGGTTTGTCCGCTAGCTATTTGTTTTATTTTCTAAACAAATGTTATCTAATATTGGTTGGGATACTGATAGTACCCAAGGTTTTGTTGATGCCAGACCAAGTCCACAATTCAATTAAGTGGAGTGGGATTTGAACCCACAACCTCTGTCTTATAAGTCCAGTGTTGTACATAATTGTTGCACAACACATGTCCTAAAAAGTGAAAATAGACCAACAACTTTAAGTGTTGGTGGTCAATGACCTTTAATTAACAACAGTTGAAGAAAGTATGAATACACTGCTATCTCTCTGCTTGATAGGCTGCCTTCATAAATATGGTATACAAAGTTTTAGTCATCATTTGAAGGCAAAATCTTATTGTGATGCATAGGTTTCAGCGGATGAGATGTCACCAATAAAGCTTTGCTGTAAAACACTTAATTTTGTGAGGGATTTAATTTCACGAATTTTGTGAGGGATGTTGATTCATGAAAGTAACAGCGAAATATTTCCAGATTCGCAAAATTAAATGCCCGCTAAAATAGCAGTAATCTTAAATTCACAAAATAAAGTATCTGCGACATTATAGTGTTTAAAGGGGCATTGAGAGATGTATCGATATACTAAAGGAGCAAATAACGTAAAGATAATCATCAATTTAGCCCAAATCCAAAATGTCATACAATTCCGACATCGCCTTCATGCCAAATAAGCAAATAACGGCACTTCCGGGTTGAGATTTGCCGCGAAATCAGCACATAAAACGATAGCATAACTTCCGAATTCAGCACCTAGTTTCGATATGATGATATCGAAACTAAGAAAATCATGAGATTTTATATGATAAACGGCCAATGTTGGTAAACTGTTTCAAATGATAGTTAGTATATGCCTAATAGGGCGGGGCGTAAATAGGGAAGGTATTTTGTTCAAAGCGGCCATGGTCAAAATGTATTCCACTTGACCCCACATGATCAAATATGCACTTTAAAACTTTTTCGGAGGGGGTCTTCAGACCCCACCACTACCCTTTATCTCCCTATAGGGGAATACATGGTAAAGTTGCCAAATTGGTGCTGCAAAATTAGGTTTCGACCTAGAACAAATTGATACATATTTTTTTCACCGTAATGCATTTCTATAAGGTACCCATAATGACATACTGAAAGTCTGAAAATATCAGAGTGTTAGAAATTTGATAATTTGCATAAACTTAAAATGGCCACTAATTTGAGCATTTTCATTGTTTTGGACTTATTTCTTATCTTAGATAGTTGTTATGGCACTTTAAATAGCTTCAGCATATATTTTATGACTGTATAAAGTCTCAAAGGACATACAGAGACATATCTGCCGTAATATGTGCATCTTAAATCGCATAAATAAAAAATGGCCGCCAAAATTCTCAAATTAGCGGCCATTTTAAGTTTATGCAAATTAGGCATATTTCTACCACTCTGATATTTTCGGACTTTTAGTATGTCATTATGGGGACCTTATAGAAATGCATTGTGCTGAAAAAATTATGTTTCAATTTGTTTTAGGTCGAAACATAATTTTGCTACACTAATTTGGCAATTTTACCATGTATTCCCATATAGGGGATTAAGGGTAGTGGTGGGGTCTGAAGACCCCCTCCGATTTTTTTTTAAAGTGCATATTTAATCATGTGGGGTCAAGTGGAATACATTTTGACCATGGCCGATTTGAACAAAATACCTTCCCTATTTACGCCCCGCCCTAATGCCTAAGTATTACTTTGATGCAAAAAAACCTGATTTCCAGGATAATTGAGGGCACACTCCCATACGTATCTCTCAATGCCCCTTTAACAGTTTGTCTAATGATGCTGCATGTTTGATTTCAAGATACAGGATGTGTTATTATGTGACTTAAAATGTTTTCTTACCCTAAAACAATATTGCTGTAAACATTGATTTTATATGGAATCTCTTTCCTATTCCTTGTATTATTTACAGATGTTATCATAGGAGCACCCTATGAGGATGATGGAAGTGGTGCAGTGTACATATATCATGGCTCTGCTAATGGACTCAGAACGCAACATGTACAGGTACTTATATGAGAAGGAAGATAAGGGTATTCAAGATTGGCAGAGTTGTAATAGTCATACTTAAGTCATGAATTGCAAAGGGTCATCACAGCAGACAACTTCAAATGTGCCTATCATTCCAACTCTTGAAATGAATTTCCCATATTGAAATAGCACAGGGACTCGAATCATGATGCAACTCTTCAATACATTTTCAGACGAGATAGGACTCAAGTCTCAAATGAGTAACTTGATTCCAACTTTTTTTTAATTCATTTTTTATGATTTTATTATATTGTCTTCAGAATCTGTCACTAGTACCAATAACACTGTTGTGACCAAGTCATTAAATCTGAAGTCACAAGTCCCATAAACACAGTAAATCTTGAGTCGTAAGTCCCATAAACACAGTAATTCTTGAGTCATAAGTCCCATAAACACAGTAAATCTTGAGTCATAAGTCCCATAAACACGGTAAATCTTGCGTCGCCAGTTCCATAAACACAGTCAATCCTGAGTCGCCAGTCCCATAAACACAGTAAATCTTGAGTCGTAAGTCCCATAAACACGGTAAATCTTGAGTCATAAGTCCCATAAACACGGTAAATCTTGAGTCGCCAGTCCCATAAACACAGTAAATCTTGAGTCATAAGTCCCATAAACACGGTAAATCTTGAGTCACAAGTCCCATAAACACAGTAAATCTTGAGTCATAAGTCAAGTCGGTGTATTTTTCAATGGGATTAAGACATTAATGAAAGGGCAAGTCATTTAATAAAATATCAAGTCAAATCACAGTCAAATATATCACTCTACTTTATATTAGAGGATGAGGGAAAATGTACATCTTCATCAATAAGACCAGGTTCAATTGATAAACGATAGAAAGAATATCTTTGGTTGTTTTTACAGCGCTTAATCTATGATTTTTCTCTTCCATATTTATGCATTTTGCAGAGAATATCAGCCAAATCAGTTGATTCAAGACTCAAATCATTTGGCAGCTCAATATCATCTCTTATTGATGTCGATAACAACAACTATACGGATCTACTTATAGGGGCCTATGAAAACGACACAGCAGTCTTGTTTCTGTAAGTTTATTTATTCTATCTATTCCTTATATGGGTTTCATGGGGAAATGGAGTCGTCCAACCAGTTGAATGACTCTGTTTTTCCTGAACTTTTCTGATATCCTGATCTAATTTGAAATGGGTATTTTTAACAGTTTGTCATACATTAGCTGCACAATAATTGAAATAGGTAGAAAACTACCGTATTATCCCTATTAAGCGCCCAGGGCGGTTAACCAAGTCATTTTGGGTGGGCGCTTATTTGTATACTGATTTACATAGTTGTTGACCATCAAGGTTGCAAAATTCAGCAACCTTTACGTCCCAATACTGCAAAATTCGATGTTTTGCAATTCAAGATGGCGGCCTCCACGGATGACAACAAACACGAAACGTGCATATTTCGGATGGTTTCTGTTGCTGTTTAAAGGCTTAACACGTGGTTTAAGTTCACTTTTGGAACACAAAACAATATGTCAAGTATGTCTGAAGTTAAAATAACCATAATTTCCCCTTTATTTTCAAGCAATTTGTAGTCCGAGATTTAGTGTGATGTGAGTAATTTTTAAGTAAGCTTATTTTTTAGGTGGGCGGTTAATCGGTATATATTTTTAAAGTCACCTGAGAAAAAGGGGGTGGGCGCTTATAAGGTCCTGGGCGCTTAATAGGGATAATACGGTATCTTAAAATCTAGAATGTTTAATATTTAAACAGTATCTAATTGTACGCTTCTCATTACCATTTGATCCAACAGGAGTCGACCAATCGTAACTATCAAAGCTTTCATGGCAATTTCCAGGAGTCCCATTGACTTGAACAGGACAGAATGTACATTTGAAGGCAAGAAAGTGCCTTGTGTACGAGCTATGGTCTGTTTTATGTATACTGATGCACAACCATCTACAATAGGTATGTAATGTTTGAATGAAACAGTAATTACAATATTATTGCTGCCCAGGGGGCACTCAACTTATTTTGGGTAGGGGTGTGCCATCCAGGGTCTCAAAAATGGGGGCTTCTGAGCGGATTTTTGACGACAAGTTGATCGAGTCTTAAGAACTGATATTTTCCACACAAAAATGGTTAAGTAAGAACGCCAATTTTTTTAATTTAGAACACACATTTTTTCAAAAAAACTTCATTAACCCTTACAGCCCCGCACCCCATGAAATCCCATTTCCCAGCCTGTCGGTTCTAACTTGGCGCTGAGGTTTTTGGGTGAAATAATGGCTCCGGGCTACATAGCTTCCCCCGTGGCTCAGTTGGTAGAGCGTTCGACTTGTAACCGAGAGGTCGTGGGTTCAAACCCCGGGGCGTGGCACCTCTTGTTGTGTGTGCTTTTTTTTGCTTGAAAAAATTTTCGTTGGAAAATCAACCGGGAGTGTTAGGGTTAAAATGGAGTCTTAAGAGCTGATGCAGGCTCAAAAGGGGGTCTTAAGAGCGAGCAGAAGAGGGTGAAAAAGGTGTCTTCAAGACAGCACAGACCTATATCCCTTTCCAATGTCAGTGCCCCCGGGCATTGTTGGCCCTTGAAAAAGAAAATCTGCCTAAATTAAGATTTTAAAAATATGGGGGGGGGGGGGAGGGTGGGGTGGGGAGATTGTGTTATACAGATCCAAAATACATGGGAAGTTTCTCTTGCAAAATTAAGACAAATTGAGAGCTACACTTTAATTTGTGATGGGTAAATATAAAAAGAGAATTTGTTCTATATCTGATAACAATTTCTTTTTAATAATTTTTATAATCTCCAACCCCCCCCCCCCCTTCTGTGGTGTGATAATTTTCAAATGTTCAAAGATGTACCCATGAGTTTGTGCAATAGGATGTGGCTGTTGCTGTTGCTATCATTTCATTATATATATCTTTGTGTATATGCCCTACTTGATCTATCCAAACTCAATCAAAACAAGTTAATTCTCGATGTAAACAGGTCAACAACTTAATAAGCATAACATTTAACATCCTGCATATTGCGCATATTGAAAACATGTTTCTCGGTAATTGTCGTTTTATAAGTTTTCAAGCTTGCGCAGTGAGTTGATCATAAAGTGTGCCTGTGTATGTTTGACATCGGCTAAAGGGATATGTGCCATGCATCCATTGGGCTATTCCATCAATTATTGTTACCCCCTTATAGAAGACAAACAGTTTTGTTTTGAAAATATTGGGAATTCCCACGGCATAATGTTGCCGTAATAAAAATGGGAATTACGAAAAGTACTTCCAAAATAGGGAATTCCCAGCGGCACCTAAGTTTGTTTTGGGAATTCACAAGTTGTTTAATTTTATTTGGGATTTCCCATGTCATCCATACCATTGCCTGAAAACATGAAACTTTTTCTAGGGAATTTCCACCGGCAAAAATTGGTGTGTGTTTGTTTTGTCGAATATAGCCCATTTGACTGAGGAAAGACCCTCCCAAAAAGTGTTCAAATGAGAATAATTGAGACTGCAACAGAAGTGTTTGTGTTACTAAGCCTTCATGTTGTACTGGAACTTGTCCAAGCACTCTTAGAATTGAGTTCATGTAATTACCCATGACATGCATGATAGCATTCCCTGTTGTTTCACTGACATTGTGTTACCAGCAGATAGTGGTCATTCACACGGATAGTGGTCATTCACACAGGAAAAACACTGATAAAAATATAGATCTATTTCAATATCTCTGTGGGTTGTTCATGGTGTTTCCTGTGGACAAAGCGAGGAGTTAACTGAGGTGGAAATCACCGATACGATATTGATATGTTTCATTATCTAAGTCTTACACAGTGCTTCCTGTATTATTCATACAAGCTGAAATATATGTCTTGTATATGTGTTGTAGGGTTTTTATGAAGAATATAAATACCATACCGTGTCATGCTATCTAGACACCGTTTTTAGAAAATCATAATTCAAGGCATATTATGTGATCTTTTCCAGGGAGCACCCTCTATTCATGATTTTTTTAGAAAGTAGATTTTCTTGCAGATATACATTTCTGATCATAAATTGTACATACATTCCCAAGTTACAGAGCGATACGATTCCTAATTACCTCAAAATCATGGTTTTAGAGTGAATTTAGACTAGAGTAAAATAAGTTGTCGGACATCCGACAGTTTATTTTCACTTTAAAACCAATAGTTTGAAGTAATTAAGAATCGTATCGCCCCGGTAACTTGGAATGTATGTACGATTTATGATCAGAAATGTAAATCTGCAAGAAAATCTGCTTTCAATTTTTGTTTTCGATGTTGAGGGCGTTCCCTGGAAAAGATCACATAATATGCCTTTAATCATGAAATAGTGTAAATTAGTGCAGGTGTTACATCAATTTAGAGTTAGCATGTAAACTACCAGATATGATCAGTTAGCTTAACTTGCCTGTGCATTGAGATATAGTACAAATATGTGCCCTCCTGAGAACCACACTACATTTAAATAGGATTCAGTCATTATGATTTTGAAAATAAAGTGCCCACTATTTCCCCGGTTCCCCAGGCTGATTTTGCGAAATCAGATGGCTCATCTCTAATAATAAACTTCCCATGAAATTGCTAAGAATACTTTTGACTTAGCCTAAAGATGTCGACGTGACACAATGTAATATGGCTGTGGTTTGGTGTTAAGGAGATTAATACTAATGATAATAGCAACCTTGTGACTGATCATCATAAGTATCATGATGTATTGAGGTTGATGATCTAACCCTCGTCTAGTAGTAGTCTTGAGGTTGTCACAAAATGGATCTATGTCCAGTTTATTATCTCTGTTGAGTTCATGTCCTATTGTAAATGACTTGATTGCTTCCTTTAACCATATGACTCATGAAGATGACCACAATGATACCATGAGTTATCCTACATCATAAGGCCATCCTCATAATATAGTGGTGCAGCCACCTGTTTCATATTGGGGGATGATGCAGTAGGCTAGCAACCAATTAGGTATTTAGTCAAGCTGGCTTAACATTGCCATAAGGAGGTAGTGCGTTTAACCATCCAATTAATAGAGCATTGATCCAAAATATACTGAGAGAGACTCAATCTGTAAAACAAATGTAATTATGGGGTAGGATGGGGGTCGATATAGAGACTGCTAATTTAGTTTAGCCCTCTACTGCTTATGAAAAGCTAAATGCAGGATTGTGGTGGCATTTTGGTTCAAAAGTATGCGACAAGTTGAAAGTGAATGATAATAAGAATCGGATGATTAAAGAATATTCATAAGCCCATCACCTTGGCATGGCGTTTATAGATTAAGAGCTTTCAAATCTTTCATATCCTAGTCACCCCTATGGGGAGGGAGGGGGTGACATCATATTCTAGTTAATTGGATTATAATATGGCATACATAACTCAATAGAACATTTACGTATGATCATGGGATGACAAAGAAGAATGATGACACATCGTCGCCGTCGTTCTATGAATCATGGCTGATTCTTTTTGACACTATTGATGATGGAGCGCCATCGTTGTCTTTTTTGTGACAAAGCGATGTGCAGAGATAAGAGATAAACCTGTTGCTTCCTTAATGCCATCAGTCCAGCGGAGTTTTGGTCTGCCGCGTTTACGAGTTCCTTCGACAGCTCCTTGAGTTATCACCTTTTCTAGGTTGTCACCTTCTCGTCTAGCAATGGGTCCAAAGAATTGCAGTTTGTTGTGCATGATCTTATTACACAAATAGGTTTGGTCCCCAATCTGGCTTCTGACGTATTCATTGGTCTTATGCTCTTTCCATGATATTCCTAACATTTTGCGCCAACACCACATTTTGAAAGCTGATATTTTCTTTGAATCCGCAATTCCCACAGACCAGGTTTCAGCTCCATTTGTAGCAACCAGAAGATTAATTCTTTCATAATGCATACTTTTGTGGCCTTTGTGATTCCTCTATCCTTCCAAATGGTTGATGGCGCAATTTGCAAATGTTTTAGCCATGGCCAGTCGCCTTTTTATCTCCCCGAGCTTCCACCATCTTTAAGAATGAGTGATCCAATCCCAATCTACTTGATTGTTATCGACTCTCACCTGTAAGTTGCTGTTATCTCCACATATGTGACGCGATCAAGAGGAATGAGTCGGATGTCGACCCTGGTCGAAAATGAGTTTTTAATACAGTTTTAAAGAAGACACCTAGAGCTTTCAGAAACTGAAAACCCCATGTCGATACGACGTTTTGTTCCAAATTTATGTCAAATTGTATACATGAATTTCCATCAAAACTTATGTAATTGCCATTTTGAATTGGCCATATCTCAATTTGGGATTCCCCGACATCCGACTCATTCCTCTTGATCGTGTCACATATCATGACTTTGGTCTTCTTAACATTCAGGAAGAGCCCAAACATATACCTCCGAAAAAGAAGTTTACTCAATTTATTTTTATCTATCTTTTTATTACAACCCTTTGCATCACATTTCTCTTATCATGCCTTATATAGAGTATTCAACACAGAAACAAATGATGACTGCAAAAGATAATTTGGTAAAACTAAAACATATTTCTTGGATGTATATCTTTTTGTAGCCATTGACTACACATTGGACACAGAATACTACAAGACTCAATCCAATCTTCCTCCTAGGATGCAATTTGTGGAGAAGGGGTGGCTGCTTGGTACCAAAATCAAAAGGAATACAGTACTGCAAGCCAAACTACAACAATGCTTTGAAATACAAGCACATATAAAGGTAAGATGGGAGTGTGGATCGAAAAGTGGGGACAACTCTTCTACGCCAGGCCTTGTTACAGAAATGATATACGGTTTTTTTCAACAACAACAAAATTACACCTATTTCCTAACTAATTTCGCTCATGTCTACTGTGTAGTAAGAAATGTAACACAATTATCATGATAAATAAATGTATAGGGCCTATACACAATTATGAAATAAAGGGTGTACAGAGCTTATCTATCAGAAATGAGGCTGGGATGGGTGAAGACGCACAACTTGTAATAAAATGACTGCTCTAGATATAAAATATGATTTACTTGTCTTCTGTTATTGTTTTGTCAGGGCTATAGCAAGGGGTTACTTACCATTGGGGAAGAAAGAAAATCATTTTTGGGTACATTTTTCCTGGTTAGGAGTTAAAATGTCCTAGTCAGAGGGTAAAAACGGCTAATTTAGCATTGTTTTACCCTTACTCTTACCATTCAAAGCAGTAAGGGTCAAGGGTAGTATACCCCTTATCTGCCCCCTAACCCCATCCCTTCCTGCGTCCACTGGTATAATATTACGCCACCGCTTTGAGAAGGCACTTTGAGGGTTAATATGTCATGTCAATGCTCCCTTGATTTCCAAACTCCTGTTTATGCCAATGTGTGATCTTATTTGTTAATCCCTTTCTTTTTAATTCTGAATTGGTTATGTTTTGAAGAAGAAAAATCATAACTTTTAATTAATTAGTCATCTAATATTTGTTATTTCAGCGTGATTTAAAGGACTACCTGAGTCCGGTACCTTTCCATCTTCACTACGCCCTGCGCACCAGAGAGAATACACCAGTTCCACCTGTCACATACTGTGCAGGTCTTTGCCCTGTGTTGAACTACTACTCGGAAAATAATATAGTAGAACAGGTAAAATAAATCATATATCTAAAACAATATTTGCATTGGCTTTTTATTGCATTTTCAATATCAAATATGTGTGATTTTCCAAATTAATTGGAAATTTGATGAGCTATTTGAAATCAAGAACTCAAAAGTTCAGATATCACATTTGGGTGTTCTTTTGTTGGTTTCTTATGTGTTGAAAACATTGATCCTCTTGACCTTTTACTGCCAACAATATGAGTGTAAACACATGAGTAAACTTACAGGTTGCAGATCTAGGGGGACTGTAGGTGAGAGTTCCCCATAGATAATGGAGGAATTGTCAAAACTAGCCCAATGTTTATAGTTCTGAGACAATGCACAGCCTCTCTTGTTCTTCTTCTTCTTCTTCGGCCTCCGTCAGATATGACGATTGGCTGCCATACGATCACATCTCCGGATCATCTTTCACCAAGCTACAGCCTCTCACCCTCTTATGTCATTTGGGACAACAGCTCAATGCATTATTTATATACACATCTATGGCAATTATGCTTCACTTAAATCCCATGTTTGAATAAAGCATGACAATGCTGTCCAACTAAGATTTGTATACAGGCAAGTTTGTATGTCTCATTCAGCCTGTCAGTCTAAAGAATATATATACATTTTAATGCATCCTTCCTATTTTGTTGCGTTTTAGTATGTCACAGATGGTTTCAGTTGTCCATGGTTTCAGTTATAGGACAGCTAATGTTGGTCAAATTATCTTATAGGAATACAATTATAAACTCTGCAAGAATGGGTGAACTAATACCATTGAAACACAGAAAGACCATTTCATCAATTGAACTTGCCCCTTACCTGAAGATTAACCCGTAATCCAAATTAAATACCATATACCAACTTGAATGAAAATGTGGATTAATTCTTGGCAAGTACCTTCAAGCTGATTTGGACGACAGCCTCCAAGGTTAACATTGACTTTCAAACCCTGGGTTAATTCAATTAAAAGGGACTTTCCCTATTTGTCATAATTATATTGCCATAGGCTGGGATTAAACGTATTTGACCTAATTATTGCCCTAGGCGTTGGCTGGCTTATAATAGAACACACCATGTACAGCAGTGGTTCAAATCAAAGACCTTGTTCAAACGGTAGTGATTAAAAGTTTACCTTTGAAAGCAACATTACACTGGACTATTCACCCCTATGTTGGGGCAACATTGTTGATATCAATTAATGTATTTTATGGCTTACAAGAATGTGAATGGATTACCCCAATACAGCAGTGCTTATTGAAATATCTCACTTGTGTGAATGCTGGAATTGAAACTCTATTATATGTCTGTCACAAATATGGTGGATGTCAGGGACTTGGCTAGAATTTACTAATAAATTTAACATTTTTTGAATGAAACCTTGGTTGTTGAAACAGAAGTAATAGGCCTACTTATGAAAATATGAAAAAAAGAAGTTATGTATTTCTTTTTATTTCTTTATATTTTACAAGCTATTTCGCTATCTATCTTAAAATAAGCGGCAGACAAGATGTACTTTATGCATGATATGATGTGTGTGACACATGTGAAATAATTTCACAGATATCGAGACTAGCGATATTTGACAAGTACTTAGGCATAATAATGTAATTTACTGATTCTTTGATATTTTTATCAGGTGAGATTTATACACAACTGCGGCAATGACTCTGTGTGTGAAACAGATCTCAAACTAAAAGCTAACGTTCTGGTACCAAGGTGAGTAACCAAACATCGGAGTTTGCGGGCTATCACTGAATCCCTTCCACAAGGAGGCAGGCCCGTCAGAAGGGGTAAACAGTGCGGCTTTAGTTGCACCAATATTTTCCAGAGGGGAAAAAATCAATGGCATTACTTTTTATTTTGGTTTTAATATTGAAGTTTTCGTATCGCACCAAGTCTTTCCATATCGAAATACCAATGGAGAGACTTTATAAAACAAAGGACAAAAATCCAGTCCTGTTTCTGTACGTCTAATCACAGTGTACAGCGAATTTGATGGTTTGACGAATCTTTGCTACCAAGGTTTAGAGGGGCAAGGTTTGGGCTATTGAGGAGGCACACGTCTAGTGCTACCTTAAAGTTAAAAACAAAACTAAAAGGGAGTAGTGCGGTTGGTTTAACGACATTATCTACGTTAACAATTCGACTAATGTGTTGTAAATAAAGTTAATGGCTTGGCAACAGCATTATTCCAAGAACTATTTCGGAATGTTTTTGGTTTCGATTGACATGTTATTTAAATTCTATTTCACATATGGCCTACGAGAAATACAGGACCCATCAAGAATTCCCAAAATTTAAATGCAGCCGATAATAAAAATCATAACTATTAAGGAAGTAGTGCGGTTGGTTTAACAACATTATCTATGTTAACAATTCGACTAATGTGTTGTAAATAAAGTTAATGGCTTGGCAACAGCATTATTCCAAGAACTATTTCGGAATGTTTTTGGTTTCGATTGACATGTTATTTAAATTCTATTTCACATATGGCCTACGAGAAATACAGGACCCATCAAGAATTCCCAAAATTTAAATGCAGCCGATAATAAAAATCAAAACTATTAAGGAAGTAGTGCGGTTGGTTTAACAACATTATCTATGTTAACAATTCGACTAATGTGTTGTAAATAAAGTTAATGGCTTGGCTACAGCTTTATTCCAAGAACTATTTCGGAATGTTTTTGGTTCGATTGACTTGTTATTTAAATTCAATTTCACATATGGCCTACAAGCAATCTTCGTGCCGAGTGCTCAATGCGATGCAGAGCGAAATTTTAGTTGTCTGATGATCGCACAAGCGTGAAGCTTGGTGTAGTAACAACCGTTTCAAATGGTTTAATTTATCTATAGAATTTAAATTAAATCCTTTATTTAAACCTAAAAATGATTTTCAATTCAAATTCAATGCATCAAAATAGCGCTAATGTTATAATTGATTCAGATCCTATAGCTGTTGAGTAGTGTAGTTCAGGTAAAATATGTGCCATCCAAGGTTATGCTATATACTTCTGGACTTTAAAAAAATAGTTTAAAAAAGTATTTCATATGTTGTACCATATCTTGCAGTTATATCTTTTCATAGTTTTGCTCCTCTGTCTTTAGTTTATTTACAATACTGGCAATCTTTAGAAGGTAATTGATTGTAAATAACACCTTTTTTTCCTTTTATGTTGACTTGAGTAATGGTTCAATTTGTGAATTAGTTCTACATAGATATTTCATTGTTTACCACAACTTATGAAATTACACAGACTAGTACTTATTTTCTACATGAATAAGAAGATATTCATTGATAACTTAAAATAAAAAGTGCATTCCCAAAAACAGAAAAGTTCTGTGGTTTTGATTATTCTAAAAATGTGTCTCTTTAAAACTTGTTTAGCAGTATAAACCCAAATATTATGAAACTTCAAAGATGTAGCTCTTGCCTTTTGCTGATCATTGTACACATTATCACATTACATGTATCTGGAGAAATATATATACACAAATCACACAAGCTAAATGTCAAAAATGGTCAGTAACCAATAATATGGCTTCTAACACATTGAAACCCACAACCTTTATGACATGGGCAATGCACTAAATGAGAGAAACAGTGAGAAAAAGTATTATGATATGCAAATTGATATTCCTAAATTATCGTTTAAGTTAATGCGTTCATGAAAATGTCAGTTTTGATTATTGAATGTTATGGGCAATTGCATATTTTCCAATCTCAGCTGTATGTATGTGCTGGCAGCACACATATTTAAGGGCCTCCAACAGGCCTGCAAGGGGGGGGGGGGGGGGTTACTCTCATACATTTAGGGAAGGCCATACTTATGGATGACTGTTAAGACCCCACCCCTTATCCTTATTCCGTCATAAGGCCCATTCTAAAAAAAAGTTTAACCATTATTGTCAGAGTAAAGAAATTATTACCAAAAAACTACTACATTTTCTACTTTGAGCACGATATTTTGTATGCAAATTTGTTGCCTAAATATATCTTATGTTAGTAAAGCTCTACCCGGGACGGGGTAGTAGGAACTATACACTGATGATTCAGGCTGTGTGCAGATGATAGGGGTGGGGTCATTTAAGTATTATAATTTAAGGACTAAATCATTTAAATGAGAAATCCTTGTTCCTGGCTTCAACTTTCTCTATCCAGGAATTACAAGTGTCTTATATCTCAAACTCATTCATTTTCTTATTTGTACAGAGGGACACCCTATCTACCTCTGGGTACTGAGGAATTTCTTTACGTTTCTGTAAATCTACACAACCAAGGCGAAGAGGCTCACATGACACAGGTCATGGTCACATTCCCAAAAGAGGTCACCTATGTCAGAGTGGAAAATATTGGGGTAAGTTAGATGAACTTTGACCTTTTTGTTGGGAAAGCATATCTGAATTTATTGTGAAATGGAAGTGTTGTCTATATCTGGACTATTACATCAAAAACTACATCTTGTCAACTTTGAACAATTTAACACTTTGTGACAAAATCTGACAAGATATCTAACAAGCTTTTCAATTATACCTAAATTTTGAAAACTAAAGTAATACTTTATTAGGAAAAGATGTATTCTTTTACTTTCTTAATATTTTCCGAGTTATTTAACTCTCTATTTCTTAAAGTAAGCCTAGCTGACAAGATACCTACCTTATGACAAGATGTGTCACAATTTTATAATTTGATGCAGCAAGAGGCTGTCAAACTACAATCAAGGAAAATAATAGTTGGCACACTTGACACAATTTAATATGAATATCCCTTTGCTCGCAATAGAGAACATACTTGGGACATAGCACTCTTTAATAGCAAGCAGAGGACTCCCCCTTTCTCTCATCCTTCCCCACCCCCATCAATCAATGTTGGGGGAGCTGCCAAGGCTTCTGATGACATGTGGCTCGGATCAACATTGCCTCGGGGAGAGGGGGCACTTTTCCCCTTAATTGGAACAAAGTGTGCCAACCTTTCTTTCCTTGATTATAGGTCCAATTGCATTTCCATAGCAAAAAAAACCCAATTGTATCCAAATTATTTGTTGGTACTTGTTTATCTTTGTTACCTAGTTTTCAGCAACACTTGATGTAAGTTTTGTCCAACCCCTAAATATTATCCAATAACATCAGTGAACAGAAATGTAAAGATTCAGAGTATTTTACGTTTCATCTACCTGATCAATATTTTTGATGGCATATATGTATAACAATATGTGTATGATGTTTATTTTCAGAACCAAGAAACGGCAGTTTTATGTTACCCGGGTCCTGACACCAATAAGTCTGCTTCAGTTTGGTGCGATGTGGATAACCCAATGAGAGCCAGATCAAGGGTAAGTTTCAATGATGCGTTTGAAATAGCATATAGTTTGCATGAAGAAGTTTAAATCATCCAAAGACAGTTATGCTTAAGGCACTCTTCCTGTGTGAACAAAATAGCATGAAATCTGCTGAAAGCGATGTTTTTGTACAGTCTGAAAAAGAAGAACAAAATTCTATATGTTTGAAATGTCATTCAAAGCTAGCTGCTCGGAGGCAGTGCTGGATGAATGCTTATTTCAAAGAAAATTATTTCTGTTTTATTTTCCAATTTGTGAGGGTTTTCTGTTCAGCTGATTCCTCAATTTCATCTTGGCTTTCACCTTTCTTCAACACTTGCCCTGCGCATAAATTCAAAAGATGTCCATGTTTTCACAATTTGTCTACCTTTTGATAGCAGTTTCTTCTTTTGAGCAATCACTCGCATTCCTGTAATGTATTTTCGCACTGTGTGCCTGCAGGTTTTATTCAATACATTGAAAAGATTCGCATTTGAGTGAAAACACCTCAAAAGGAATGAATGCATTATTTATTTTCACAAATTATCACAAGAAGGAAACTAACATCTCAGTCCATTCACCCATTTTGTTTCATGACAGAGCCATTTCAAACTACGCTTATCAGTGGAATCCATTGGTCGCAGGTCACCCAATATTGAGATAGGAGTGCACGCATCTACAACAAGTTTAGAAAAGAATTCCACTTTAGCAGATAATTATGTATTTATCAGTTTGCCTGTAAGGATAGAGGCAGATGTCACAATATCAGGGTGAGTAGAGTTTACTAGGATAGTCTGCGGTTAAAAACAGGGCTACTATTTTTCCTGAGAATGGGGGAATTCAACTCTACTCATACATATTGGCAGATCAAACTGTCGCACAAAGTCAGTAGCCCCTGACAGGGCCCCTTGCTATTCTGGCCTACATACATGACTCCTATAGAAACTCCCTTCCCGGTACCAGCCCTCCTCCCTGGAAACCCATTCAACCTCTAGAGCACTGTACCCCCACCCCCTCCCAGGCACTTTACATGAGTTTGATGATTACAAGGTGTTATAAAATATATATGTGAGACAGTGGCATTGGATTCAAATAAGAGATGGATTTAAGTAACCCAACATTTGTGGTAGTAGGACAGTTTTGTTTCAGAAAGCTTAGAACTCCTGGGATTTTTATGAAATATAAATTATCAACTTGCAGGTGGCCTTGGTGTGAATCAAATTGATTTTCAATTAATATTTAATAATTGGTAACACTATTAAACTGTTAATTTATTTGATTTTACAGGGTAACACATCCAGAACAGGTATTTTATGGCAAATCTCGAACACTAGAAAAAGAAAGCACACTGGATGGCATCGGTAAAGGCATGGATGGGTCCATAGATTTACTACCCAAACCAAATAACACAATGACGACAAAGAAAGAAGCAGATAAAAGACGTGAAATTATATTAGACCAAAGAGTGGGACCAAAATTTCGACATATTTATGATGTAAGTATCTCACATCAGGCTGTTGATAAACTCTATAAAACACTTGGCATATTTTATGTGCCCTTTTCCATTTTGTAACATACAAATTTCTTAAGATATCATTTACTCAAAAACCCTGGTCTTCAATTTTTAGTTCCAAAATAACCCCCAGCGACAAACAAATTGTTGAGTAAGCCAACAAATTCAATAAGCCAGCAAAATGTTTCAGTGTATGTAACTATACCAGTGTTAGAAAGTGTTATATCTTTACACCAACTAAAATAGTGTGTAATTCAGCATTACTTAATTCTTTTCTTTATATCTTACCATGTATAGGCCAGGAATCTTGGACCCAGTGAGCTGCCTTTCCCAGTGGTGGTAAACATTTCTATTCCTTGGAAGACACAAGATGATCAATGGCTGATTTATTTCACAAATATATTGGTAAGATTTACCACATGACTAATTAACTGCATGTTTTGAGGCTCTTTTTTTTAATCATTTTTCCACCAACCAAAATCTTGGTATATATGGATGGACATATGTGAACAAATTGTGAGATAGGCTTTTACGACGGGTATTCATAATATAAGTTTAACGGGTTCGCCGTCGGACGAGTTTTAATCTGTCAAGCTTTCATCAGGATTAGCTCTGACTTCTTCAGTTCGTTACAGCGTCAAACGATCTTTACAGATCAGTGACCGCACTACTGTGCATTAGACTTTTGTAGTCTGTAGTAGACAAGGGGCAGTCTCTACGTTATTTCCATTGGTCAAGGGGCAGTCCTTTGGAGGTTCTATTAGAACCAAATTTATATATAGTAGGCCAGTGGCAACCTACGTGTTCAGTGGAAGCGGCAATCCAACTGAACGGCTCTTTTCAGAGCCACCAATTCTTTCACAAGTAGGAAAGGGCACCTACTCTCAAATCATCGGGCAAGGGGCAGCCCAAATGATGATAACAAGAGAAGTGGCAATCTCTATGTTTTGTTTAATATTATAATAATTTGGTCCTGAAGAAGTCAGAGCTAATCCTGACGAAAGCTTGACAGATTAAAACTCGTCCGACGGCGAACCCGTTAAACTTTTAACTTATAATATGTGAACAACTTCTTCATTACCATGCCAATGTTACCAGGGTGCAGGAAAGAATAAGAGATATGTGCTAATTAGAGATGTCAATCATTTAAAAGCGTTTTTTGGGTTTGTTTCCTTGTTTGTTGGGGTGTTTGTTTGTTTGTTTGTTTGTTTACCTAGTCGGCCGTACACACACACTTGAGTTCTGATGGGACCAGACATGAGCAAAGTTGTTATATAGGTGATACACAACCTTTGAGCAGAAAAATTTAAACAAGTACTTTCCAACTTTATCATGGTTTCAGGGAGGTGGTCTCGTGTGTATTTCAGTAGCTTTGTGAAGGAAATTATGATTTATTTTATGTTGAATAAATTGGATTTGATAATTTAACATATTAAAATCAAATATATTTTAAATCACTTGAGAATAATAATATTTGAACCTTGAATCAATTGTAACGCCCCACACTTATCATGGAACTTCTCTTTGTTTGACAGTTTCAGGGTACAGGTCGCTGTGAATACTATCATATCATCAAGGAGCAGCATGAATCATTAGGAGATTATCTTGGTAATATGTCAGCATCAGGATCTAATAAAGACAAACCAAGAGTGTCTGGATTCTTTGAATCTAAACCAAAAACATTGGTAAGACAACTTTATAATTGTGTCACTATTATCCCTTTCAAGTTATCATAACACTGAACAATTGTTTCAACCTACCATGGTAACTGTTATGTAAACCATTGAATAATGCTCAAAAATGATACAGTTCATAAGTTATACCCTGGAGTGGTTAAAGGGGCATTGAGAGATACGTATGGGAGTGCGCCCTCAATAATCCTGGAAATCAGGTTTTTTTTGCATCAAAGTAATACTTAGGCATATATTCTAACTACCATCTGAAACAGTTTACCAACATTCGCTGTTTATCATATAAAATTTCATGATTTTCTTAGTTTCGATATCATCATATCGAAATTAGGTGCTGAATTAGGAAGTTATGCTATCGTTTTATGTGCAGACTTTCGCGGTTAATCTCAACCCGGAAGTGCCGTTATTTGCTTATTTCGCATGAAGGCAATGACGGAATTGTACAACATTTTGGATTTGGGCTATGTTGATGATTATCTTTACGTTTATTTTCTCATTTAGTATATCGATACATCTCTCAATGCCCCTTTAACGACTATAAAGGGGTGAAAATATGGTGAGGGAGATAGGGTGCCAATTATGCAATGATCCTAGGCAAAATCTGGTAAAAGAATGTACTTTGCATAGTATTGTAATGTTTCTGTGGAAAATGTTGCTAGATTATGAGATATTTCCAGATAGGTTTAGATTTTGTCTATATGAGAACAAAATTGTGGCTGTCATTAGGTCCCTTTTTGTCCTCACATTATCACATTTTTCTTTTTGTCTCTATTTCAGACATGTTCAGTGATGAAGTGCGTTACTATAACTTGCCTGGTTGATAATCTTGCTGTGGGAGAGGGCGCTGTAATAGAGATTCAAGCGAGACTATTTGAAAAGACGTTTGTAGAGGTAGGTTTGGTCATAATTTATCTTAATATGCTGTTTTATTCTACCATCATTGTGTGTCTGTCAATGTTGATGGATCAAAGTTGATATTGGTTCAATTCTTGCGCCGATATCTGTTGACATTGGGTGATGTCCAACAAAGGTAGTATGAGCGGGCCGTAATAACTTGTTCCTGGGAACCAAGTTAAATTCTGTTCCAAAATCAACTTGGGGGTCAAAGATCCCTTTAATGGTGTTTATAAACATATTGTTATAAAAGTCTTGCATAATTTGCAGGGATTCTAAAATCTTGTTATTTTACATTAAAAAAACGTTGTTCTTGTAATTTTAATTTGTCTTGAATAAGGAGTAGTGTGCGCAATCCAATGTGTTAACTTTTAAGAATTCTGGTAAACAAAAGATAGGAGATTATATGAGCATTTTGTTTTAATTGTGTGAAGGTCTTGGCATAGGGCCTGGCTGGAGTTGCTCATATTCTGACTTGCTTCCGATTTACATCCACATAACCCCATATGAAAGTGTATCTTGTTGAAGATGTTCGATTAACATGTAGATTGGATTTATCATATACTAGTCCAGAGTTAAAACGGTTCTACCCAGTGGCGGATCCAGGAAAATTTTAGGGGGGGGGCCCAAAAAAAATGAATTTTTGCCGGTACCATCCAAGCGGTGCACAGCACCACCCTCCGAGCTATGCTCGGACAGGGGGGTGTCTGATGGGGGATGTGCCCCCCTCCGAAGTAGAATTTTTTTCAATTTTCGAACTCATTTGGTGCGATCTGGTGTATACTTTTGACCAACATTTTATCAAAAAGCCACCTCTTCATTTCCAATAAATATTTTGTTTTTTTTATCAAAGCACGAAAGAAGTTGAGCATATTATACTGATATATTTTTGATTTAAGTATAGATGATTTGAAAGGTCGAACAGGGGGGAGTCTGAGGGGGGAAGTGCCCCCCTCAGAAGTAGAAATTTTTTTCAATTTTCGAACTCATTTGGTGCGATCTGGTGTATACTTTTGACCAACATTTTATAAAAAAGCCACCTCTTCATTTCCAATCAATATATATTTGTTATCAATGCAAGAAAGAAGTAGAGCATACGACGTATATACTGATTTTTTCTTAATTTAAGTATAGATTGTTTAAAAGCTCGAACAGGGGGAGTCTGAGGGGTGATGTGCCCCCCCCCCTCTTCTTCCTCTCTTTCTTTTTTTCTTTTCTTTTTTCCTTTTTTTTTTTTCCTTTTTTTTTTTTTTTTTTGGTAGGGGGGGGGGGGGGCCCGGGCCCGTCGGGCCCCCCCCCCCCCTGTATCCGCGCCTGGTTCTACCTCCATGTATGGGAATCATGAAACTAGTCTAGTGTGAAAACTTCATTCTGGGATTATAGGCTTTATTCAGTATAATCCCTCAATGAAGTCTTTACCCTAGACTAACTCTGCCTCCCTTACATGAAGGTAATACTGTTAAAACATACCTTAAACATACCTTGGCGGACGTTTCGAAAACAAGCTGTTTTTTTAAATCAAAACTGATGATGGAGACACTATCATCAGTGTTGATAAAGAAAACATCTTCGAAACATCCGCCAAGGTATGGTTTATGAACCCTGGACAAGATATGATAAATCCAATCTTCATGAAGTGTATCTTTTGTGAAAGTGGGGCTTTTCAGATCTCGAGTCTTTAAAAGGGAATTGGATGAGCATTTCCAGTTTGAAGGGAAGGTGTCATCCCTTGCGGGGCTGTATTCGCAATAGAAAAGCATGCATATGAACTTATTCTAAAATAAATAAATAAAAGGAGCCTGGAATCTGGTGTCTAATAATTAAACTAATTCCCCAGTCTTTCCATCTTTGTTTTGCCGTGTTTTTTAATAAAAATCAGTCCCAATAATTATATCTCATGTCTCAATTGTGTCTTGCTTTTCAGAATGATTTTGGTATAGTGGCTGTGGTTTCAGAAGCTAAGATATCCGTAGACGATCCATTCCAAAAACATATACAGCCAGCAAAAAATAGACCAGATACGATAAAGGTAACTTATTTGTATTTGAGATACCAATATCCAGCCCTCAATCTTGTTTTATTCCCTTGCGGGGCAAACTGCTTCGTGAGGTGCAATTTGTATTCAGTATGTGCAGTTATATATCATAATAATCATATTTGTGGGTGGTAGTTGCTATATGCAATTCTGGAAATTCCGAGGTCTGCCAATATCAAATGAGGTCAGGACTGGAACTTCCGGGTGTAACTCACAAAAATACCTGCCCGACAAAAATTCCTTCAGCCAGTGTAAAAACTCATCTACACTGTGAGTTTGAACATTTTTACCCGCCAGTCGGGCAGGAACTAGGCATCTTCACCCACCCAACACAGAAGTAATCTGCTATGAGCGGATGGGCGGGTGCCATTTCCAGGCCTGAATGAGTTTAGACAAGATAGATCATTTGGAATTATGTTCATGATATCAGAAGCTTAGATACGTTATGATGATTCATACAAACAATTCAGGTTAGAGACAAGATAAGGTGGATCTGGTAGGGAAATAAAAGCAATACATATAGCATTTAGGAGAAGGAAATATCCTATTGCATGGAAGTTACTGATTTCTTATTGAGATCATATCAAGAGATTTGTTAAGGGGAAATAAGAACATGTCCATACAAATTCATTTCATGGTCCATTTGATAGGTTGTTCCAACATTGCAGCATAACATTCAAACAAACCATTATAGATCGACAAACCTTTGTAACTGTAATATTTCATTTCATCTTGGGTTTTTTCTAGGTGTCAACATTAGCCTACACAGACCAGGCTACACAGTGGCGTGTCCCTAAATGGGCAGTAATATTAAGTATAGCAATCGGCATTGTTGCATTAGTAGCGGTTGTTGGAGTTATGTGGAAGGTAGGCTAATACAAATTGTAATCATTCAGTAGGCATGAACTGCAATATCATTGATAGTAGCATTTGACATTGTCAGATTCTTATGCTCTACAACCTGCCATATTATTAGTTCATCCTCATCTGATACGAACCTATAATAGTGTTCATATTGCATAAGAGCAAACAGGACGTGAGAACAAGCATGAGTACACAAACGTTTGGTGAGTGACAAGACAAGCAAGTGTGTATAGAGTGTGTATACTGGTACCCTGGATCCCCGCCAACTCATCCATAGGTGCAGGAATAGTCTTCTCCGTTACTTACTAGAATCAACTCGACTCCGCATTACCTTGCGCTCTGTTATGACATACAGCAAATAACGATCAATGCAAGTCGTAGTTAAGAGTGATGCATCAAATGCTAAATTGGCGCGCTGCCATGGCTACAGCACAAAGGAGAGTGCGCTATGTGTGTGATGTCTGACACTCTCATGGGCGCAGACACAGTGTATTTTGTTCCAATCAGCGAATGTGTAATTGTTCTAAGCGTGATACTGGCACTGACTGAATTTATTTGTGGATTATTTTACATCATTTCATTCATATGCATGACTTTTATGCCAGAAAATCAATGTGATGATATGATTTGCACGTACCTGCATCTATGGATGAGTTATGTGGAGCCTGTTAATGCAGGAAACCAGCATATCAAGTTTGCAGGTGTAGCTACACTTAATTCTATCCATATAACATTGGCTTCCTGTTTATTTGTATCCATTTAACAGTGTGGTTTCTTCAAACGACCGATGAGGGAAGAAATGGAGAGACTAATCCAGGAAAAAGACGAGACAGAGAATCTTTATCCGGACGGAATTTGGGATCATCCATATGACGATCCTCCGGATCATTTTACATCATCATAATAGAAACAGTTTACTTTTTTGTTTTGTTGTTGTTATTTTTATGTTTAAAATGGGGCAATAATTGTGATAATGTATGAAAAATGAGACACATTTATTTGTTGTGGCACTGATTTATTAAAATTATTTTGTAATGTCATGATATATAATTATGTTTTATGTAATGTCATGATATTATTATATTTTATGTAATGTCATCATATTATTATGTTTGTGTATCATATTTTATCTCAAAGCTTTAATGTTTGTGTTGGCGAACAAATCCCGGTTCCCATATCAACCCATGATACAGGGTGAGCCATAAAGAATGGCCCCTTTTTTGACAAAGGCAGTGTGGACATTTCAGGTGTATATATTATATATTCAAAAATATTACTGGATATATTATTTAATTAGCTTCATATAAAAAAAAGATGATTTGAAATTTGACCCAATTTTAGTTGAAATATGTCAAAGATAATTCACTGTATGGCAATACCACATCATTCTATATCTTAATCAAATGTGACTTACTTTCTTTAATCAGTCAACCAGTACAATTTACTCTAAAATAGATGAATTTAAAAACTGATATTACATTTTAACACAATGGCAAAATCAATTTTCAATGGTAATGCTTAAGAAAAATATTGTTTTTGCATTATCACTGATTTTAAATAAACAGACCTATCCCTTTTAGTGTGACACCTTTGACAAAATGTGCTCATTCTTTCTGACTCACCCTGTATATAAATTGTGATATAGATACATATAGTTTTAGTTTTGAATTCTTCAGATGGTTTGACTGTCTCTGCCAACTTGTTGACAAATTGTTTATACAGGGTGTCCCAAGAGTTAAGATACCGCATTCAAGCATTATCTCTCTGGTAAAATAATTTGCAGTACAACACTTCCGAAAATTGTCTTCTTTGCTTTGGCAACCCAGATAGCTGTAATTTAAGGTTTGATAAATTGGTATCAACATAATTCTACAAGTTTCCTCAATCCAAATATGTTTTCAGTGGTGTATACTGTAAATCAAATACTGCAGATATAAGCTTTAGAAAGGTATACACCCTGTATATTTTATTCTTGCCATTTATACCCAAGGAGCCAGAAATATTGTATGCATATCAAATAATGTATGCAAATAAAATGTACCCATGTATAGAAATTATGTGATTTTTTATGAATTGTTTTGGAAATGTTTCTCTTATGTAGCCATGAAAAATAAGAGTTTCGATTTATTTTTAAATGAACAAGTGTATCAAATTATTTTCTTGTTTGATGAATTGTCTGGGAAAGATATTTACTCCACTACATATTTAGTTATGAAAAGAGTTCGGATTTTACAAAGTGGTGAGCCGGTACGCGGAATTAAATTATTTTACTTTTTTATAACATGTTTTAGAATTTATCCCTTTTAATAAGTTTGCCATGCGTCTTGTTCCCCTTTTTATTTAACTATATTATTTGGAAATATTTCAATCTAAAAGGTGTGTAACCAAAAATAATTCACATTGTCTTTTCTATTCTACATGTAGGTTATGAAATACTGTCTTATTCCAAATTTGAGTTGAATTACTCATGTGGTTCTAATGACAAGACACAGAAATGTACTCAGTTTGCCCATAAAGGTACACCAACTTCTGGTTTGGAAATACCACATTTGGGGACAGGTCACTACTTATTGCTTATAATATGTGACATGGCGCCACGAAACAGGCGGAAAGTCGCGGTAACTGAATGGGAGATACAGGCCAGGCCGAACAATGAAAAAAGTCGATAGGGTGGCGATTTTTAGTTATCGGTATTTTTAGTTCCAAGAAACATTCGTTGAACAATACCAAACTTTTTTGCCCAATTCTGTCTCTAAATATCAATTTTTGGTAATATTGAAGACTGGAGGATGTATTCTAAGTATTGAATTCGGCAGCTGTTTCGCGCGTAAAGATAAGGGAGGTTAATTAATTGGCTATTAAATATGTTAAATTTTATGATATCTAATTGAAACCTTGGTATAATGTTGTCCATAATGTAACAATCATCTGTAGAAAGTTTCATTGAAATCGGAGTAAAGAAACATGCTAGTTGCTAACGAGATATTGATCCATCTCAAGTGCCATTAATTATTTACACACGTTCGCGTTGTTACACTTTCTCAAAACTGGGTTTCTTGATAGTGGCAACTTCTTTTGCTCATATCTATGGATAGAAACAAGCTATAATAGTGGTTAAGATATCATTTTAAAGCTGAAATATTATATTTTAAGAAAATGATAAAAAACTATGAACAAATGTTCGCGACTTTCCACCCATTTCGTGGTGCCATGTCACATATTGTCTAAAGGAAACATCTTTCAGGCCTAACATTTTGCAGGGGTAATTATGTTGGAGCTTCCTTCTGTTACCAATTACCAAATGTTGATGGAAGAAAGTGGAAGGGGTATGGTAAAACACCTGTAAGCAAACTGTAATCTTGGAATAAGTAGAAATTCTACTTATTCCAAGCTGTAATTAAACTAAGTTATATTTGTTTATGAATAAGAAGTAAAATGGATCATGTCAACGATTATTATATTAATACGATGTATATTTGTATTTCTGTAAAAATGGTAAAAATATATATGTGATGTAAATACAGCTTGTCTAATATGTAAAATTGCTGAGCAAAAATGAACTTCAATTGTGATATACACTATTATTATTTACATGTATTTATGTTGCTTAGAGTTTGGCCACTATGTGTGTGTGTTTGTTTATTTTAATTTGTGTAGTTTAAAGACAGAAGCTATAAAGAGTGTTACAGGAAATAAACCCCTCAAAAAATATTGGATTTTTTTCATTCACAAATTGTATAATATTTGTATGGATCAATTAATATGGTATAACATATAATTGGAAAGCTGATGTGTTCATCTGTCCAACGTTACCTCATTTAGGAATTATTTAGAAACCTTTTTTGAACCATTGTGTGTGAGCTCCGTAGCTTTCGAGGTCACGTAGCTCCATAGCTTGCGGAGCTCAAACACAATGGTTCGAAAAAGGTATAAATAATTCCTAAAATCATGATCGAACCCAATATCAGTCTACATGCTTCTGTTACCTCATTTGTATAGCAATTATTAGTGCTCAGCAACTTACTTGAAAATGTGGGGATGATTCAATCTCAATGTGCCAAAGTCACCGAGATGCCAAAATCACCACTATTTTGTGCTCAAAAGAACAACTCTGTCATCTGTTCAATCAAATGTTACATTGGCAACATCGGTGTAGAGTGATGCTCTATTGATTTTTTAGCATAAAATGGAGGTGATTTTGGCACATTCAGATTGAGGCCTCATATTATCAAGCAGGTGGCTGAGCACTGTTGGAATGAAGAACGCATCAGTTTTCCATTGATATGCAACATTATAAGCTTATCACAAAATATTTAAAATGTAGGCCATTGAAAAAGATCTTTCTTGAGGGGTTTAGATTGCTATAAGCTAACTACTAACATATCATTGTATAGTTATAGGGCAAAAGGTCTCATTTTAATGAAGGAAGTTTATATTATGTTGACAAAATAGTCCTTTCGTACGTATTATACCGTATAGCTATATACCTTGTATGCCTTTTTGTTTATGCTGAAAAATCCAATCAAATTGTTTCATAGATGAAATATTGATTCTGAAATCAAATTTACTTTGTTCTTGAATGTTAATCAATAAGATAATTATTAGACTATATTCTTATTTGCTAATTGATTCATATACAACAGAAAATGACCAGCAAAGATAACTTATAATTTTAAACCTGGTAAAAGAGGCAGGTGATATTTTTAATGAGTAATAATAAGGTTGATTGCAAGTTTCTTGAAAATTCGGTTTATTCTTACAAAAATTAATGAATTTCAGAAAATGTCAATTAACCAACCACAAAAAGAGAAAATATAACATATAACTTTACCCCTTGGTCTTGACCCTATTAGAACAAGAGAATGAACAGCAGCATGGTTATCAATTTAGTCATTGAAGAATTTCTGTGACTCATGTGTGATCATTTTCTTGTTATGCTATTTTTGTTAGAATGCGGCCTTTTTGTTTATGTCATGTACCTCATGAGATCTCAGGTTTGTTGCTTGTAGAGTTGATCAGTTTATATATGTATGAACAACTACATTCATTCATCCAAAATGGCCATCAAACAGGTTTGTCGGTCAAGTCTGCAGTGTGACTTTGGTGTTGTCTGGGAAGGATCAGGAATCTCAGGCTTAAAATGCATGTCAGACTGGGGACTTTGATCAGGTTACTTTGCAATCAAGAAAAAAGAAAATGTGAAAACCCCCGGGATTCGACCAGGAACCTCCGATCACCGCGCCGCATCCCTAACCACTCGGCTAACTTGCCAATGCTCACCCAGCTTGGTTGTTGACGTCATTGAATCGAAATGCTGTAGCATGCACATGGACATTGTTTTTTGCCGTAGTGAATCGTAGTGTCTAGAAAGGTTAACGTTAAACCTTAATCACACTAGACTGAGCTGACAATAGATCAAAGCTGTGTAGAGAATAACTCGGCCATTTGAAATGTTCTGTATCAAATGAACCAGATCTGTATTATTAATCCCAACCCAACACTCCTGGGTAGAATTGGGATATAACTACCAAGGGGGAAAAATGGGCACAATTTAGGGGGAAACCGGGCCTCTGGCAGCAGGATTTGAATCTGGCATCGCCAGTATGGGAGTCCATGCCTTAGTTGTGCTCCCAGTCCCAAGATCAACTTCTCCATTCGCATTGATCACCCGTTGTGATCGCCCGGGAAAATAGACTGAGGAAATCGATGCTGTCAGCATAGTTTTCAAATGGAATTTTGTGATGTTTCAGGGCTTCAATGTTTAAGATTATGGGCCAGTTTGGATGAATTGTGTGTAGTTTGCTACATACACACACAATGTTATTGCATGTTACTTTGCTTTCTTGCCATACGTGCCAATTGCTATATAGTGACCAAATAATTGTTTGTTAAATGCATGTAGTTACTTTAGCACACTGCATAGACATTCTCTGTCTTCCCCGATGCAGCGATATCAGTATACATTCTGGCGATTACCATCACTAAGAGTGATGTACATAGTTTCAAACATACCCCCCCTGTGTGTGAAAAAGCTAGGCATTTCAATGATATACATGCTGATAACACTACATAGAGGAGGTTAAATTAGCTATAGTTTGCTGCTTTACATTTCAGGGCATATTAGTTTGTTACATCTGTTGTGGAGATCTAAATAGTTGCCAAATACATAGTTTTACATAAGAGTTTTTACACAAATGCTAATATTTTGCTACATCAATATGCATAGATGTATCAAGCAGTTTTTGAAACTTGATGTATCAAGAAGATTTGTATCAACAATTTGCTACATTATGCGATGAGAGTTTGCTACATTATGTACTATAGTCGTCGTCAGAATACTTATGGCACTTTTTAAAACCGCCAACGCACGCGATCTAGTTAATAAGTGTGTGGGTGGGGACATCCATGACCCATAGATACGATCGCGGCTAATCGGATAACAGATACCGGGACGCGTTGAACTGCTCAAAGAAAACCCTGTTGTGACGCTGTTCTCAATGCACTTCAGTGTTTACGCTGTACGCAGTTGTCAGAGAAAAAAGTGCTGGACTTCTCTGACGCCGACTATACATAATGTACAATTTGACGAGAAAAATAGTCAAACTTATAATAAGTCTGCTTTATTCAACTTAAATTGGTCGAAGACAAAATGATGTTTATCAAATAAAAGAAGTCAAATAGAATTTGCCATTTACATATCGTACAATATCGAACAACTTATAAATTTCATATGTAAACTTGCAAATTTGATCAAAAGTTTTCTTTTTTGTTTTGAGCGCTTCTTTTTTTGCGTCATTATGGCAGCAAATGAAAATGTTTGTACTAATTTTAGTATCCATGGACAGAGGAGACTCATAGCTGTCTGTACATAGGTACCAAACAAGGAATCACAATAAGTAAATGACCAGGTAATAAATGTGATGATACCTCTAAAAGTATAACTTGTACATAAACATATTAAATAATAAAGTTGTTAAACTTAAGTCCTCTTTAATTTGAGATATTGCACTCTAGGAATGGTTGATTATTGGTTTTTCATTTTCACATTTCTTTTCAACATGGGGAGAGAATGACAGGTAAAGTGTGTGTGCCATATTGATCAACCGTAACAATGCGACCGGCCGACTATCCAACAACCTGGGCATCGACCATTGAATTAGCACTACCACTACCAGTAATCAATTATTTGCCGGTTTGAGTCCGTGTGTAGAAAAGCAAAATGTGAAAATGAAAATCGTACCTTGCATTTGGGATTCAAATTTTCTCAATGATCAACCATTCTTAGCATGTAATATCTCAAATTAAAGAGGAGAAATTTCTAAACAACTTTATAATATAATATGTCTATGTAGGAGTCATACTGTAGAGTTATCAGTACATTTATTACCTGGTCAGTTACTTTTTGTGTTGACTGTATAATTATAACAATCTGAGGGGTTGCAACCAACCCATTATGAGGATATGTTATAAACTAGCTAGCTCACAGGACCAGGATTTATGAAACCCTATAATCTAATCTCTATGATGCAATCTTTGTAAGGTTCACCTGTCTGTGCAGTGATGATAGAGCATATTCTAGGGATTATCTTAGCATTTCTGCGGGAGTGCCTGGGTTTGTCCTTAATCACATGGATACATGATAGGCCAGCCAATTAGAATCTCACATGTGATAATAATAAGCTGCAAAATGGAGAGTTGGAACATGTCAGTATGGTAAAATTGACCAATATTTAATGAATTTCAGCTCCTTTTTTGATAATTTAGGTCAAATGCTCCCACCCCTTAAGTTAAAGATAGATATTATGAGCTTTGACATCACGGTTGCATCATTATACAGAGGTAATACAGTATAATATTTGAATATGTGATGCGATCTGTGAAATCCTGTCGGATGTCGCAAAATGTGAACTAGGGATTATGGGTAAAATGTTTTTAAAAAAAGAAAGAAAAAAAAAAGAATTTATTTTTATTTTTATAGAAATTGTCTAGAGAATTAATGTCCAATACGTTTGTGTCATCTTTTATGGAATTTCACCTTCAAAAACTTCCTTCTTTTTAACCTTATAATGTTATTCTATTGAAATATGTATCTGTTTTGGCCTGTTTTCATGTTTTATAGCTTTTTATTTCATCACAATCATCATTCACTTATAACTTTTTTTGTAGTGATCATAGAAAAATGATCGAAACAGTTCTGTAATCAGCACAGTTTCAGCTTTCCTATGATATAAATATCTCTGATATAAAAATTCCCACCATGTGGCGGGTTTTCACAGATCGCATCACATATGTCAACAGCATGCCTAACTGTCACATCCAATGCTATGTATAATATTGCTTTTGAAAAGGTGCTACTGTGTTATTTTCTACCAATATTGTAAAGTATTTTGCCAAACATTTGCAAGCAAGAAATTGTTAATAATAATTAATACCAAATAAGAGATATTTGTGTTGTGTCGTTTTTTTTGTCTGCTTCAAAATATTAACCATATTTAGGAGAACCTATAGTATTACATAATTTAGGATCACCATTATCAATACAATCAAAATAGTAATAATGTAATAGCTCGGAAATATACTCTCCTTGTCCGAAATCTGGAGTTCTGATTAAAGGATAATGACTGCGTATCAGTTGTTTACATGTAACTGAAGAATCAAAACATTTTCACTTTGCCCGGGGTGCTCAGTGGTCATTACAAGAGGGGTATCATGCGTGTCCAAGAAATCACGTAATTAGGGTAGTTTTTCAAGGTGGGGCATGTTATGTACGTAACGTGAATAGGGTATCAAAACAAGCCAAATTATGAAAAAGGGTATACTTTTTACATCATTGGCTTTCGTATTTAGGGTCCTTATTTGCTCCACGAGGATTATAAATAGCCATGATACAAGGGCCAGATATATTTCTCAAATTGTATCCTTCGCAAGTGATCTGATACATGTAGATCAGCTCGGCATTTGTTTCATAATACTTTTAGCTTATTAGGGAAGGAAAAAAGGGTTAGAAATGTGTCATATGCGGTAGAGGTTTAAACTATACAAATTACTTGCTTAGAGTATCAAAATATTTTGAGTACTTGTTTAGGGTATCAAAATATTTTGAGTACTTGTTTAGAGTATTGGAAATACTGATATTACTTGCTTAGGGTATGTAAACTACTGTGCCATACTTGTTTAGGGGGTGCTTTTTCACATTAACACGATTACGTATTTAGGGTACTTTTTGAAAGTCCTTGGACGCGCATGATACCCGCCTTGTAATGACCACAGCACCCCGGGTCACTTTGGTTCCGAAGAAAATTTCATGAGGGGCGTAGGCCTGAGGGAAATTCCGAAATCCCAAAGTAAATATTTGATTCTTCACAGTTACTGACAGAACAATCTAAGTCATTATCCAGATTCAAAACTGTCTATTAAAAAATAGTCATTTAATGATACGGATGTTACTTATTTATTTTAAAGTTACTCTTTACGGCAATTTAACCATGCTTCAGCCATTACAAACCGATCAATCTGATCGGAAATCGTGCAAGCGAACCACTCGCACATTGCGTAACTACTGCATTGTGCAAATACGCCATATGTTCATGGCATTACGCGAATTGTTTTGGTGATCAAACTTTAGGTTTACGCGGAGGTACTTGGTTCTCCGTTAGTGACCTGCACTTATTTGTGCGTACCAGAAATGGATGGCATTTGATTGGGTCGCACGTATTGCATATATTCATGAGGTTTTGAATTGAGATCAATTACCAATAATTTGGATATATTTTGAGACATTTATATTACACTTGAGGGTTTCTATCCCAGGAAAATGAAGTAAAAGCTGTTGTAAACTATCACTATACACCTAATGCAAACAGTTCCTTATCAGGTGCCTATAATTAATAGAAATAAGAGCCTGAATAACCCCAACTCCCACATTCTTGCATTGGCAATGGATCAAGGAACTTGGGAGAGTCAACAGGGAGGACTGGCCTCTGAGAATCGAACCCGGGTTGCCAGACAGCCAGACAAGTGAGCGACTCAACCACCATGAGCGCTGGGCTGCCCAGGCCAAATGTTCGGTCACTACTGTAAAACCACTTAAATTCATGAGGCATTAATTTCAGAGGACTTTAAATCATAAAAATTAAATCCCTGTGAAATCAATCATGTTAAAAAGCTTAAATCAGAGTCATATTTTGGAATCACAAAATTAAATCCTTATGAAAATGTTGGATTTCTGTAATTCGTGAAATAAAAGTACCCACAAATGATAAATGTTTTAGTTTTTACTATACACTTGGGTTATTGGGGCACAGGGTAGCACTTGTGTGTGCGTGCAAACAGCTGCTGCTAATTGTGTATGGTGTAGTGATGTTAGGGTTAATGTTAGCTAATTAAGAATCAGTAATTGGTATCAACAATCTTTGTTTGTTTGTGTGTACTATCAGTCCGTAGAGACACACACTTGGGTCCTAAAGGGATCAGATTCAAGCAAATTGCTCAGGCTCAGCTTTTGAAAATGCAAACGTACCACTCTTGGTTTCTAGCCACATCCATTTCTCTTGGGAATTTGACAAGGTTACAATTTCTCCATGTTAACTCTGTATAGCCTATCATCAAGTGAACAGGTATATGACTAGATCATCTGTGGTGGACTACCAAAGTGGTAGGCCAGCTTTAAAAAGCCTATAAGCTAGATTTACATTAAATGAGATTGTTCCACGCAATTTGAGACCTCATTCATAAAAATCGAGTGGATATGATGGCTAAAAGTAAATAGACCAAACAAAAACATAGTCTGACTAAAATTATTTTCTATGGGATGTGATTGCTAGTGTGTGCTCAGCAGTGACAGTTTGTGTGAAATGAATCACAGCTCACCATTCAAGCCTGAACAATTACAATAGCACAATTCGGTTTTCGTTAGGTGTTATATTGTAGAAAGGAAATTTGCTCATATATTTCTGTTTTACACTCAAATACAAATAATAGGAAAATACTCTCAAGTGTATAAATACTGAAATAAATCCTTTATTTAGTCAATAAGCACAAAACCCCAGTACATACAATAAAATTGATAATATAGTTGATCTTTCGTTATACGAGAAGTTCAATAATGGAGAAAAGATTTTCATGCAAAATGGATACAAATTGACATTGCAAATATTTTAAATTGTATTACATCAAATCATGTCATCGCTGTTATGTCAAAACCTTGTCCAGCCCTGCAGCCTGTATAAAGTAAAACCACCCAACTGTTTATGCATGGGAAGTATAAGAAGTGTTGCTTTGTACATGTTAAGGGGCAAGAGCACTTACAAGGTTTGGTATATGTGTTTTTGGCCCTTGAACATGTTTAGAGCAGACTGCTCTAAGGTTATACACATATTTTATACATGCTGAAGGGCCAGATGAAGATTTGAGGTTGACAGAGCAGCGACAATGTCATGTTGTGAAATTCCTAAGAGATTTATATAAAATAAAGATGTTTGGAGAGAGATTCAAATGTTGAAAATGAGAAAAAAGTGCATAGCACTCAATAAAAATATGGTTGAAAAGCTGCATTTCAATGCACATAGCTTTTTATGAAAATATGGATGTGTATTTAAAAAGCTGGACTCGTCATAATCAAACTGACAGCAGTGGCGAAGATTCTTTGTATTTTCCAGGTTTTACCTACATGGAATTCAAAGTTGATCTCTCCTATTGAATGTACCTATTCCAATACTGCCCTCCTATATCCAACATGCTTCAAATAGGCTAATTACATGATTGTACAGTAGGTGCCCGATTGTAATGCCAAACTCAAAGCCACACAGCGATTATAGAGGGTGTTGGTCATTTAGGCCATTTTTGGCAATCCCCATTGAAACCATATATTTGGGCCAATATTTTCTAAAATATAGGAGCGCTGGGGTACTCAGATGTGATGTTAACGAGTGTTCCAGGCCCATAAATACCTAAGCGCTCCACGATCTTACTCGATCCTGGCCAAAAACCGATGGCGATCTAACCATAGTTTATCTATGGTGGTACCCGGTCGGAACCAGCGGTCAATTACGTGCATTAAGGCTGACTTACTTATAAAGAATAACACACACATAGTAAACAAACCAAAATGGATGTTGGGTATGCTACAATTAAGCAGTGACAGTCACAGAGTAAAGCCACTACTTTTTTGCAAAATACTATATAATAATTGGTAATATTCTTAACACACTTCTTCAGAAGACCTTAATTTTTATTGACCCTGTATTTCAAGATTTCTATACCTTCAACAAAATAATAATTACTATTGGCTCTGTAACTATGGTCAAAGTTGTGAAATGTCCAGTGAATACCACAAGCTCCCAAAGAATATTTTGACATCTTCAAACCTCACATGTGCAATTCTAATAATAAAATGTGTGATTGTGATAATTCCAATATGTAACAGGTGCTCAAGGACATTGCTTCATTGCCTGTCCTCTCCTCTTTAAACAGACTTTTGATGGTAGGCCCTACTTCAAAGTTCAAAGTTTTCAAATTTACTTGAATTACTCTGAACAAATGATATTCAACTATGTCCAACAATCTTTGAAATACACCTATTAGAACAGGTTTTGACTTTGACCATCAAAAATGACACAGGACATTCTGCCTCTTACTGCTGCTAATATCACAGATAACTTATGAACATTGTACACAAGCACTTTTCTAAAATCAAACTTAGTTTCCATATATATTTACAATTAAAAATTCAAATTATACATACATATATACGAGTACACGGCTTCACCATGATATAATGAAGAGCAAAAATAAAGTGATACATATACCCATGCCCCCCTCCCCTTGGCATTGTTAGTATCAAAAATATCTTAAGACATTTCAGATGTATAGCTTTGGACAACAATATGTGATGCATCACATCTTATGAAAACTATATACTCTCCGCATATGATATCTGAACAATGATGTACTCTTTTCTACAATGTTCTTGTATTGAGCAAAAATGGTAATGTTTTAATTTTTCTTTTTGGAAATAATTCATCTGTATAAATTTACTTAAATGTCTTAATTTACAAAGGGATTGTGTTACTGAATTCAGTACATGTTAAATTTACAACAATCCCCCTCCAAAAAACTAAAACAACAACCACCACACGCACAAACACAATGACAGCAGTTCAATTTTCTGTCGTTTTTAAGGATGTCTTCAGCACCTTGAAGCTGTTTACATCGTAAGGAGCTCAATAAGTCCCTTGTATTATTATTATTATAAACTGTTCAGAATTTATTTGCGGAAAGTATATTTATAGCTCAAAATCTTGCGAGGTCAATTACAACATTTTGTAAAGTCATCACTCAGTATTTGAGACATTTTGTTATAGATATTACATTTTTGATTTGATGCAATACAAATGTTTTTAAACATTTATAGATGCATTGCATGCATGAGGCACTAAATAAGCCTATATGCCATTGAAATGTGCATTGCAAACTGTAAACATGGACAGAGTATAGATGGGGTGACAGGTGACGTCACACCGGGCAAAACGTGGCTAGTTGCCATTGTTCTTTGCCCGGCAGTTTGCGCGCGAATCCCGTTTTGTTTAGGACCCGTGCTTTTAAAACTCGCGCCAAAGCATTATAAAGGGCAATAAGGCATAGCGGACAGTGTTGTGGTCATATACTGTTCCCTCAAGCGTGTATCGACAGTCCAGTCCCTTCGACCGTGGCGTTTGTTGATAAACATTGGATGTAAACAACGGTCACCTCATCTATACATTTTTAAAGTCATCTATGAGCCACTGATCACCATAACAGCACCTTCAACAGTAAGCGCCACAAGTCAGAAGGTCTTTCTAATGTGCAGACCGTAACACACAAAATATCCATATATAATTCCTATTTGAATAAGTAAAATGAAAGTAATTCAAAGACAACAGGGTTATAATAACCTGGTTGTCTTTGAATTACTTCAGGTAACTTGTTTTTCTTGCCCTTTAGAGACATATTTTCTCCACACAATTGAGAGAGATAGGTGGTTTTAATTATTTAAAAGACTATTTCATGTATAATACAAACACCAACGAAAGACACTTTTATACCAAGCATGCCTTCCAGAGTGTGAGAAAGGGACATGAATCATGATTATCATATTAACATTGGTCCTGTATCAAGATAACCTCTTCTTGGTGGACATGATGAATACTCCTGGCCATCAAATAGAGCATGGATGGTATTTTTATATATGTGACCAGTCACATCAAAAGGGGGGCTTTTATCATCCAAAATGAAAATTGAGGTTTTAATTGCATGCTATAGTATATTTTGTAAACTTTAATTTGACACCTAGCGTGATACATTTGGTCAATGGATTAAGATTTTAAATGAAATATTTGATGGATATTTCTGTTTATTTCTTTTGTTTTTCCATGGTTTTCTTCCTCAAAATCTTAAAATGCATACTGCCGACAAAAGCCCCCTTTTTAATGTGACTGGCTACATATAAGGTGAAAAACCCTGTGCTATAGGCAGACTGTTCTCTAAGGTAGAGTTGATGCCATGCCATGCTACGCCACGCCACGTCATGCTTTGATAATAAAATGCTGTCTTCCAGGCTGCCAGATACTGTAAAATCTGAAATATTCGCAGTGGTTTTATTTTCGCGCTTTTTGCGCATTATATTTTTCCGCAAAAATTATAACACACGAAAATATTGTTTACAACGTTCAGCAGTGCATCCAGAAGGTCTCCCGCAAAAAAAAAACAATTCGCAAAATGTCTATGATATCAAAATGCCCGAAAATATCTTTACGCACAAATATTGGCTTTTACAGTAATGGGGATGAGTAAGCGACATACATGAAATAGCCCAATGTCGAATATATATTAAAATGAAATAATTTACATATCACAAAATATACATCTTATTTAACAATCACCATAACATTTACACACTCTATTTATACATCCATGCATCATACTTCTATTAGAGCTATAATATGCATCCATCCAAAATTTGATGCATGATAAGAAAATTCACAGAATGGTTTCTGTAATTCTCACCTAATCCTGTGTTTAAGACAAAGATCCTCCCCCTATGCAATCTACAATTCATGTATAGTAGTTTCAAGTAGCACACCTGGTTGACATCCTCACAAAGAGATCCACTCACAATCCATGAATATTTGCCTGACATTTCCATTTCTCATAAAGTTTGGCACTCATTCCATCAACAAGCTCAGTAACAAGCTCTCCTCTTTTGGCAACAAGCTGATGCCTTGAAATTGTTTACATCCGTAAATGATCATCTCACCACTGTCTTAACCTCAATAGGTGATCAAATGGAAGTAACTACAGATACTCCTTTATCTCTACTGTAGCATTGGTAAACGTTTGCTTGTCAAACAAGTTCTAGAAATGATTTGTTCCTCCCTGTTTTAAACAGTTGTTTTTATTTATATTGTGCCGTTTAGTTTGTTGATCAAACAGACACAGAATCAAGTCTTTTACTGTAATATTGTCATAGAGATAGATCCCCAGTACAAAAATAATCAATATCAAACACCTCTTTGGGTCTAATATGGTTCTATACCGTGCTTGTTGGTCCCGTTGATCCCTTACGCATTGGTGTGCTTGGATACCACACAAACAAAAGGAGCTGGATGAGGCCAAGTATCACTCCAAGGAAATTAGGAAACTGAAATGGTTTAAAAAAATACATATTCTTTACAGATTCTGAATATGACAATGGCAATGGTCCATTCAGATCTTATATTTTTATTCTTAACTATGTCTATGGCAAAACAACTTACAAATTGAGACACAATGACAAGCTTTTTTTAGTACAGCAAGAAATATCAGAATTTAGAACAGAATTTGCAGATGTAGACATACTTGTAAAGTATAGTCATCGAATAAACCTAGGCGTTTTTAAACGCCTTGTTTATTGGATGACTATTAAAATTGACAAATCCATCGTCATGAAATACAAATTTGAGATATTTTTCTGCTAAAGCTCTCTTGAATCATCTACTTACCTCAACATAGAAATCTGATATGATATGACCATACATAAGCCACTCTAACGACACCACAAAGCTGGCTAATGACATAGAGAAAGGTAGTGATTCTGTGCATTTACTCTGGCATACCTCAGCCTGAATAAAACAAACAAGACAAACAATTATAATATAAATACCATGTCTGAATATTCTAAGGCGACAAGACAAAAACACCCTGTTTTCAAGCTGACGGACCTGTCAAGTAGGGCCAGTCGGTCGGGTGGTGTTTGGTTTTGTTTGTAGTTTTTTTAACCTAAAATGTCACCAATATCTGCAAAAATCAGGAAATTTGATAAAAATGTGCGAAAACAATTTTCAACAGATTTGCGGCCACAAAACGGCTAATTTTACATGATTTGAGAAAAAAATTATCTAAAAAATGTTTTTAAAACTCTGAAAAACGCAAAAAGTGGGTCAGCCGGGCAAGTAAAACATGCTTGGTTTTTCCTCGCCTAATGCTCTTGAGAGCTACAAAATACTACAGCAACTATTTGCTGGTTGTGTAATTATGGCACTGTTAGGCTATACACACTCAAAAAAAACTTTTCTACCATGACTCGCATTGCGTAGGGGTCATTGAATGAGACTCCCATGCCGACAGGCGACAACCCTGGTTCGATACCCAGTGCAAGCAGATTCTACCATGACTCGCATTGCGTAGGGGTCATTGAATGAGACTCCCATGCCGACAGGCGACAACCCTGGTTCATACCCAGTGCAAGCAGAGACTCCCATGCCGACAGGCGACAACCCTGGTTCAATACCCAGTGCAAGCAGAGCCAGTCTTCCACTCATTTAACCCATGTGTCTTAATTTGCCAAAAGGCATGTGTAGGGCTAAAATCATAGTACACCAATGACAAGCAGTTATTGTTGATGTATGCAATGTTAGGTATATATGTATGTCTGCAAACATACAAGGTTTTGACAGAACAGCGTAGATATATAGAAATATGATGGACCTATGTACTTACAATCATTGCTAGTGGAGATGCATACATAAGGATACAAGATACACATCCTACTGTGCCAAGATTGGACAAAGCTGTTTCTAGATCATCCAAGTAGAATTTTATGTAGACCAGAATGGAGTAAAGTATCAAGCCACCATACAGCAGTGACTTGTGAGCTTTATCCTAACCAGGAAAAAAACAAAAGAAATATGCTTAGTGTTAAAGGTAGATGACCCGATCACATATTCGTAACACAGAATTATTTCAAACATACGGAGATTTTCATATCATATGAAAGCTCGTATTTTTCTCATCATCATACTGAAATTTGACGGCCTAAATCGGTATAATAACGGAGAAATTGATGAAATAGCGTTGAATTACCGCGAATGGTGGTTACCACCGATATAGTTTGTGTACTACTCAATGGGTACAGTTCACAGCATCTTGTGCGTCTAAAATAAGAACCATTAGAGCTATGCAACTCAAACTTTGGAACACAACTTTTTTAAGGATGACCTTTCATGTAGAATAGAAAACCGTAAGTTGAAAATCGGAACATCTACCTTTAATAGGTCATTTTGGTCAGAATTTGTGTGGTAATTTTTTTTATATCCACAGATTCCACACCATCCCCGACTCGTATGATTATTTCACTACAGCATTTATTAACTAAGCTGATACACATTTCTTATAAAATTAGAATTCAGAATTGAATTTATAGGGTTTTTTCAGTGTTTTCTCCTTTCTGATAAATATGGAATAAATATTATTGATGGCAACCATCGCCCATGGGGTCAGTAAGAGTCATGTCAAAAAACTGATTTCCCGTATATCCTTTGCTGCTCATGGCATGATATGTGCATAATATAGTCAGCATCATAATGCTAACGACATAATTCCAACAATGCATGCGTGTGTATATGCGTAGTATTGCGTACGAGTGTAAACGCTTTACAAAATGGCCGCACCATGCTCTAAAAAATTCAACATTGGACCTGAAGTTAATGAGATTCACACAATTATTAACTATCAAAACATTAAAATACCGGTCAACCGTTGTCCATGGTTCCTGTGTTTGTCACTTTCAATCATTTTGTCGGATGTTCTTACAAACAATTCTTAGATTCGCCCTCATTTAATTTGTGTATAAACCTCAAAAGTTTATCAGAATCTATTTGGATTCTCCAGAAATTGTTTTGCAGAATCTTTTTGAGAATAGGTTCTTGGATTCTCGCCAAAATGTTTGCCCTGTACAGAACTACTAATGATTTGCTATGTTTTACCTTTTCTACAGAATGTATGTAGTAAATACTTAGATAGACAGTAGATAGTATAGCCCCAGACATATTCACAAATATCATAAGACCATCATCTTTTAGTAACCCATACTTCAGCCAAAATGTGCAACTGTAAAGAAAGATAGAATGCAATCAGTATGGTAAAACATAGGACTAACAGTGGTGCTCATAATATTGCATATTACCTTCACTTTGACTTTGGAAAGTGTTTTATTTATATATTATTTGTGTATTAGTGTGATACATCCCAAAGATGTGAAAAGATGACTATGTTCAATTTATTCAATAAAGAGACAAACAAAACACACCACAAAAAAAACACTGTTTCTAAAGGCGAATAGACCTCTTGGTGGAGGGTCGGTCAGTTGGGCGTTTTCCTCCCCCCCCCCCCCCAACATTTTCATGACAATGTTGGTGAATTTGAAACAATCTTCAAAACTGTTTAAAAGGTTTTTAAAATTTCCAATTGTTTACAAAATGTTCATTATATTATTTCAATAATTTTAGAATGTTTATAAATATATTACACATTTCTCAACAACAAAAAAGAAGGATCGGTCGAGACCTTAGAATAGGGTTTATATCTGACGCCTTAGAGATTTTGATTATAATTCAAGCTGTTAACCATTCTTTCTAGTTTTTGATAGGATACTGTACGATAGACAACCTCATTCAGGCTTACATAGCCAAAAAGAAATTTGGCGACTGTCAAATGCTATGTAATTTCAAAAATCACTTATAAATGAGATACCAAGGTCTGGGGTTATCTCAATAGTGTAATAAATTAGTTCACACATCTAAATCAGATTTTTTTATGAAAGTTTTGAAAAATCTCTGTTTCTTGTGCCCAAATAATATCTTACTTGATAAATGTGCAGAGAAAAGGCATGATAGAGACATTCTGTGTGTTACCCTGGAGACGAATCTTTTGACATGCACGCCTGGAAAAAAGAAAATCATAAAAACATAGATACAATTTACTTTTACAAACTTGATGAATCTTGACAAGATTTGAATGCACACATTACATCTAACCCACATTGACGTTGGAAGCACCATTGCCAGGCCTTTGAAAAGCTCCAGGCACACATTTATACAGTTTGTTTTCAAAAGTGCAAACAAAAGTGCAACCATTTTTGGCAGCCATTTTCACCTACCTGCTCAAATCTTTATACAAAAGAGTAAACCTGTTTGCATTTTATTAAAACAGTGGATGCTAAGAAATAGTAGCAAAAATCTACGAACTTATAATACTTTGTTAAGTTTAACACATGTGGTAGTTTGAAGACTATGGACGTATTCAAGCACTTAACACAGCTTTAGCTAAAACAGGGTCTAACTAAACTTGTGTCTAAATTAAACATTATCTTTTAAACGCTGTGTTTAACAAAACCAGATTTTGAACTCAGCAAATTTCGTCCCTAGAGTGGTCGTGCATTCATTGCATCCAGGTCAATTTATTGTGGCTCAAATGGGTTACAATCGATATCAACCAAATTCCTCCAATGCACATTTATTTTTAAGACCACAATAATTGCACGTCAGCTTGCACCGGGCATGGTTGAGTAATCATTCAAGACGTATAATTGGTGCACGAGTTTAGTTAAACGTGCGTTAAACTACCCCCATACTCATGTTTAAAGTTATACACTTTTCAGTGAGTTAGACGCGTGTCAGGGTTCTAGCCAGAACCATTTTAGTGCAGGGTAAATTTACTGACGGCGAAAGTGTAGCGAACAAAGTGCAGTAGATCATGGCATGGGATCCAGAGGCCTTCTTAATGTCTTTTTAGGTTTTTTTAATGCACTTTGATGGTTCCTGCCACATAATTTCTTGTTTTATGAGGCAGTTTAATGATTTTATCCACAAATTGTTAAAAAATAACCCCCCCCCCCCCTCCAAAAAAAACCCCCTTTTTTATTTTTTTCTTCTTTTTTTAAATCGAAAATCTTCCAAATGTTTTAAGGGTTTAAATGTTTCTATTTTTTCTTGAAAATTTCAAAAAACTGTCGAAATTCACCAAAATGTTCAACTCTACCTAAGAACAAGTTTGCCTGTAGAACAGGTTTTTGTTTTTCCGCGCCTAATTCTGAAATGCCCTTCAAACCCTATGTATCCTACATGTAATGCACTCTATCCTGTAAAACATAATTGTAAAGGGTAATTAAAGACTTACATGCCAGTTAAAAACATGCCAATAGTACACACAGCAGCTATGACTGTCAATACACTTTTGGGATCCATGACTGTGACGGCCAATAGACAGTCTGCTCACAGTATTTGGATGATGACCGCTGAACCTTTCAATCAAAGATGGCGCTGCAAATCATAACGGATGCGTTGTCACCTGCTTTATGGATGCAAGGTTGCGGCTGTTTCTTGTGGACTCTTTAGATGTGAGGTGTTGTGGTGCCTTTCATACAATGTATTGATTGAACGTCTGCAAAATAAAATGTGATAAAAACTTATAACTATAGAAAAAGGGAAAAAATGGAAAGCGGTGAGCCCTGGGAAACTGATAAGCAATTTAAAGAGTTGACCACCCACAAAGCCTACTTGGGGCATACAGATCGTGGAACTCCTCGTGCAAATTGGCGGGACTTTTTGCGAATTCCTTACGCCCTCATGGACAGTCGAGGATGGTGGGGAGTAGCCTGCCGGTTGGAACAGCTTGGTAACATATTTCGCGGATTATGGGTCGCTGATTAGAACAGCTTGGATGGGGCCTATTATTATATTTATATTAATAGAACAGGGCGAGAAGTATATATCATCTAGAATGGACTAGCAGGCAACTATAATAGGCCTACACGGCAAATTATGAGTGTTTACTTTTGGACAAACTAAAATTAAACTCAAAGGTAAACGCAATATTAAACACTTATGTGAGCCCAACAACTAAGCTGTTTACCACCCAACCTCTAATCAATAACTGTCCCATTATAACCATCTGTGATTATATTCACTCACTTCGAGCGTGATCTGAGGTCAATTGGGTGCAAAATGTGTGCAATTGTGTAAATTATGTAATACTTTTTATACAACTGTGGTGCTTTGCTGTAATGCATCTTTTATATCATATTTTTAAAGTTTTTGATGTTATTTTGTTGTTAATAATTGTATGCCATTTTTTGATGTCTGTTATTTGTACAGCGCATTGATCTTTTGGAAATGCGCTCTATAGCACCGGTAAATAAATAAATAAATAAATAAATGCAAAAACCGTTTAGTTTTGCGTTTACTTTTACGTTTACTTTTGTGTTTAGAATTGCATTTTTCTTTTTAGTTTACTTTTAGTTTGTCTAAAAGTAAACGCTTATAATTTGCAGTGCTAGTACTACTACTAGGCTGTAGTTAAGCTTAGCTATAGTCTAATCAATTCCAAATTAGCAAGCTGTCTTAGGGAGAGGGACTGTTCATTATGGTTGGAGGGGCTAGGAAAAAGAGACTTGTATATCAAAATTACCTAGCCCCCTAAAGCTGAAACTAAAACTACATAACCTCTGCTAAACAGTAGGTTTCATACATAGCCAGCCCCTTTTCAAAATGGTACGTGCAACAGGCCATAAACACTCAAAAATACATATTTTCATATATCCGGCCACCATTCAAATGTGGATGATCCAATCAACTTGAGGACTTTCACAGAGTGTTACTTGTATAGCATCTACAAGTCTGTGGTGATTTTAAAGAAATATTTGATTTGCATCTTATTTGCATAAAAAGAAAACTGTTTTAAGTTGAAATAATAAAAAAGCTGTTTTGGCCCTATCATTTCAATGCTTTTCAATATTTGTCAATGATTTCGTCAGACATTCTGGCTGAACATGATTGTTACCAACACAAATCTTCTTTTTATGTTGATTTTTGAGGAAGCTGCATTTTGATGGTATTTTTGAAAAGGCCATAAATAGATTTTTCAATTTTATACATAAAATAAATGTAAAGCACAAAAATGAAATTTGACATTAAAACAATCAATTTGTACAAAACAAAATTTTGATGTTAGTTTTCTTGGAATACTGATCTTTAAAATCTCATTTTTGGGGGGAAAATGGAAGATTTAGGGTTTTTTTAGCAAGATGTTTAGTGTCTCATAACTAAAGATTTTTGACTTGATAGGTCGCAGGCCCTAAAAGTTGAGTGAAGAGCAAACAAAGTGTCATGTCACTCCAAAATAGCCCCTGATTATCACATCTCTATGGTCCAGTTGAAATCTAACAAAGTTACACTCCCCTGTTTAACTTTAAGTATAAAAAGTTAACATTTTTACAAAGCCCCCCCCCCCCCCCTCCTATTGCAACATTTGAATGTTACATGATCCTGCCCCCCCCCCCCCCTATATTTTCCCAACCCCTTCCTCCGCCATAAATAATGAATGGGCCCTTACAGCAGCGTATAAAATAGGTCTACAGCAGTACAGCTTAGCATGGGCAGTTGGGTGCTCATGAGGCCAGGGAGAGTTAATAACTTGGGAGAAATTTGAATCGCAAAAATGAAGCCTCCTATATATGGGTATGAGTACGTGTGATGTGACTCACAAAATGAGGGCGCTATCACACTAGAGGCTTCAATAACGGCAATGGGAAGTCTGTGTTTAGTGGCACATGCCTGATGAGGCTTGCATATTAACACACACAAAAAAACACAGGGTGCACTGTGCTATGCATGCGATTGCGAACGCCAACATTTTGTGTGTACACTTTGATTACTTTTGTGCACAAAGAATATAAACTGAATGTTTCTTGCAAAACTATTTGGAACCGACTTATGACTACTCTGACTATAGTCTAATTAGGCCTAATTATTGAACGAACAAATTTCCACTAGTGAATGCAGCTACAAGATACGCGATTGATGTGGCGCTATCAAGCATATAATTATAAACGCATACTTTCAAGCTTTCGCAGTATACGGTGTGCGTGTGCACGCATTATGCAGCATACGCAGTACATGCTGCTTAATCCTTGGACTAATGTGTACGCAGTACGCTATCTATTCCACAATTGTTTGTTCAGCTATATCTTGCTAGACAGTATTGTAACGGTGTACTACTTAGAGAATAAAGGTATTGTTTTTAGACCGTACCCGTGTTATATTGTCTGACATAAATGCAGACGATGGTATTATTTTGGCGTCGTTGTTCTACGCAAAAGATAATACTACCGAACGCATTTATGTCAGACAATATAACACGGATACGGTCAACTGTTGGTACGGTCTAAAAACAATACCTTTATTCTCATTCTTAAACAATCATAATTTAGACATTATCAATGAAATAAGTACATTTTATTGTCCACATTTGACAACTTTTACCCCTGCTACGATCGAATAACCCACAAACATTCCATCCAATCCCATGCGATGAGTACACCATGCGTAAGCGTCGCATTGCCGGCATAAACGCAGGAAAGGCGCCAAAGACGCACAGCAGAAGTGCGCTTTATGGAGCAAACCACGCATTGTGAATGTCGGACTCACTGATAAAACGTAAGCCCCACCTTCCCGTGTTCAATTGTATCATCTAAATGTCGCCGATTTCTCTGAGAACCAATGGGATTGCTTAAACTCTTAGCTGTTTAAGAATAATACTTTTAAATATACTACAAATACAACACATTTTAATTGCTAATTGCTACAGGACGTTAAGCAAGACATTGCTGTTCGTTCAATTGCTAATTGGACTATAGTTCATCTTAGCTCTGAATCATAGTTCTCTGTTTGAGAGCTATGAAATTGAAATGAAAGCATCCAAGCAGAGAAAACTTTAACTCCTCGTATCTCGTATATGAGGAGGAAATACATAGCTGGGGAGCGCGCATGGTTTTTCGGTCCCGGTCTGCTGGCACAGGGAGTCATATACCAAAATGTTCCTTGATGTCTGTAGTATACAACCTAGGTGGACATCCTTGCCAACTTGGATGTTAAGTTGACCTTTGACCTCGATTTAGGGTCAAAGGTCAAATTTGTCCTTGAATGAGAAAGTTCCTTTGAAATTGGCACGTCGTACAACAAAATTTGGTAAAAATACCTAATTTATCATACAAATTGAAAAGAAGGTATGGCATAAACATTTAAAATCAATCTTAGACATCAAAAGTAAACAATTTTAAAAATATATTAAAAAAAAAAAAACTTTTGTGCTTTTTGGTGCATTTTTTTTAATTTTTAATATTTCATTAATTTTTAACCAACCTTAAATCTCTGCTTTTTTTTCTAAAAAAATAATTTTAAAGATTGAATGGGAGGATCACTGGTAACGGCATCGTTAAAAGTTATTGATATTATGGCTTTCCATAAAAAGTTCTGATTTCGGGTGACGAGCTGTTTATAGCCGAGAGTGCAGAAAAATGGTGACCAATACAAATAGCTGGAGAGCGTGCATGGATTTCGGTCCCTGTTTGCTGGCACAGGGAGTCATATACCAAAATGTTCCTTGATGTCTGTAGTATATAACCTAGGTGGACATCCTTGCCAACTCGGATGTTAAGTTGACCTTTGACCTCAATTTAGGGTCAAAGTTCACATGTGTTTCAATGGGACGTTAAAATTAAAACTTTAATTTAACATGGGAAAAAAATAAAAAACAAATTATTGACCACAAAAAGTATATCATATAGTTAGGCTGACTGTTTAGATCAAAAAAGTTAATCACAACTTTGATCATCGATCAATATTTTTTGACTTATGACCTTTTGAAAATGACAAGTCATAAAAAAAAGGCAATTTTTGGCAATTTTTCACAAATTCGGCCAAAATTCCACTTTTTTCTCCTTTAAAAAAATATTGTAACTCATTGAGAAGTGATAAACCATGTTTTAAGGTTGGTATATCAATGTACTTGATATTAAGATAAATTTTGAACATCAATGGTTTGCTGTTGTCATGGCAACAGACTTAAATGGCTTCCAAAAATGTCAAAAATTGGTCAAAATGGAGGAAATTTAGACATAAATGGTGGTTGCTATGGAAACTGCATTGCCGGTAGATTTTATAATTGTCTTAAAATCAAAGTAGGTCTATTAACCACCAATATTAGATGTATTCTGATCATCCAAGGGCCAATAATATTTTGAAAATAATGATAACATGTCATTTTTGGCCAATTTCATGAAAAACTGTAAAAAATGGCCGATTTTGCTGACATGTCATTTTCAAAGGGACATAGGTCAAAAAGTATTGATCGACAATTAAACTTGTGATTGACTTTTTTTTGTTTTAAACAGTCAGCCGAACAAAATTATCTACTTTGCATGGTCAATATATTATTTAAAAAAAAAATTCCCATGTTAAATTAAAGTTTTGACGTCCCATTGAAACGCATGTGAACTTTGACCCTAAATCGAGGTCAAAGGTCAACTTAACATCCGAGTTTGCAAGGATGTCCACCTAGGTTGTATGCTACAGACTTCAAGGAACATTTCGGCATATGTTTCCCTGTGCCAGCACACCAGGACCAAAAAACCCTAAAAATGGGCCTCCGCTCCCCAGCTAACAAGCCTAAAGCAGTACAGGCTAATCATACAGGCGCAACCTCCTATTTTAGTTTTTGATCATATAGTCGGATTTCGTAGTATTGTCTGAACGGCTGCACACCATTGTAAAATCAAAACACATGACCTGACGAAAAGACTACCTAGATTGGTCATTTAATATTTTATTATAATAATGTAAACTAATGTAATTAAACATTTTTTTCTTTAATAGAATCATTTCTTCATCATGTTCATCAAAACTTGATCAACATTTCTTTTTCTCATAGAAAAAGCATTGCAATTACGGTTATTCGCATTTTATTCTGCTCCTGATCGGCACATTTTCCCTTCTGTTGGTAGCATAGGGGTTCTCTACATGAGGAAGACGATGAGAAACATGTCAGGTCCCGCTAGCCTATCGATTTCTGCGCAAGCTACTGTTCATTTTTTATTCAGCGAATAGCAGGAATTTCATACAATACTCAGATAACAAAATCAGGTAATACCACAAAATTCATACTATTTCATGAAATCTGACAATACGGTCTTGCGCCTGTACTGTAAAGGTGTCACCGAAGCGAGTAATTTCAGTGGAAATATTTCTGGAACACCGCAAAAGGTTAGACGTTTGCAAATAAGCTTATCAGTAAACTAAGGATGGGAGCGAGTCCCGGGTAATAAAGTCCCGCCCGAAATTAAAATATCAAATAAAAATTAGCCATAGGAACAACCTTAATGTGCCATGAAAGCTCCCATTTACTCCTAATTCTTTCATTCTCACCAATTGCTGCATTTTGATGTTATGATAATGAACAGTGTAGCGTGTTTATCATAATCATCATTGAATATACTGTATAGTTATAATAATTGAATATACTGTATAGTAGGCCTAATTCAATTGTATTATAGTTGCCTTAATTTATATAATAGTTGCCTTAATTTTATCTGTGACATGACACTGAAGTATTTGCCAGGGCCAAGTGGCATTTTCTAAGACGACAAATGTATCCTGGACGGCCGGTGCATACCACTGAAAATTGGAATTATATGCCACCATTACAACACGGGTAACGTAAAGTAGTGCTTCCACACAAAAAATGGCATATTCTACCCTTCATATATCAATTGTTTAACTCAATACCTAAATATATTGTGTCGCTTCAAAATAATTATTGGTTGCGTTCTGCAAGAAAAATGATTACATTTCAGTCATTTTGTGGAAAGTGGACATTTTGCCAGTATTTACACAGTTGATCCAAAAGTAGGCCTAGCGCTTCCACACACAAAAAGGCATCTTCTATCCTTCATATATCGATAGCTAAACTTGATACCAAAATATTTTGCATCGCTTCAAAACAATTCATGGTTACGTTTTACTAGAAAAAAGATGCAATTTCAGTCATTTTTGGCAAAAACTATTTTTGAAATTTCATTTTCAAGCTTTCATTGAAAGTGCACTATTACATTAAAGGTATATTATGTGATCTTTTCCAGGGGACGCCCCAATCCTCGAAAAAAAATTGGAAGCAGATTTACTTTTCTGTCATAAATCATAAATATATTCCAAGTTACAGAGCGATACGATTCCTAATAACCTCAAAATCATAGTTTTAGTGTGAATTTAGAGTAAAATTTGAAAAAATAGATTGTACCGCTCGGTACAATCTATTTTCAAACCATGATTTTGAAGTAATTAGGAATCGTATCGATCTGTAACTTAGAGGATCTTTATGATTTATGATCAAAAATGCAAATCTGCAAGAAAATCTGCTTTCATAGTAAAAATCAATGATAGAGGGCGCTACTTGGAAAAGATCACATAATATGCCTTTAACAAACAGGGAATCCTCTACGCTTATTGTGTACTTATTGGTGTACACACACCAATCCCCTCCCCCACCACCCCCACCACAAACCCCTCCCACCCACATCCTACATGCACAAACCAACTCAAATCGCATTGATGCATCTCATCGTGCCCCGATGCGCTACTGTCTTGGCGTGCACTACCCGGAGCGGCTCTCAAATGACAACCTGTATGCCCGCGCACTGATTGAGCCCGCGACTCTGACACTGACGCACCCCAAAACCAGGCAACTGAACCATACCGCCTCGGTGGCGCACTACGCTGTACATATCAAGCGCAGCTCCAAGACGACTTGAGCGCCATAGGTTTACAACCTATTGCGGCAGTTAATGCCACCCAAAACCGAACTGAGTGGCAGCGGCGTGTGAAGGCACTGAAATAACAATAGACACAACGCCTCGTGTCCCTAAAGAATGAAAGACACGAGTAGCGTCAAATTGATGAACCAACTCAACCCCAACCACAAACCTACTCCACCTTCCCACAATGCCCCCTTCACATCTAAACCACCCCTACAACCTCCCCTCCCCACCACAAATCCCCACCCACCCACCCCCATGCCACCACAACCCCTTTACCATCACAATCCCGACCACAAACTCCCTCCCCTTCCCATCCCCACCACAAACCCCCTCCCCCACCACAAAACCCCTCTCCCACCACAAACACCCTACCCACCCCACCCCATGCATCCACGCCACCACAACCTCCTCCCCATCACAATCCCCCAACCTAAACCCCTCCCCTTCCCAACCGCACCACAAACCCCTCCCCCACCACAAACACCCTACCCACCCCACCCCATGCATCCATGCCACCATCCCCCCTTCCCCACCACAAACCCTCTTCCCAGGGCCATCCCATTCCCATTCGCCACCACAAACCCTTGCCCTCCACCACAACCCCTCCCCAACCTCGCCACAAACACCCTCCCCATCACTAACCCCTTCCCAACCACAAATACCATCCCCTATCACTAACCCCTTCCCAATCATAAATACCCTCCCTATACCCCCACCTCAAACCAAACCCCTCTATTACAAAAATCACATGGTATCGATTACTGTTGCGCTGCCCATCACTACAACAAAAATTTACAATACTGTCAATGACAATAGACAAAACTTTTGCTTGATGCTGAATGGATGTTTCTGACACACCCCTTGTATTTCATTGGCCACAAGTTCTCTCATTAAGGCTAGTGGATCCACCCAGATATAGTGCAGGGAGATATCAAGCCGCTCAGTCTCAAACCCAAAATCACAAATGTTCTTTATCTCTTCATTCAACAAAACAAGTATCAAAATTTGATTTAAATTCAAACAGGAAATCAAACTTAAACCTTTCCACAGCAGATTTTTACTCCATTGGAACAATTATTTTGGGTTTCAAACATGAAAAATAGTGAATTTATTACGCATTTTGGCTTGGTGGCCGTATTTGCCCACTTACTCGGTGGGACAATTGGCCACCTGCTAGAACTGGGCTAGGCCTATGCCGGTATGGCATATGATAGTTTTCGTAGCTAAATTTACCCACAAGTTAGGCCTATTCCGTTACTAAACTTACATGAATGTGTTAGAAAGTAAAAAATAATGAAATCGATGATTTTAGTTGTTTTTACTTTTATAGTTCTGGTTATATACGGCAAAAATACAACGTGTTACGTGGACTAATTCAACTGATTGTTTTCTTTAGTTATCTGGAGTTATCCGAACAGAATTAAAATCTGCCAGCAAAAATCGATATATCGGAAAACCCGTTTGGGCGACTATTGCCTATTGTAACAAGAAGAGTCTTAAAAAAGACAAACATCGCTCAGGAGGTAAATCAGTATTAATAAAATCGGGCAATATGAATTTATTGTTCATTTCTACCAGAAAGCGTGAGAGATGACAGGATTCTTTGTTAATACTGTGAGTGGCGTCTATAGCCAACTAGAACCATGTTTACTTGGACGTTTAGGAGGCATAACCTCACGCTAAATAGTGACACACTTCGAAATGCAACACTGAACCCATGTGGTGTAACCCCGGGGGGTACTTTCGCCAAAATCGTACGTGGATGTGCCTACCGGACTTCGAAAATGTGCCTTTCCCTATACCTATTTTTTGGCTAATTTCCCACCCATCAATATACCAATTTTGTAAGAAAAGCACCCAATTGTGAACAAATTGGGCGCTTTTTCCAAAAATGCCTCAAAATACACCCAATTTATGCCAATTGGGCGCTTTGGTCTGTGATGAAAACCACCCCATCGCTATACCAATTTTTGCGAAAAGGCACCCCAAAAGGTAGGCAAATATACGTATACCATATCAATGTGAGAACCCCCCCCCCCCCCCCCCCCCCCGGGGGGGGGGGGGGGTGTAACCATGCTAGCAATTAAGTTTAACTCTACAACGAGAGTAATGGACTTGTACCAGTAGAGTTTTGAGCCATAATGAAAAACAATATCTCAAATTGCTCGTATGATAGCAATAGCCTTCAGCCATTTCTCTTGGTGTAAATGCAAACACCTCTGCCATCCCAAGATTACAAAACCAATCGTAGCCATCCAGTTCGAGTTCGGCCTGAAGAATATTAGCTCCTTGGAATTTAGGCAGTACTTCAGTGTCAGCATTGATGTCACACACTTTATTAGATGCTCCACTATTTAACCTCCTTCAGGGGTATTCTTCATCCATGTCATCAGGATGATTCTCGGAATCGATTGATCTTTTTCCTTCCTTCTTCTCTGAGCTAGCTATCCAAACCATTGAATCATTGACAACCCGCGCATTTTCCAAGCGCGAATGGAACTCTCAATTGTCTTCTCGTCTCATTGCTTCAAGAGGGTTTGCACGTAATTACAAAGAATGTTAATGGTATAGTAGCCTACTACGGTGTTAGGAGAGAGTTTCCAGTTGACATAACCAACCTTATAAATCCATAATTACTATCTTTACGACACGCTATCCAGATGACATCACTATTTTTATGGTTTATTAAGACCAGATAATTGAGCGAAACTATCAAGAATGAATAGAACATTTTGAAGAGTACTATATACTGTAGGCCTATATTGAATTAACGAACATTGTTGTCTCATCAGATATATGGAGATTCTTACCTCATTCCTTTCATGTCTTTTGAAAGTTAGCAAGAGGTATTTAATGCCCGCAGTATTAGGGTGGATTGGCGAATTTTACATGATAATAACTCCACGCCAAGGACAAACAGTAAATGCATTTGGACATCCCTGTCTTACACCTCTTTCAACTTTGTTCATGCCGCTGTCAACATACACCCGAGTTCTTTGCATTATAGCTAATGATTTTATTTAGGTGGCCAGTACTTCCCGAGCTCTGCTCTGATCTGGTCAGCCTACCATAGTATATTAATTGTATTGTCATTGTATGTATCTCATTTGTGGAAAATAAACTGAACTGAACTGAACTGAACATTAAAAATGAAAATCAGAATTATGGGGGGGTCAAAAAAATTCGCACGGTCACAAATTTGTTGACTGTTGTGCTTTTTGTACTGCGAAATTTGCTTTCTTTCTTTCTTTCCCTTTCTTCTTTTCTTTCTTTCCCCTTTTTTTCTCCTTTTCCTTTTTCTTTTTCCTCCCTTTTTCCTTTCTCTCTCTCTTTTCTTTCCCTTTCCCCCTTCTTTTCCTCTTTTCCCTTCTCACATTTTTCCTGGTAGGTAGGTTTGAATTTCCTGCTGAGCCCCCCCCCCCACCCCCTGCCCCCCTCCCCCCACCCCCCCCCCCCCACCCCCCCCCCACCCCCCCCCCCCGGCTGTTACGAAATACTTCACTACCAAATTTCCTAAAAGTTTTAACCCTAATATAACACTTTTGGGATGTAAATGTTGTCAAAAAACCGGGGTGGAAATGGGCGAAATTTAGCGGGGAAAACCGGACTTGCCGGTGACGGTATTCGACCCGGGTCCTCAAGCATGGATCGCAGTGTCTAGTTCACTCGCCCAGGGGTCACGCGCCCGCAATTGACAATTCCGTGCGCATTTATCACCCGCACGAGCACGATGGGAGTGCTGAGTGCTATCTGGGCCTATCTATGTATTATACATGTATACAGGGTGAATAAAAAAATGTGCACGGATTGAAACGGCTGTTTGACCTTGATGTGTGCATTGAAACATTTAAATTGTTTTTGTTTGTAATATAGCGTATTTAATGAAAGTAACCAACGGGAAAATGAGCAAAATGTGACCGGATTTGTAAGCTGACCGCTTTGTTCACCATTCCAATGGGATATTACAGTACATGTATAGCATGACTAATTGAGTGAGAACGGTAGCCATAGACCCCGGGCATAGACCTAGTATCAACAAAGAGAACTATTAAATTCTAAATTGCAAGGAAGCCACAATTTCATTTTATGTTACAAAACTAATAGCAGAAGAAGCAATGAACTCAGAACTTATAATCTGTGAACCTGTCCAGTATCTTCCTAAAGTGTTATTGATCAAGAAATAAGTGTCTTCAGAACTATTAAATTATGCAATGTTTAACACTTTTGTGTGAACATTTCCTCGTTTACTATCACAATAAATTACACGAAACTGCAAGTCACATTCTGCTTATTTTTCAGTCGATTACTTTCATTTTTGGGAAGATGAACTGGATTAATTCTGTTTCATACAAATGTTGTGACGCTAAATTTATATTGATATTATTAATTCTAGATATTTTCATATCTAGAATTCAGGCCATGATTGACTTGAAATGGCAACACCGTACTTCCGTATTCTGAATCCCATTCAGTCTACGCGCCAATATCTCTGACCAATTCAAGTCGTCGTGTCACGCTGACAACACCTCATGATAAGTTTAGGCCATATAGTTTTCAATTCACACAACAGGACTAGTGAGCTCTGAATTACAGAAGCTCACGATTGATGCGTGTCATGTCATTTCTTTAGGATAGTCTGGATGCTGGATGCTGTGTTCGTTTATAATATGAGTAAGTGAACTATTTATGATGAATTAATAAAATGTATATATAAATAACTTGGAAGCTATGTCCGTTATATTTATTCTGTGTGTTTTGATCCCCTCTCCGCCATGCGAGTATTTTCCCTAAAAGCACGTCACAACATCTGGTGGAGAATTCGTTCGTTTTGATATTTTTATGTCAATGTTTATATTATTCCGGTCAATTTACCAGCCCCCTTCATTTTGAATAATTAGGACTGTAGCTACAAAGTTGTATATGTATTTTGTTGTTCATCGCATCCAGTGTCGACGACTATAACTCAGCGTGGTGAGACGGTTTGAATTCAGGTAGCATTTTGTTGGTATGCACTGCTGAAATTTAATTATATGTCTATTGAAATTTGTTTTATAGACCCAGAAAGGTCTATTAAAATTGTGTTTAAAATAGTATACACGAAATACATGTAGTATGGCCTATCAATATTTAGGTCTTATTTACGCTGGCAATAATGGGCGCATTCTACATGTCCAACGTGGCAAGTCGATAAAGTCTTTTATATACATGTAATTGTTCCGATATACAAGTCTCTGATAATCTGGTTCAAAAGTGCATGACCACGGTCTGATATCCATTGATAAAAGATTTTAATCCGAGATTGAAATTCTCGAGCGCGGTAAAATTCTATTGTGTAGATTTTATAAGCTCTTCTACTGGACAGGTGCGTTTCAGACAGACAATTTCTTCGCATGAAATAAATCTTGTTTATTTTTGGATGAGACTGATGTCAGTCAGAATTTTATATAAATTTTGAATGGGCTGATTTCTAAATCAAGATACATAATATTGATACACTGCACTGCAATTGAATAAATATTTTATATATTCAGCTGTAACTTGGGACTTTATTCATTTAATTTGATGTCAACTTTAAATTGTTGACTTGGATTTCATTGAGCTTTTAATTTTTTTCTCATTGGTGAATTTAAACTTCATCAATTAAGTTCATTGTTAGTCTATTAATTAAATTTAATCATCAATCATAATCAATAAATGTAGGCCTGCTTCCGTAACACAGATTTGCCCGAATAAGTACAGTCATCATAGATGACTGTACCAAAGGACTACCAGAATGGAGAAATTAGAACACGACAAACATGTCTCTTTTTCTTCCCCGCTAGATCGTACTTACAATTCAGATCGTATAAGTAGTTCCTCTCAACCTAGGCATCAACCTAATCAAACTTGGAATCAACCACCAAGGCAGTCACAGGCCCCCTATAGATCGTACAGAAAATTAGTATGCAATAGGTGTGGTCGTGTGGGACATGGGTGGAGAAAATGCTATGCCAAATTTGACGTAAATAGGAATCCTTTAAACTAATAAACCCATCTGCTAGACAGAAAAAGAAACATGTTCCACGACATGTAGATGGGTTAAGGTTTCAAAGATTTGAACATGTAAGAGGTGTATACCGAAATGACAATGCAAACCGTGTACCTCTTGATTTGAACAGACAGACATTTGGACAAAAATCGAATTCCAGTTTTTCACAAGCGCATATTGAGATTAATTTGTCTAAGTTGAATACCATAGCAGCATTTGTTAATGGTAACCCTGTTCAATGTTTGATTGATACAGGTGCTTCTGTCAACATTATTGATCACGATTGGTTTCATGCTAATCTTTCCAATTTGCGTTTTTCTATAGAAAAATCACGTGTAGCTGAAGCACGCGCAGCAAATGGTAGTAGTTTGGAAATTACTGGATTCATAGTTTTGTCCATATCTGTCAATGGCACACAATTTCCTTTACCTATGAATATTGCTCGTAACTTAAGTACACGTATCATACTTGGGTCTCAGTTTTTAAACAGGCACTGCGCAAGAATAGATTGTGAATCTCGTACACTAAGACTTGCTAAGGAGAGTAAAATACTTGTCATTGAGAAACAGGAAATTCCTGCTCACACTCAGTCTGTTGTGTGCGCAAGACTGTCAAATAAATTGCCATTCAATACAATTGGTCTCTCTCATGGAGGCAGGCGTGTCTCTGCATTAGGTGTATTGATCGCGAATACTGCTTCTAGTGTACAGAATAACTGTATTCATTTATTAGTTATGAATACTACTGAGGAACCAATAACTTTGTACCCTCGTACTAAATTGGGCATTTTTTCTCTCGTTGACCCGCATAGGATTCACTCCTTCCCCGATCTTGAGAAAAACAATGTTAACAATGTTAATATAAGGCAAGCATCCGCGGTAGCTAGCGATGTAAACAGTGAACAAGATTCAGTAAAGGAAGTCCTTTCAAAAGTGAATTTAAATACTGATCACATGTCAGGTACTGAAGCATCTGAAATCAATGGTTTACTCACTGAATATATTGATATATTTCAAGTAAAAGGGGGTCCTACTGGTAATTACTCCCGTGTTAAACATGCTATTAACACTGGTGATCACCCTCCTATTAGATCTAGACCGTATAGGCAAGCTCCTCACATTCAAGCCGAAGTACGTAGACAAGTCCACGAAATGTTAGAACAAGACATTATAAAGGAGTCAGCAAGTCCTTGGTCCTTTCCAGTATGCATGACACCTAAAGCTGGTGACCCAAATACTTATAGATTTGCAATTGATTTTAGAGCCTTGAATAAGATTTGTGCACGCGATAACTTTCCATTACCTAACATAAACGATGCTTTAGATAGTTTAGGTGCAGCTAAACCAAATTTCATTACAACCCTTGATCTTGCGGCTGGATATTGGCAAATAGGCTTGGAAGAAAGTTCCAAATCTAAAACTGCATTCATCACTCAAGATGGCCTATATGAATTCCAAAGAATGCCATTTGGTTTACATAACGCCCCAGCCACTTTCCAACGAGCTATGCAAGAAGTTTTGAGAGGTTTGAATTGGAAATTCGTTCTCTGTTACTTAGACGACATAATTATATTCAGTAGTTCTTTCTCCGAACACATGGTCCATTTAAGGCAAGTTTTCGATAGGTTGCGCGCAGCTGGTCTAAAATTACAACCTAAGAAATGTACTTTTGGTCAAACTGAGGTCAAATATTTAGGTCACGTAGTGAACAAAGATGGTGTAGCAACAGATCCAGCAAAATTGAAAATTGTCCACGATTATCCAACTCCTGCCAAAGTAACCGAAGTCAAATCTTTTCTTGGATTTGTGGGATATTATCGAAAGTTCATAAAGGACTTTTGCAAAATTGCTGAACCACTAACCAATTTAACTAGAAAAGATGTATCTTTTGTTTGGGATCAAAGTTGTCAAGAAGCATTCAAAACGCTCAAACGAAAATTGTTAGAGCCACCAATTCTAGCATATCCAAATTTCGATGGCACAGAATTCATATTGCAAACCGATGCTAGTCGTACTGGTTTAGGTTTTATTTTGGCCCAAAAGCAGGATGGCAAAGAACGTGTGATATCCTATGGTGGAAGAGCATTACATGATGCGGAAAGAAATTACACTGTTATAGAAATTGAAGCTTTGGCAGTTGTCGAGGGAATCAAGAAATATGCTCCATATTTGCAACATAGTATCAAATTCACTGTTGTAACTGATCATTGCGCTTTGAAATGGCTCTTTGGTATAAACAAAAATACCGGAAGTCGATTAGCGCGATGGGCACTTAAACTGCAGTCATATAAGTTTGATGTAATTCACATTCGTGGACGCCATAATGGTAACGCTGATGCATTAAGTAGAATAGATTATGACAGAATGGATATTTGTACTGATTGCAATCATTCTCATTCCAAAGTCACTGATGCTGTAGAAGTTAATAAGGTAGCCTGGGTAAAGTCGGGATTAGACGAGATGGTGAGCGACATCATACAAAATCCTAGTAATGATGTGAACTCTCGTCCTACAGTAAACGTGGTTAGAAATCTTCGATTTCAAAAAGGGAAACGTGTTGAGAATGACAAAGATTCAGTCAAGCCAAATATTCCAAACTTTCCAAATGAGCTCAACTTAGACAAATTCAAACAAGTTTTGTTGACGGACATATTTGCGGGATCAATTGCAATATCTGGAAAACGATGAATTGCCAGATAATGCTGTTAAGGCTAGGAATGTAGTTTTACAGGCTGATCAGTACTATGCACACGAAGGGTTGTTGTATCACATTTGGCATACTCCTGCTAAAGGGCACATGCCTGAAAGAAATGTCCATCGTTTGTATATACCCGTGCAATTAATTGATACAGTTCTAAATAACTGTCATGATCACGTGTTAGCCGCACATTTTGGATTTCAGCGAACCTACAATAGAATCCGTCAACGTTACTTTTGGAAATGCATGTATCGTGACGTAGACAACTGGGTCCGTTCATGTATTTCTTGCTCTCAACGAAAAACTCATAGACATAAAGTACTAGCCCCAATGGTAACTATGAAAGTGCCAGGCGCTTTCGAACGAGTAAGTGTTGACATTTTAGGTCCTTTACCTATTACCACTTCAGGTAATCGCTATGTACTCTGTTTTTCAGATCATTGTACTAGATGGCCAATTTTGGTACCATTGAAAGTTACTGATGCGTCAACCATTGCTCGCGCATTCTTTGATTATGTAATTTGTGAACATGGTTGTCCTCAAACCTTGTTGAGCGACAGAGGTCAAAATTTCCTCTCCAAGATTGTATTGGAAGTTTGTCGTATTATGCGCATTCACAAACTGAATACAAGTTCATATCATCCACAATGCAATGCAATTCAGGAACGTTTTAATGCAGTAATTCTGGATACCATTTCACATTATGTCAATGAATACCAAAGCGATTGGGATAAGTACATAACAGCTATACAATTTGCCTATAGAACAACTCCCGCTGAAAATTCAGTCGGATTTAGTCCCTTCTTCTTGTTGTATGGTAGAGAGGCAAGACTTCCGATAGACGTTACACTCCTAGCACAATGCAAATATCCAGATAAGACACTTCGTGAGCACATTCACAATCTGGTATCACAACTTGAAGTATTTAGGGACATTTCAAAACGTCATGCTGAACGTAATCAGGCCAAAATGAAAGAGCGTTTTGATGATCGTGCGCAAGATGTTCCATATCAAGTTGGTGATTCAGTTTGGATTTATATACCTGCATTGCAATAAGGATTGTCACGTAAACTCTCAAAGTTCTGGGCGGGACCCTTTCTACTAGTCGAACAGACTGGTCCTGTAAATTTCAAGGTGCGAAATCTTGAAAACAACAAATTGGTAACATCTACTGTACATGTTAACCGTATGAAATTTGCATATAATAGATGTGTCCGTCCAAGCAATGATACTCCCCCTGTGGATCCTGAAAATAGAGATCCAATTCCAGGATTAGTTCTAGACGATTGTCCTGATGATATATTTGAACAACTTTTGGCTACCCACGAGTCTGACAAGAATCAGATTCCAATTATTCCAGGTTTGCCTCCTATTCAAGATGAAACTCCAGATGTGATAGAGCGTATTCTCAGGGGACGTTTTAAAAAGAAACGTCTTGAGTATTTGATAAAATGGCAGGGCTTCCCAAATTCAAGAAATACTTGGGAACCAGAGACTAACCTAAATGCGGCCGCTTTAGAATCTCTGAAAGCTAACCCAGTCAAAATTACTGGCAAGATGTAAAGCCAGCGGGCAAGAATCATTGCAGGAACAGAGTCTGAAACAGCAAATAAATTAAAAGTGTACAAGTATAGAGAACACAGAGGAAGTATGAATAAATTTATAGTCAGTAGGCTGAGATATGTCATGATATGAGTATTACAATTCTTATGACACAAAATGTGTTATTTTGATAAAATTGTTGAATGAGAGCAATTTGTAATTTGGGCAACATTGCCTGAAAGTGTGTGTTCACTTTCGTTAATTTGTATATAGAAATGATTGTTGCAAAGAATTGCACACAATGATATTCTTCATGTAGAAAGTTTGAATTTATATAGTTGAGCAAAAAATGCGGAAATGCAGTATGATCAAATAAGTGTTATATTTATTTGTATCTTTTCGGAAGAGGCATATGTTTTGAGGTTTTCTGGCAACATTAGTCTCACATGAATAGACGCAAACAAAAGAAAGTTTAATGTAAATTACTAAATATTTCAGTAGTGCTACCTTTGTCTTGTTTTGTCTGTCCTGTATTGTCTTGTTGTGTACACATAATATATAGTCACCATTGATGACTATTTAATTTTAAAGGGTCACAAAAACGTGATTTCTTTGAAATAAGAAAATTATGTTTCCGTATGAAACATCGAAATTGGAAGGAAATTTTCCAATTCTTTTGCGCTTCAACTTTTGATGAAACCTTTAGACCGCACACGTTAATCAGAGGATTATGTATGAGAGTGTGTGTGTTTGTGTTAGGCCATTTAAGGGATATCCCGTATGCGTGTTTGTTCAACAACAAAAACATCCCTCTTTACCGTGTGAGCGTAATCACTTGGAATTTAATCGCGTGAATTCCGGGTTAATACGGTCGCAGGTTTCCACAGGTTTGGCGTCGCAGAAGATTAATAATAAATTTATATTTAAGGCCACTCGTTTAAAAATAAAATAACGTTCGCAGATAGTTAAAAATAAACAACCTGATTATAGATGTCGTCAATTTGGCAGACGGAAACATGGATAAAGCACATGTTAAATGTTGAGACGAAATGCATAATTCGTTTCTCTAAATGATAAAGATATCAGTTTCTTTTATAAATATTTCACCCAGCATTCTTTAAGTTAAATTGTCAGGTGTCAATTTTGTTAGGAAGGGCGTATGTTGTGACGCTAAATTTATATTGATATTATTAATTCTAGATATTTTCATATCTAGAATTCAGGCCATGATTGACTTGAAATGGCAACACCGTACTTCCGTATTCTGAATCCCATTCAGTCTACGCGCCAATATCTCTGACCAATTCAAGTCGTCGTGTCACGCTGACAACACCTCATGATAAGTTTAGGCCATATAGTTTTCAATTCACACAACAGGACTAGTGAGCTCTGAATTACAGAAGCTCACGATTGATGCGTGTCATGTCATTTCTTTAGGATAGTCTGGATGCTGGATGCTGTGTTCGTTTATAATATGAGTAAGTGAACTATTTATGATGAATTAATAAAATGTATATATAAATAACTTGGAAGCTATGTCCGTTATATTTATTCTGTGTGTTTTGATCCCCTCTCCGCCATGCGAGTATTTTCCCTAAAAGCACGTCACAACACAAACAACACCAATGTCATGGTACACATCAAGGTAAAAGAGCAAAGTGCTGTTTCAATCCTTGCACATGTTGTTGATTCACCCTGTACAATGCTGTATGTAATGTAGCCTATCTCTACCCTTGAGTAAATAATCATAATTATACAACATTGGATTTTGAACTCTCGCACTTTTAATCTATACAACTATAGTATACCTACTATTTAACGTGGTGATAACGGCCAGGTATATTTTGAATACATCTTTATTAAAACTCGAGATCAATGACAGAAGAAGATCTAAGTATGTCTAGCAATTATTGTATGGCCGAATCATCTGGAAACCCGAGCTCTCGGCAACCAGTAAAGGTTATACTATGGTCGCTTCCGCGGACACTCAGCACTGTATTTGCTAAATGTATGAGTGCCGTCGAAGATTCAGTGATTTATTGTGAAGTCTACAAGGATGCTCACTATAATTCGATTCAAATGCCAAATCAGCATTATGTTAATAGAGAAAGAGCCAATCATAACGAGAATGCATATGATGTTAGATTTAAGAATGCTATCAAAGATGACAAGATCACCTTCCAATGGGTAAAGACAACTTTGGAAGGTGACTTTCCGGATAAGAAACTGATATTTGACAAGGATATGGCTTATTCAGTGCACGGTCATTTTGACATGCTTCCTGATGGTGTACGCCATACATTTATCATTCGAGATCCTTACAAGATCTATCCGTCTAGAAAGAAACTGGCGATGACATATCTGAATCTTGATAAGACAACACGGTTTGACGACATACCTTATCCCTTTAGGCAGACGAAACACATGTATGGGGAAATGTTGGAGCTATACAATCATGTCTGTGAACATTATGAACCCGAACCGATCGTGATAGATGCTGATGATCTGCAACAAAACCCTTCTTCCATCCTTCGACAGTATTGCGCACGTCTAGACATCCCTTACTCTAAAGAACTCCTTCATTGGAAACCAGATGACGCAAGCTTCATGAAGGATTGGTACGCTAGTGAAACCACTTTGCTGACTTCTTGTTTAGACGGTACAGGGGGCTATTATGACGTGGCGGGAACAAGCACAACTATATTTAAGTCTCGGGTGGCACCAGAACGAAACGATTTGGAAGACGATGTATTGAAAGAAATAGATGGAGGTATGGGTTTTTATCGACAGTTATATGAAAAACGACTACGCCCTTAATCAATGACTGTGAAATTGGACAATGATACGCCCACATTGCTGAGATTTTAACATTTAAAATGATTGGTTACCATAGATACAATCAGTGGTGTATAGAGGAAACATATTTCGGGGTTGTTGGCAAATTGACTGTAAGGTACATGTGGTAGAAATTCGCGCTTCCCGCACATTTTCATTATCGACGAATTGCCGATTGTCGTCCGGCCACACCACTGACTATACTTGAATAATGATTCTATACCAATTATTGAAAGTATGATTTTGACTCGGGATCCCGTACAGTTGACTCAGATGGAATGCGTGGCTTCTATTTCTAGATTGAGAATGTAATGACGGATATCAACTACTCACTAACCTCTGTGATGTTTGTCATGTTTTAATATCCTTCGTCAGCACCGAAGGCAATATCTTTCGTTATAAGTAATGAATAAGGATGGTTAGTATAAACAACACTTTCATGACTACCGTGGGTGAAACTAAAGCTAGGCTTATATAAAGCACTATACACTTTTATTTTAACTTGACTAGAATCAATAGTTCCAAGCCACGTCCAATGTTATTCTGAGGACGAATGAAGTACGTTGTCAGGTTGTGACTGTGACAGCGGCGAATGATCCATTGCACGAAGTGAGCAATTTGTGTGAGCAACGCTTAGGCTAAATGTGTAACGTTGGCAAATTGTAACGTTGGCAAATGTAACGTTAGCAAATTTCTGCAACTTTCTGCATCGTCTTAAAATTATGTTAAAACTGAAGGCAAACTTCTAACCCAATGCAAAAGTAGCATATGAGAAATTTAAAAGAAGGCTTGCATGTTTCAATCCAAAAGAATTTTTATTGAAGGAAAAAGATAACGATTGTGAGAAGATCGAAATATTTATTAAATCTTCTCAGTAAAATTGTCAGCAATTCCATATAGACTGTAACATCAACCAAAATTATACAATTAAAAAAAAAGGTATTAGTAATTGTTTTTTATTTTCATTACCTGCACCCGTCAAAACAATTTCTTGCTATTGAGACCTTCCGTGTTTCGGATTAGCGGCCATTTTGGAGGTAACTCTAAACTCTATTCAAGTTACTTCGTTTTTTCAAGTAATCTTTACATGTAAAGTAAAGGTTATACTAATTTCGAGGTCATTAACCAGGTATTATTGACCCGCGGGTCCGAACCGTGTTGTCCGAACCGTGTTGCAAACACCTAAGGCCGTATTCTCGTACGTAGTTAAACACGGTTTTAAGCTAAACACGCGTCTAACTTTGACTTTAGACACAGCGTTTAACCAGGGAGGTGTATCTCTCTGGTTTAACTAAACGCAATACTCGTACATTTGTTTTACTTAAACACGCGTCTAACTCGCCGAAATGTGTCTAACTTTAAACAAACGGGGGTAGTTTAAGGGGGCTGTCAAGTGTCGTTGTATGAATTTGTCAAGCACTGTAACTTTCAAACTATTTATGTGTTGTTCATAAAAGTATACACTTTTTTGAATGAAATGAGTCGGGGAATCTATTTTTCGTATCAAAAATCGTGATTTTTATATTTTTGCCCAAAAATGCCTCTTTTTTGCCTACATTTTACAAACAACCTAACAAAATAATATTTAGGTAAAAAATTCTAAAAATTTACAGAAAGCATCTTAATTCAATTATCTAGGAACCGTTTTTTTTTTTTTGCCTTTAAAATTTTTAGTTTTGAAATTATTGACCAAAAAGTGCTAAAAAATGTGAATTTTGGGATAAAATGCGTGTTTAACTACACTCGCACACAACTGTATGCCTTGAATGATCACTCAACCGTGCCCGGTGCAAGTTGACGTGCGGCTTGTACATGTATAGTCTTTACAGGTACCGTGTATTTAATGCATTCGGTCGATATCTATTGTAAGTGTATTAGGGCCACAATGTAATCAATTACACATATTCAACAAGGGCGAAGCCCGCGTGTTGAATATTGAATTTATGTCACCCAGCCATCGCATAGCTGTGTCGCCAAGTTGAAACCACTTACACATATTTATAGATATGCCACTTGTTGATGTTTAAAGTAGCTGGTCGAAATCCACATATACGTCAAGGTCAACGCATAGTTTGTCCAGGCAAAAAATATGTAACGGATGTGACAGAAGAAAGAAATTTGAACCATTGACAATTACCGTTGAACTCAGTTGAACTAAAATATTATGATTGTAGCAACCCTAAAAGACCTGTCTAACCAGGTTTTGACTATCTGTGGTCTAACATTGATAGCTGCTTTGGAAGTATTCATCGGGACTCTTTCCTGGATTTTCTTAGTAAGTTCATCATCCTTTGAGAGGATATTTCCATATCGCCCGCCATATAAATGCTGCTGTGTTACTTCTCTGTGTAACATGTATGAAGCAAATGCCCAAAACAATGCTTATGTCCTTTTATATCAGAACCCATCTGAACGTTATCACTCATTTCAGTACAGTATTCTTCTAAAAAATAGCTAAAAATAAATACCACTCACAACTGAACGTGTTATTGGGAATAGCCACAATGTTAACAAATAGGCAAATCAACACTTTACAAGCATATCAAAACATTGGTCATTGTTTTGATTGTTTTAGGTTTGTCATTTGCGTTGCATATCTAGAGGTGGTTGGGCCATATGTCACTGTTTACACTTCAAACTACACCGGGTTGGGGAGACATAAATTCAATATTCAACATTCGGGCTTCGCCCTCATTGAATATCTGTAATTTATGTCTCCCCAACCCGATGTAGTTTTAATTGTAAACATCGACATATGGCCCAACCACCTCTAGATATGCCACGCAAATGACAAACCTAAAACAATCAAAACAATGACCAATGTTTTGATATGCTTCCAATGTGTTGATTTGCCTATGTTTTGATGTGGTTCCAATGTTGTGCTTTGCCTGAGTAGACACAAGACAGATTTAACAAGTTTACCTAAACCTATAGTTCTGGATTATTGTCCAAGCTATATTTTGTTAAAACTATATTATGTAAAAATTTAAAAAAATTCTCATACAAAATATTTGTCTTATCCATATTATTTAATGGGATAGAAATTGCTGCCCAATAGCAACTTTGCACTGTGCTAATATAAGTACTATGCATGCTTTATACAGTCAGAGTTTGGGATTCTTTCCAGAGCTATTAAGGTTTAGACAGGTCTTTTGCCCAGTCTTTTGAGGGTTGATACAATCATAATATTTTAGTTCAACTGAGTTCAACGGTAATTGTCAATGGTTCAAATTTCTTTCTTCTGTCACATTCATTACATATTTTTTGCCTGGACAAACTACAGGGTGTCCCAGAAAACCTGCAACTTATTTTTGAAGCGCTTTATTCTAACTTTCATCCAAGTGATTGGTAACAAGTTTAGACATTCTGAAAACCGTGGAATCTCTTCTTTGTATCGGTGAAAAAATTATTGACATTGCTTTAATGGTTTTCTAGTTACCATTCATCAAAGAGAGGTAGGTCAAAAACCGGCTCAACCGATTTGACGGAAATGAAGGTGTCACTGTGCAAACTGGTGCACTGGTAAAAAAGAAAATATTTTATGGACTGAAGACTTATTTTGCTCTTCCAAGTGGGTCAATATTAAAAAGAAATGAAGCGACAATATGTTATTCCTTTTCCAGATCAATAAAATAAACTTTATTTAAATAAATCTAACTTTGGGTAATGTCTTTACCAACTATTTGCATGCATCTTTTCAACATTCAACATTGTTCAACGTCGAATAATCTTTGTTTGTTTTTGTAAAGAGACCTCTTTATAAGCCCTCTTGGTAATCACTGCAATTTTATCTTAATAGTGATATTAAAAAGAACAAACATATTGATAAAATTAATATTTCCGATATCATTATCATATTGCACATAACACAAATCTGCTACATGAACATTATTAACTCTAGTATTCTTTACCTGACTGTGTCCATAAATCCAATTAACGCCTTTTCGGAGTAGGCGCTCTCTACCGTTCTTTAAATAAACACGTTTATATTTTCAAAAACAAATAAGCATGCATGTTTGCTTAAATAAATATTCGTATTTCATATTGCACATAACATAAATTTAAATCCATAACCAATACCAAACATATTGTTAACATGATTTAGCTATAATCTGCGTGTAGAGTTATATAGTTAATGGTCAATTCAATCGACATCTTCACTAGGGTATCTCAAGGCTGATTGCGTCCTTCAATATGTTCCCCGTGGTTGGCGACGCAGTGTTGAGCCCGCACTCTCATGTGAAGTACACCTGATCTAACCTGACGTGTGCGTCTGATCTCACGGACAGTCCTCTGAATCCGTTGTTGGATGTCTTGAACATCACGGGGTGGTGTCCTGTACACTTTGGACTTCATGAAGCCCCACAGATAAAAGTCCAGCGGCGTCAAGTCTGGCGATCTAGGGGGCCAGTTAATGGGGTGTCCCATACCAACCACTCTGTTTGGAAAAACTGCTTGCAATCGGTTGCGAACCACAATCGCACGATGTGCCGGGGCCCCATCCTGAATCCACCACGCACGGCGAATAGTTCCATTTTGATTGACACCAAACATAGCTTCAACCTGTGGCAGAACATAGTTATTTAGCATGTCTAAATATGCTTGTCCATTCACATTTCCTTGAAAGAAATAGGGACCGATGATGTTGTTACGGACCAATCCAATCCAAACACACACCTTCAATCTTGAGCAAGGCCTGTCATAGGCGAAGTCCTGTGGGGGATTGCCTAGCGGAGCATATTGAACAACGTTATGGTTCGAAACCTCTCCATTCATCTGGAAAACAGCTTCATCGCCAATAATGATGTTGGCAATGAAATGTCTTGGCTTGTTCAGCAGCCAATTGCAATACTCAAGGCGTCTTGCAGCATCGCCGTCGTGCAGGCCGTGTCGTATTTGCATTCTGAACGGATGCCATTTCATGTCTATCTTAGTTATTCTGTTAAAAGAGGACTTGCTGATATTTGGGCAATTGTTCCTCCGTGCTGTTACATTTGGGTCGTTTCTTAAGGCTTGTCGCACAGCGTTAATATTTACTACTGTTCTCACTGTCCGAGAGCGTCCTGAAGCATCCTTGTGCCTATTTGTGCTCACTCCATACAGCAAATATTTTTCAACATTCCTCATAACAGTTGAACGATATGGTATCTTCCTTCCCGGGTATTCTACTCGGAATAACTGTCGCACTTGGTTGGAGCTTTTAGTCGAAAAATATGTTACAACCATGAACACTCGTTCGTCAAACGAAAAGAATTCAGCCATGTTTCTCCGCTTCTTAAAAGTAGGCCTAACGCATTTCCTTTTACATTTAACACGTCTCAGCACACTGTAAGCCTACACGCTTTATCGATTAAAATTCTTAAAATAGAATCAGTAATTAGCATAACAATACCTTTTATTTCAAACCCCTCACTCCTAGCACGTGTAAGCAAACACATTCAAAAAAGCGCGCGCTGGTTGTGATTTGAATATCGTAAGCCTCGGAGTTCGGTGAATTACCTCAAATCGGTTGAGCCGGTTTTTGACCTACCTCTCTTTGATGAAACGTAACTAGAAAACCATTTTAGCAATGTCAATAATTTTTTCACCAGTACAAAGAAGAAATTCCACAGTTTTCAGAATGTCTAAATTTGATACCAATCAATTGGATGAAAGTTAGAATAAAGCGCTTCAAAAATAAGTTGCAGGTTTTCTGGGACACCCTGTATGCGATGACCTTGACGTATATGTGGATTTCGACCTGCTAATGCACTTATCAATTGCAGCCCCGGCCCCGGGGGACCCGGGGATAGCGGGGATTAGGGCCGGGACGTACAAATTGCCGATGTGACGTCCCGGCTACAGTCGTGTACGGTCCCCGCAGGGCGGGGCACCACTTTTTGTACGCCCCCGCTACAGTCCCGGCCCCCCATGGCCGGGACAAAGTGTACGCCGGCGTACGGTCCCGGCCCCCCATAGCCGGGACAAAGTGTACGACGGCGTACGGTCCCGGCCCCCATAGCCGGAGCATAGTGTACGCCCCGGCTACGCCCGGCCTCAGACAGCCGGGCCAATATTAGCGAATCGTTATTATGTTACACGGTTTCATGATTTACCGTTGACTTCTATGGTTTTGTGAACAGTAGGCCTATTTAAGTTTTAAAAATGAACCGAAAACATGATGATTGATCTACCTAATTGACTTGGGAGGGGTATTTTGGACCTTCTTGGGGACTTGGGAGGGGGAATTGAGGGTGGGGGCTCCCCCTCCCTGACTTACGGGCCTGCAAGTAGGTAGGTGTTGTCTATCTGTCCGGGCCCTACCATGTACATTATTCCAGGCAAAAGCACTATATGGTGAAATTGTACTAAGTTTACCGTAGTCATGGTAGTGAAAATCCAGGCTTTGATCAATCGAGGTGACTAATTTTAAAGTTTAATATAGTGCATGTCTGTATTTTATATCTCTATGCACCGGTGTGGATGATATGTACCTTAGCGTACATCCCCGCTATGTGTGCGTACACGGTTTTTACACCCCGGCTATACCCCGGGGTGTACATTTTTTGTACCTTAGCGTACGTCCCCGCTATGTATATATGTGTACGCCCCGGCTATGCCCCGGGGTGTACATTTGTGTACCCTAGCGTACGCCCCCGCTACAATGCCCGGCCTATTTTTTCAGTAATGTACGTCCCCGCTATGCCCCGGCTACACGCCCCGGCTAGCGGGGGCACGTTTTGTACGCCCCGGGTATACGTCCCCGCATAGCCGGGCCATGTTTTTTGTACGTTGGCGTACGGTCCCCGCATAGTCCCCGCCATGCCCCGGGTCCCCCGGGGCCGGGACTGCAATTGATAAGTGCATAATTAAACATCAACAAGTGGCATATCTATAAATATGTGTAAGTGGTTTCAACTTGGCGACACAGCTATGCGATGGCTGGGTGACATACCCGTATACAATCAACGCAGGACTACTCTGGGAACGATATTTGCAGAGTTTAAAATCGTGTTTTGTTAAACACGTCGTTTAAAGGATAAACTCACGTTTAAGTTAGACACGCGGTTAGTTCAACGTGGTTTTAAGCTAAACCGTGTTTAGTACGAGAATACGGTCCCTAGTGTTGGCAGCTAATCCAAAACACGGAAGGTGTCTTGTACATAACTGGTATTATAAAACGTCTCCATCATTTATAAATTGGTATTATAAAACTTTTCTATCATTTTCCCCATCAAAAGTACTCTATATGATCAATTTTGACATTGCCTCTGATTTTTGTCAACCTAAAATGTTTCGATGAGGTGGAAGCTGTGTCCCCCCCCCCAGACCCTTTCACCTTGGACACGACACTGCTGCTGCACGATGATACAACCCCGGATGCGATTATTTTTTTCGTACATGAGTTTAGCCAAATCAAACAACGCGTTTGATTCGAAGCGCGGGATGTTGGTAAACAGCTCGCTGGAGGGTAGGTGTGTGGGTAATACGGGACCGTAGGTAATACGGGACCGCATCACTAAAAATCTCATCTACAGCCGTCTGGCCGCTACTAGCACTTTTAATAGCGCCTTCTATAGATAGATCAAACCCTTAGTGAATTGCATGACTATTATCAAAGCTACCGGAAGAATTACCAGCCAGAAAATCACCACAACCTGTCAAATTTTGTAAGGAAAAATGCACCCATATTTTTGGTCTAATATAAAAATAGTGTTTTCATAGAATATGATGGTAAAGAAAAGGAAATGGGGCGTGACCTGAATTTTTGCATTATTAATCACTAGCGGCGTACCCTCGCTACGCTCGGGCACTCGCTAGCTGAGTATTATTATCTAAATTAGATACCTTCATGATTTGTAGCAAAATGGGCATAGATAATGAGTTCAAGATTGTAGATCCCTGAATTATTTTTTTTCATTTGAAATAGACTTTGTTCACAGAAATCTGAGTTTTGTGATATCTTTGAATCTCGGACCCAATTTCAATACCCCATTTAGGAGGGAAACAATGTTATAGTTACACCATACACCCTCCCCCCCCCCCCCCCAAAAAAAGAGTTGTATCAACCCTACCCCATATAGTGTATACGAGGGGGTATCAAAAAGTTCTTGACATCACCAAGAAGTAAAGGAGGCAGATACCTTTTTTTTTATATGTGACCCTTCAGACATCTTTAAAAAGGCACTGTGCAAATTCACACATTTCTCACACTTTTTGTTACCTCCACAGACCGCCATTGTAGAGATCCTCAGATTGATCACCATGGATTGATCCTCAGATTGCCTCAGATTGCGTTATTCACCAAAACAGCAATAAATAGTTTAAAGTTTTGAAAGAAAGGGGTCAAAGGTCAATACAAACCAACTTGGTGACCATTATCATATGGGTAATATGGGGTGTACCCAGATTGACCTCTAATGACCCTACATGACCTTTGACCCCTTTCTGTCAACACTTTAAACCGTTTATTGCTGTTTTTGGTATAACGCAATCTGAGGCAATCTGAGGATCAATCAATGGCGGTCAATCTGAAGATCTCTACAATGGCGGTCTGTGGACAGATAATAAAAAGTGGGAGAAATGTGTGACTTTGTACAGTGACTTTTTAAAGATGTCTGAAGGGTCACATATCACAAAAAAAAATTCTGGCTTCTTCACTTCTTGGTGATCAGAACTTTTTGATACCCCCTCGTACATGATATAGAAGATAGTGTGCGGTTAGTCGTCAACATGATCAAAGCGCCATAGGCTATTGTGAAATAGCAAGAGGTCCTTGATACTCCAGGTGCCCTTAATCCTAATATCGGTGCCACGGCGCTTTTAAACATCCAGGGATCTTATTAAAGCCTACCCAGAAACGCTATCTGTTATAATAGGTATCCCATAATAAGACATGAAATAATCACTCAGGTAGGTAGGTGTCTTTGATCAGGTAGGCCCTACCCCATGCATCCTTAAAATCCAGATATAACTTCCATACCCAATACTCCAGGTACCCAGTGTACCCTTAATAATCCAGACAGGCCTACCCCATGTGTTCATACACACGTGCTAGGCCTAGTTGGCGGGAGGCGGGGTCTCACCATGATCACTTTGTACCCAGTTCAGTGTTACTGTTAGCCATCCGTTTTTTATTTTTCAGCCTATTGATATTAAATTATTTCTCTTCAGTAGGCCTAAACGTAAGTGTATTTCTATCATGCATAGTTTGCTCTAACAGTTCCTTTATTTAATAGGTCCTTGTTTAATTATAGGCCTATCCCCCATGTTTAATTATAGGCCTATCCCCCATGTATAATAAGATATCACATATCTGGCCTATGATGTTTTATGTATAGCGCGCCTGCCCCCGTTGTGACCCGCTTTGTGGATGGGTCCGCGATTGGATCAAAGCACTGTCATATAAACGCATTTTCCTTGTCACTATTTCACATGTTATCCTCGATGTAAGCCTTCGGTTTGCGCCTTATACGGTTTGCGCCGGCCTTGCTCCCAGTTCCTTCAAAGGGGTTCCTGTATACCCTGGCTATATGATTTACTTGTTGTTGTCTCATCATGCCGTTTCCTTGTACTAAAGGGTTTGCACTACGGAGCAACGAATGATTGCCGCCTTTACTCTACCACATTGCCGCATTTACTCTACCACATAACAAACGAATTTGTCTTTCAGCAGCTCCAAAGTTACCCCCTGCACTGCGCTGGTTTCTAATTTTGAATTCGATTTATTCCGTCAACATAAATAATCGGGTTCCAAAGCGTCGGCAATAACTATTTTCCTTTCATCTTCGAGCTCCCGAAAGTGAGATTCATAACAAACTACGTTTTGCGTCACTAACCCGTGTGCGCGGTGCTCCGGTAATCTCCCGATTACGCGTGCTCCGGTAATCTCCCGATTACGCGTGCGCCGGTAATCTCCCGATTATGCGTGCGCCGGTAATCACCCGATTACGTGTGCGCCGGCGATCGCCCGATTACGCGTGCGCCGGCAATCGCCCGATTACGCGTGCGGTGCGCCGGCCATCGCCATGGCGTGTCCAGCGTATACGCGGCGCGTAGCAATAACATAGCAACGGGCTAAAAAACCTCGATTTTCACGAAATCTAACCCAAATTTTAAAAATCAAACATAAACTGGTTCGTCGTGGGACCAATACGCACTCGCACAGAAAATTTGAAGTCAATCGAAGGTGCGGAAAGGGGAGAACATCTCAGGACAGGAATTGGCAACTCCGTATTATATTATAGATGTTTCAGGTGTCGGTCCAACATGTATTGTGTGTGTGCTTCGCTAGTACAGTGTACATTGGTGTTATAAGGCATTGAATGGGAGCCGTGGGTTCACAATTGGTGAAGGTAATATGGGACAGCCAGCATGACGGTATGCAAATGTCTTAAAGGTCCCGTATTACCCACACCTAACCTACTTTTTTCTTCTTTTTTTGTAGCAATGTACCTTTTTTGTAGCAATGTACTTCATGCATTATTATCTCTTAAATGGATTACTGGACCATCATTTATGGTTTTTTAACAGTTACTCTTTAAATAAAAAATGTCAAATAACTTTTCATACCAATGTCCTCAAAACAATGTCCCGTATTACCTTCACGTGTAGATAAGATGGGACATTTATGATGACGTCAGTATTTGATAATAACAGCCACACCAAACATAGAATGACTCTGTTTTTTTATTACAATAAAGGTTTATAAAATGTAGATTACAAATAACAAACTTTGCTTAAATTTGAGTCAGTTATTTTGTATTTTAATTTTATGCAAATGTCTTAAAGGTCCCGTATTACCCACACCTACCCTAAGCCGATTTTATAAAGGGGGAAATGTGTTGTTGTTTGATCTAACAAAATGGGTTATTTTATGATAAAAGATGAAATAACAAATAAACTAAATAAGAATGAGGGCGACCATACACGATTCCAAATATGGTACAGCCTATACATTATTAGACCATCGTATAGCAAAACAGCTGCGAACTATATGTTATTCTCTAAATTGTGTCAAGTTTATTCTTTTCTGTAATGTAATTGTATGAATTTTATTGTTGCAATCTGTAGATTTTCGCTGTTTGGTATCCAACTTGTGGAATCAACTTCGTTCCTGCAACTTCTTTTTAAGTCTTTTGTTGGAAATGTTAGAAATTTTCCTCTGATCGCATCAGCAATCAGTTGTCATATCTATTCAACCTCCTTAAAAAAACCTATTGTCGTATGTCTTCATATATAGCAGACCCATCATCTAACTAATAAACTGGACACAAACAGGTAGTCCCACAACAGAATGTGTTAATCTGGTAGTCATTTTTAGAATTGGTGATGTATTTATGTTTACCATTTATTGTTTGAAAACGTTGCTTATTGGACATGTAATATCCCGGCGTATTGAGTTCGCTGATTTTCAAATGCTTCATTGGGGTTAGTGTATAAGATTAGGGTTGTATTGTTGTGATTTAGCAGTGACTGATGGAAGCAAGTAAGCCTATAGGGGGACGAGCCCAAATTGTGTATCCCTCCATACCCTCTCTCTATTCCGTGGCTTTAGCAGGAATGGGGAGTCTGGAAGGGGGGGGGGGGGCATGTTCAATGGCAATGACAGGGCTTGCACATAAAAAACATTCCAGCCTATGATATTTAGCTGAAAAGGCAGAAAAATCAGTTCCAACTGTATCAGTAAGGGGCACCAAGGATGGATCCAGATGGATTCAACAGCACTACACCAACAATGTAAAATATTGAAATGACTAAAAAGGTGTGCAATGACAACATCCAAGGGTGAGACAATTAAAAGGCAAAAGAAACAGCACAATAACATGGGGACCGACGTTTCGGAATGATAAAACAATTCCTTTAACTAGGTATAGGACAAGTTAAAAAACACAACTGTCTCTGACCAGCATAGACTAAAAAATGATGCACTGTATTACAGAAGTAATGGGAGTGGGTTTAAAAATTGGATTATTGATATAATACAATAGGAGGAGATCAGGATAATGGTGTGTATAAAATGGAGAGGGTGGATTAAACTAGCATGACTAGGTGAAGTCAACCATGCAGAGAGGATTTATGACAAGTGTTGTATGGAGGGCCAGCATACACATATGATGATACTGAAGAAAGGATGGACAGCCAATCAGGTAAAATCCCTGGTGGTCATGTTAAAAACAAAAAATAATAAAATATATACCAAAACAAAACTTCACTAAATCCTACAAGAAACAGCGCCTGGTTGGGTGTGCCGTTCCCCCACAGTTTAAGAGTACAATACTCGGTGGGTTCATAAGTTACAGTTAACACGCCGGAAGCACCTATTCCAACCAGGCATTATCCCTAATAAATGGAACCATGACCACTGAAAGGATGAAGAAAAGGAGAACCAAGAGGCTGGGTGGGGAGATCAATGTGAAGCTTTGATGTTGATACCATGGGGGGAAGAGGTACAGAGGTTTTTGATCCATTTAGCTTCAAGAGCAAGTCTTAGGAAACGGTCTGAACTGCCTGGTCGATCAATAGCCATGATGAAAATGTCGTCAACACTGTGATGGGCTGAATTAAAGTGTCGAGCCACTGGTTTGTCTCTGCGATGTTTGGTGTCACCACAGTGTTCGAGAAGCCGGGTCTTTAGGGAGCGTTTGGTTTCCCCTACATATTGCATACCACACTTCCCACATGAAATCAGGTATATGACATTGGTCGACTGGCAGTTTAGAGGATGATAAATGTTGAATTGTTCCCCAGAAACATGACTGGTAAGTATGGAGCCGGTCTGTGTGTGCTGGATGGGTATTGAATTATCACCATGCTTGTGTCTGCAGGCTGCGCATTTGTTACATGGATGAAAACCTTTGGCTGGTGCATCTGTAGAAGGAGTTTTGATGCCAGAGCTCACAATCATGTCTTTGATATTAGAGGGTCTGCGAAATGCAACCATGGGTGCCTCAGGTATGGCTTCCTGGCATCGTTTGGAGGAATGGAGAAGATGAAGATATTTGTTGAGAGTGGTGGCAGTGGTGGTGTGAGAAGGGTCATAGGTTAATACAAAAGGGACGCGGTTGGATGTCTTCTTCTTTTGGCGCGGTTGAAGGGCTTCGGATCTGGGAATGACGATAGCTTTTTGGATTTGTGTGTTGATGACTTTAGGAGGATACCCTCTGGCAGTAAGATGTTGTTTTAGCTGTGTTACTCTAGTGGAGAGGGTCTCATCAGATGAGCAGATTCTTCGAAGTCTAAATCCCAGGCTATACGGCAGGCTGGTCTTGGAGTGTCTAGGATGGCATGAGGACCATTGAAGGTACTGGTGAGTGTCGGTCGGTTTGGAATACAAATCTGTCTCCAAGATGCCATTATGAAGAGACACCATCACATCAAGAAAAGGAATAGAAGTGACCGATCTCTCTGATGTGAATTGGATGGAAGGATGAATAGAGTTGGAGTGATCGATAAATTTGTCAAGTTCCTCTTCACCATGAATCCAAATAAGAAAAACATCATCGATGTACCGGAGCCATATAAGTGGTTTATGCGAGGCGGATGAAAGCAACTTGTCCTCTAGCCGCCCCATAAATAGACAAGCTCCAGAAGGTGCCATACGGGTTCCCATAGCTGTACCATGAATCTGGATGTAATGGTTTCCAGCCAGTTCAAAGTTGTTTTGCGTGAGGGCGAGATCGATAAACTTGGTAAGAGTGTCGACCTTAGTTATGTCGTGGTCACCGGCCAGGTAGTACTTGCAGGCTTCAATGAAATCAGCCGTTGGTATGTTAGAATACAGTGCCCTTACATCCATGGTGCATACAATGGTGTTATTCGGTAGAGGTCCATGTTGCCTGTTGATGGAGTTCAGCTGACGTAAGAAATCATTGTCGTCCTCTACATATGAAGGCAGTTTCTTAACATGAGGCTTAAGATGGAGGTCGACATACAAGGAGATTTTCTCTGTGGCAGTTCCACATCCACTAATTATGGGTCGCCCAGGCGGAAAGTTGTCATATTTCTTGTGAATCTTTGGGAGGATGTAAAACCGGCCTGGACGGGGATGGTTTGGATTAAGAGCAGACTGCATGTCGTCATCAATGGTCCCTGCACATCTAGCTTCCTTGATGGCCGAAATAACTTTTTTGGCAAACTTTTGAGTAGGATCTTTTTTCAGAGTTGTGTAGTAAGTAGCATCGTTGAGTTGTCGATGGCACTCGGCAAGGTATTCCTTCGTATCCATAACAACGATGGCAGACCCTTTATCGGCTTCCTTTATGACTACATCACTGTTGTGTTTAAGGCTGGTGATAGCTGCAGATTCTTCTCTGGTAGTGTTGGGGTATAACTTTCTAGTAGAAACACCTTGAAGAATGTCCGTTTCCACGGCAGTGATATAGGCATCAAGGGCTGGATCTCTACCAAGGGCTGGTGTAAAAAATGACTTACGACGGAGTAAAGGATGGTTGGTAATAACTTCCATGTTGGACGAGTCTGCACGATCAGTGTTGGATTCGTTGACTGGCTTATGAAAATACTCCTTCAACCGCAGACGTCGGGCAAATTGGATGAGGTCAGCCCGGAGCTGGATAGAATTAACATGACGGGGGGTGGGACAAAATTTCAGACCTTTGGAAAGTGCTGCGAGTTCATGGTCTGAAAGTTGATGGGTGGATAAGTTGACAACTGTATTGGTGATGGCAGGGTATCCTCTACCTTTGCGCGCCAAATTTCTGTATCGGGTGCGTTTGATCCATTTACGACATCTGGTAGTGGTCTTTGGCTGGGAATTTATGTCAGCCGTCATGGAATGGTCTAAATCAGCCTGGTCTAAATGATGTGATTGGTCCTGGTTAGTCTCAGCAGGATCAGTAGAGTTGTCAGGCTCAACGTGAGGTGTCTGGTTCTTGCTTTTCTTGGTAGAAAACATATGACGTGTTAAGATGTTGGAAATGACCCCTGTCAGTTTTATGATTCTTTCTCCTTTGAAGCTCCATTTTATACATGTGTCCAATATCATTAAGCTTGTTGAAGAGCATGTGGAATTCCTCTCTACTTGTTGCCTGTCGAAGTACATCAGCAAGTTCAATAAAGCGCTGGGTGCATGTGGTAATGTTGATATGACACTCTAGGATGGCTATGTCCATGATGGAGGAAGAAGCTTGTTGAACAACTCGCTGATGTAACTGGGAGGCATAAACTATGTGACAGGTTTGCAGAAGATTTGACAAGCAGACCAATCGGAATACAGCAATTGGCTTTAAGCAAGGTAAAGAAATTCAAGATGAGAAGAGAAACGAAGGAATTTGCACTGTATGCGTCTGAGCTGGTTAAGACAAAGCGAATTGGAGCAGGAAAAAGAGAGATGTAGATGGGAACTGCTACAGGAGCCATGATGGCTGCAATGGGAACTGAATAACAAAGTATAAAGCTGAAAAGGCAGAAAAATCAGTTCCAACTGTATCAGTAAGGGGCACCAAGGATGGATCCAGATGGATTCAACAGCACTACACCAACAATGTAAAATATTGAAATGACTAAAAAGGTGTGCAATGACAACATCCAAGGGTGAGACAATTAAAAGGCAAAAGAAACAGCACAATAACATGGGGACCGACGTTTCGGAATGATAAAACAATTCCTTTAACTAGGTATAGGACAAGTTAAAAAACACAACTGTCTCTGACCAGCATAGACTAAAAAATGATGCACTGTATTACAGAAGTAATGGGAGTGGGTTTAAAAATTGGATTATTGATATAATACAATAGGAGGAGATCAGGATAATGGTGTGTATAAAATGGAGAGGGTGGATTAAACTAGCATGACTAGGTGAAGTCAACCATGCAGAGAGGATTTATGACAAGTGTTGTATGGAGGGCCAGCATACACATATGATGATACTGAAGAAAGGATGGACAGCCAATCAGGTTGTCCAACTATGATATTTAGTTGCAGCATCGCCTGTCTCGCACACGGGGGGGGGGGGGGGGGGGGGGGGGGGGGGGGGGGGGGGGGGGGGGGGGGGGGGGGGGGGGGGGGGGGGGGGGGGGGGGGGGGGTTCTCACATTGATATGGTATACGTATATATGTGCCTGCCTTTTGGGCTTTTCATCACAGACCAAAGCACCCAATTGGCATAAATTGGGTAGTGTATTTGAGGCATTTTTTGTAAAAAGCACCCAATTTGTGCAAAATTGGGTGCTTTTCTTACCAAATTGGTATATTGATGGGTGGGAAATTGGCCAAAAAAATAGGTATAGAGAAAGTCACATTTTCGAAGTCCGGCAGGCACATCCACGTACGATTTTGGCGAAAGTAGCCCCGCCCCCCCCCCCCCCCCCCCCTTCCCGGGTCTCGCATTTATGTTGATGGCTTCTCTATTTCTGCCATCACAATGCGCCCAATGAGTTTCAATAGATCGATTCTTATCAAAATCATTCTGTTCTGAAATGTTCGGTATAAAATCACAGGGCGAACATCCTTCGCAACAAGAGTCATTGATTCTATGTTTCTCCCGTTTTCTTCTCGTAAAAATGTGTACTGAATTAATTAAACGGACGGTGTTGCGTAGCAGCGGAACGCTTTATGTGTAATTTGATCTTGCAGTAAACCTCATAGAACTGTTAAACATCCATTAAAAACCTGGAAATGTTGTAATTTGTCAACGGGATCATTACAGAAGGTAGGTAGCCTAACTAATCATTAGTAAATTTAGGAATTAAAATTCATGAAATAAGCTTATTTATTATTTTCTCTCGCTACTGCTGGACCACTGTACTGGTTCTGGTTCTGGTAAAGTACTGTCCAACGCTCATGATGGAGCCAAACGGACACTTCTACTTCTACTTCTACTCGAATACTTGGCAGGATCCATAAGTTAGGACTTTGTGGCCAAGGTTGTAAATTATGCTCATGTGCGGTGCAAAGTTCCAAAGTGCTGATCTGTACATGATGTCAATCATCGTGCGAGTAAAAAACTGGATGCCTCTTAGTTGCTGGCTGATACTGCTTTCCTGAAGGCCTCCACCGACGGGGAGGTTGCAGCACTTGCCGGGAGGGCGTTCCACCAGATTATTGTGCGGGGAAAGTAAGAATACTGGAACAGCTGTATGCGGAATGGAATAATCTGGTACTGGTTTGGATGGTAGTTTCTGGTGATGGCTGGAGCTCTTGGAGTGAGGTAGTCGGCTGGATTGATGGCAATGGTCTCAGCCTGGACTTTGTACATCAAAGCAAGGCAAGCTGCTTGGCGTCGCTTTTCGAGAGTGTCCCATTGCAGTCTTTGGAGCATGGCGGTCACACTGTCTCGTTGTCGATATCTTTGTAGCACAAACCTAGCAGCTCGGCGCTGGATCTTCTCAATTCGTGTAACATCCTTCTTGATGTAGGGGTTCCACACAGGACAGCTATACTCCAGGTTGGGACGAACAAGTGAGATGTAAGCTTGTTCCCGCAATCTTCTTGGGCAACCACGGAGGTTTCTTTGGAGTAGGCCCAGTATCCTGCTGGCTTTTTTGGAGACATTCGTGATATGCGGTTGCCAGGAAAGGTTTGAAGAAAGGGTGACACCAAGATATGGGTACTCAGACACCATGGCCAGAAGACTTCCTCCAAGATGGTACTCGGACTCAAAGTTATTACGTTTGAGGGAGAATCGCATGACATGACATTTGGCGGTGTTGAACTTCATCTGCCATGTTATTGACCAATGATGGAGACGGTCCAGATCTTGTTGGAACAGTTGGCTGTCATGGGCATTGTGGATGGGTCTATACATAAGACAGTCATCAACGAATAGACGAAGTTTGGATGTGATGCCAGCAGGGATGTCATTTATGAACGATAAGAATAGGAGTGGACCCAGCACAGTCCCTTGGGGTACTCCTGATGTTACTGGTACCGATTTTGATGACTGGCCATCTATGACTACTCGTTGAGATCTGGTGGTGAGAAAGTTCTGGATCCAGTAGAGCAATGAACCATTTATACCATTGTGATGTAATTTCTTTAACAGACGCTGATGGGGGACACGATCGAAAGCCTTACTAAAGTCCAGAACAACTGCATCAACCTGCTGTTTATCATCCAGAGCTGATGCGAGATCATGAGTGGTGATGATAAGTTGACTCTCACATGACCGACCAGGACGAAATCCATGTTGAACATCAGCGAGAATATGGTGATTGTCGTAGTGATTCATTATCTGGCTGAAGATTATGTGTTCTATGAGTTTACTGCAGATAGACGTCAAAGAGACAGGGCGGTAGTTTGATGGATTACTTTTGTCGCCTTTCTTGTAGATTGGGACAATGTTAGCGGTGCGCCAGTCAGAAGGTACAGTTCCAGTGTCCAGCGATTGCTGGAATATAAATGTGAGGATTGGAGCAAGTTCAGTAGCGTAGTCCCTCAAAATCCGAGCTGGGATCATATCTGGTCCAGTTGCTTTTCTGATTTTAATTTCTTGCATAAGTTTAAGGACACCATCATGAGTTACTGTGATGTGATCCATAGGTGGTACCATTGGCTCCCCAATTTCAGGCATGTTGCTTGTGTCTTCACAAGTAAATACAGATTTGAATGTATCATTGAATACAGTTGCCTTGCCTTTAGCACTGAAGACGACTTTTGGTCCATCCTTCAAGGAATTGATGGTTGTGTTGTCTTGTCTCTTTGAACGAATGTAGCTCCAAAATGATTTATTGTTCTTGTCTTCCGGGTCACAACACATCTTGTTTTGATAACCCCAGTAGTTGTGGCGGACTTTCTTTTGGAGAGCTTTCTGGTACAGTTTGTATTCTTCCCAGTCTTTACATTTTTGAGAACGAGCTGCCTTCTTGTATAGTCTCTGCTTCTTTCTGGCTTTCCTTCTAATCTCATTAGTTATCCATGGTTTGGATCGATATGGTTTAGACATTTTTGATGGGATATATTGATCCATCAGGTTGCTAATTATGCCTTTAAACTTGTCCCAGTTTTCCTGTACAGAGCATTGTTCGGGATCTTCTGTGATTGGGTTGTGTGCGCATGTAATGATATGTTGTGCTTAGTCTTGCTTGCTTTAGCTCTTGCAGATGGTTTGCAAGGGTGTTCTTGAATTTAGGTAGGGAGTCAATGTTTTGTGATGTGTTCCGGGAGTAAGTTCCAGTCACGTATTGTGCGGGGGAAATATGCGTACTTGAGGCAGTCTTTGTTGGTTGCGATTTGATTATATGCGTTACAATGAAGCTGTCGTGTACGACGCTGGGCGGGCTGTAGCTGTGAGTCGAGGGGCAAGGATAGGAGACCAAGTCTGGCTTGTTGAAGGACTGTTAGCCTGCGAGCCAGTCTCCTGTTGGTGAGAGAGACCCATCCGAGGTTTTGTATCATTTTGGTTACGCTGCCCTTGGATCTGGTTTTGAAGTCACCACACACGGTTCTGTACCAGAGATAGGCATGTTCATAAAATTTTGAAAATTAAATTATCTCTTTGAAAATGGATTACTATAGTCGTGGTCAGAATATTCCGGCACTTTTTTCTGTGACAACTGCGTACAGCGTAACACGGAAGTGCGTTGTAGAACAGCGTAAAACAACAGCGTTATCTTTGAGCAGTTCGACGCGTCGCGGCCCCTATAATCCGATTGGCTGCGATCGTATCTATGGGTCATGAATGTCCCCGCCCACACGCTCAATTAACTAGGCACGCGCATTGGCGGTTTTAAAAAGTGCTGAAGTATTCTGGCGACGACTATAGTACATGTGGAAACAAAGTACTTTACAATAAAAAATGATGGTTCAACCTTGTCTGCAGGCTGAATAATAAAAAGTCATAACCAAAAGTAGTTTGCCTCATAAAGACATAGTCATATGATTATAATATGCTCTGAAAACGGGGCTGGGCAAGTCATGCACATTTTAAACCATTTTAGGTAAAAAAGGGTTTACTTTCAATGTCCAGTTGCTTGTGTGGGGTTATTTAGACATCAGTGAATACATCCCGCCCACTACTTCGTTCGTACTAAATAGCTGGATTTAAAAGAGGTAAACATGGAGTTTTCTTCATATTTTTGTCAACTTTTTTCCAAAAAGATGTCGCCCTCTATAGTCAATGATATGAACATCCCTACCGGAGAGATTTTTCGCTTAGTTTCAGTAACACTAATTTTACATTACCAGTTTGTTGCAGTACCCGACAGATACAGAATACAGATAAATAAAAGGCGGCTATATCTTGCTAGACGTCCCGTACAGAATAAACCGTGTATGGCTACAACGCATTTTAATTGTTTTGAGCATGCGCACATCAGTTACGGGATGTCCAGCAAGACATTGCCTAAAAGGCAAGTGTTCTCCGAGATGCCTTGACTTCAGTTTCAACTCTCTGATTGATTGATTGCAGATTGGGTACATATCATTGCCATTGATCATGTTGATTGAACCAAGGACAAGGTCAGACTTATTATAACTCCTTGATTGAACCATCTGACATTCATTTTTGAAACACTATTCAATTACTAAGGAAATAACAACAAAAATCAGTTGCTATGTATGGTCGTTAAAGCTCGCTTGAAACGTGGCAAGTGATGCATCTGGTCACGCAGCACGTTTTTGCAAGTCACGCACCTGGTTACGCAACAGTGATGGGTCTACGCTTCACGTCTTATGTAGCCCCAAGCAAGTCCCGCGGACTATAATCCTAAAAGACCCACTATAATAAAAACAAAGATTTGTCAATCACAGCGTATACGATTCCCCAGCGTCCCATGCGACTGGTGTGTATCATGCGTAACCGCGTCATTCGAGATGTCAAGGGCGCAGGAAAAAACAAAAGATGTGACGTACTTACTTGTAAACAAATAGGAATTGACCAATCGCGGCCCTAATCAAGAAGACCCCACGCCATGTTGCGACTGTTTTAGAACGCACTGCATGCAAGGACGCGCTCATCTTTTGTTATGATCGCGAGTGCTCAGATCATGACGTCTGTGATCAACAAATTTTTGTTTTGATTAGGCCTGTATTATATAAAACTATCCCGCTACTAAACTTAGCTCTGAATCATAGCTCTCTGTCTGAGAGTGAGAGCTATGAAATAAATGAATCCGAGTCAGCATCAGTATCAGATATTTCATCAATGAAAACTATTTATGTATGTATAATGAACTCTTATTAAACCTCATCAAGTCAGCGTGCGATAAGAAGAATTCCCATTTGATGATAGTTGGAGACTTTAATTACCCAGAAGTAAACTGGGATTCATGGACTTCAACAGAAGGGCCAGTGCATGGAAGCAGCAAGTTGCTAGAATGTCTTCAAGATAATTACCTCTCTCAAGCAGAACACACGTTTCAGAGTGGGACAACGACCTAGTTTATTAGACCTTATCTTACTGAATGAAGATCAGATGGTTGATGACATCAAAGAGCATAGCCCTCTTGGTAAGAGTGACCACATTGTTTTGGAGTATGAGTTCAAATGCTACGTGGATATAAACGACAACAAACCAGCAAGATTTCTATACGCTAAAGGTGACTACGACAAACTTAGAAATGATTTGGACAGAGCCAACTGGGAGGAAGTAAAAGAGATGGAAGTTAACACTGCATGGACATTTTTCACAAGTAAGCTTGTAGAGGCGATGAATTGCAACATACCAAAGACTAACCCCAACAGAGCAGGTGATGTAAAGAAGAGAAGGAAACCTTTATGGATGTGCAAGGAGACCATGGCCAAGGTGAAGAAGAAGTACCATGCTTGGAAAAGATATTCTACTACCAAAGAATACAACGATTACGAATCGTACGTCAAGTGTAGAAATGCTGCTACAAGTGAAGTGAGGAAAGCTAAACGACAATTTGAGAAGAAACTAGCAAGGGACATCAAAGATAACCCCAAATCCTTTTGGAGCTACGTTAGATCGAAGACTAAAGTAAAGAGTGGTATATGTGACCTGGACAAAGGCGATGGAGAGATGACCAAAGACGACAGTGACAAAGCAAATGTACTGAACGATTTCTTTTCAAGTGTCTTCACAAGCGAGAACTTGACAGACGTACCTGACCCGGAACAGAAACACGAGGGTGAACCCTTGCAGTATACTGTTATCAGCGAGGAAGATGTTCTGAAGTGTCTGAACAAGTTGAAACCCTCTAAATCACCAGGTCCTGATGGTCTTCATCCACGGGTGTTGAAAGAAGCAGCTGAAATCATTGCCAAACCATTGAGCATCATCTTCAACAAATCAATTGAGCAGGGTACTGTTCCGGATGATTGGAAATTGGCTCATGTGACAGCATTATTCAAGAAAGGCAAAGCCAAGTCACCGGGAAATTACAGACCAGTCAGCCTTACGTCAGTTGTATGCAAAATAATGGAATCCATTCTGCGAGACCAGATCATGCAGTTCCTTGATGACAACACACTACTAAGTGAGCACCAGCATGGTTTTCGTTCAGGTAGATCATGTGTGACGCAACTCATAGAGGTTTTAGACACATGGACAAACATGATAGATGAAGAAGGAGGAGTAGATGTTGCATATTTGGATTTCAGCAAAGCTTTCGACTCGGTTCCCCATCAGCGTCTTCTTAAGAAGCTAAAAGCACATGGTATCAATGGCAACATGTTGAAGTGGATCGAAAGCTTCCTGTCCAACAGAAAACAGTGCGTGGTTGTGAATGGAACAAAATCATCTTGGACCAACGTGTTGAGTGGCATCCCTCAAGGCAGTGTCTTGGGTCCTATCTTATTTGTAATTTACATCAACGACCTTCCGGATGTTCTCAAAGGGCATGTGAAAATGTTTGCAGACGACACCAAGGTTTACTCGCACATCAGGAATAACGATGACTGTGAATTATTGCAGAATGACTTGGACAGCCTTAGTAACTGGTCAGAGAAATGGCAGCTAAAGTTCAACGTGGGAAAATGCGGCGGTATTATGCATTATGGCCATCAGCGGGAAGAATTTACCTATAGCATGCGGGAAGGACAAGACAGAGCCAATCTGAATGTTCGTAAGGAGGAGAAAGACCTTGGAGTGGTATTTGACCCTACATTGAAGTTCAGCAATCACGTGGGAAAGGTAGCGAACAAGGCCAACAGCATACTTGGGCTAATTAAGCGAACCTTCACATACATGGACGTGGACATGTTTATTCCCCTGTACAAGACTCTGGTGAGGCCACATCTCGAGTATGCAAATTGACTCTAGGCCTATTCAATTATGTACAGGTCTGGATATGTACACGGGGTATTATAGGCCTACCTGGATTTAAGGGCACATGGGGTATCTGGTTAATGAGGTAAAAAGTCACATACCAATGTCAAACGTCATCTCGGGTCAAGTTGTAAAATACATGTAGGCTTTAAACATGTAAAATTGGCCCATAATTTGGAACCAAACCAAAACAGCCAATATAGTGACGGTATAGTGACCACGCAGAAAGGCGACACTATTGATCCGCGGATGGCCTTATAAATCTTGTAGAGTTTCCAGACAATTAAAACATTTACACATGTATTTTTACTTTATTCCAGATCCATGGAGTAGGCAGGTGTGCATTGATTGACTTGTTTGTGAACGTCATATAATATTATGACATGGCGTCTGTGGCACGGGATCATAGTTTAGCCTCATCTCCTAAGGTCACAAGCCTACCTTTGCTGGGAATCTTTGACATTGACAAGAGTCATTGTGATGTTGTGCTGACAAAAGATGAAATCAACTGGTCCCTGATACAACCCAGTGGCAAGGATGGTGAGGATGTGTACAGCATTAATTATCCCTTATTAGTGCCTACTTCCTATAAATTAAAACCCACCCTAAAATAAGCCTGTACTTGAAAAATCATACAGGACGATTCTAATAAAAGAGCTCTCTTCACATGAAAAGTGGCCAAAACTGAATTTGAACATGCCTGAGTAGATTTGCCATAATTTGATAACGGAAGCTCCAAAGTAGAAAGAAAAATGGAAACTCTTATGGCACATTAAAGATTGCTGAACATGCTTACTAGTATTTTGTGAACAATTTTTATATTTTTCATGAAGAAAAAAAATTATGTTTCACAAGGGACACTTTTTGACATGCCCTATAGGCTATAGACCTTATTCGTAATTTGCGTTTCATGTCAAAGGGGGAGACATACTCGATGTCACGCCGATAAACATACAATCTCATACTTTTACTGCAATATAATGAACTGTGAACTTCTACATTTTCCTAGATAGTGTCGGTTACCAGCAAACATTTCATTTCAAACTAGTGGAATAGATAGGTTTATACGTTCAAGTTTATTTCACGAATGTAATAACTTAATAAGGTCAAATATTGAACAGCTCAGAAGTGTGAAGAATATTTATGATTAGTGCAAAGTTCACCACATTGAAAAACTACATCATTCTTTTCGTTTTCGGAGCACTAATTGCTCTGAGCATGCTCAGTTGGATAGCACGGCCCTCTTTTGACGTAAGTGCGCCAATTACAAATAACGTCTATACAATGAAATTGCATTCAATAAATGCCCACCAAATTTGTGAGATTATTGTTTCTCACAACAGTAAATAAGCTTACCTCCAAGTTTGATGATAGCCTGATGGCAATTTAAAGGAAATGACTCCTTCTATTGCTCAAGTTAAATACAAGAGAATCTACGATAGTGCCAATTTAATTGTGTGATGCAAACACAGCACATGAAACTTAGTGCTAATAGGATAATATAGTAGTACCATTGGCTTACTGTAAAAGTGGAAATGTTCGCGCTACATTTATTTTCGCGCTCAAATCAGCAAGCGCGTAAATTAAAACGCGCAAATATATTCATTTTGTATGTAGGTCTATGCATGGAAGCTCAAAATCGCGAAAATAAAAACAAGCAAAATTGTTCAAAATGTGCAATGCGCGAAGATTTACACACGCGAACATTTCCACTTTTACAGTATTTCAAGCCCTAATAGTATGCCCTATACTATGTTCGTCCAACTCTGTGTCGCAGTAAATGTCAGAGCACATTCTAGTGATAACTGCCGCATTTACAGTGTCAGGATTCGCATTTGATCCTGTGGGCACTTACGCCAGTACATGATTGACCTTTAGAATACATTATGACATTAACTACACAGACTATGACTATGTAAAGATGAATGAAGTATAGGGACAGGTGTGGTACCATACTGTGTTTCTTCTATTTATAAGTTCATTTGTTCCCTTGCTATAGATATGGAGGGCGAGGTCAATTGCTTTATTACAGCCTGCGTTGTGTGACTGGAGAAAAAAAAAGGGGAAAAAATGAATTTGATCACTATTTATTACACTCTAAAACCATGATTTTGAGGTAATTAGGAATCGTATCGCTCTATAAGTATAACTCGGAATATATTTATGATTTATGATCAGAAATATAAATCTGGAAGAAAATCTGCTTCCAAAATAAATTCTAGGATTGAGGGCGTTTCCTGGAAAAGATCACATAATATACGATATACCTTTAAGCATCCACTGACCCATGAAATAGCTATCACCTTTATCTACATGTAAAAAAAAGATATCATTTGTTTCTTTATTGTAGTAAGACTAGGTATTCATCAGAAGACCCTCAATCTGAGAGAGGTCTTTGCAGTGCGGATCAAGAGATTTCAGAAAGATGGAAAACGAGGAGGTTATCCACTGGGAGTGACATTATATACCAGAAGAGCCAAGAGAGGGAGCTGTGCTTTACGACAAAGCATACTGACTCTACATACTACCAATGAAGATACTTGCCAGCAATGGGCGAAAGCTGTCACAAATATTATTGATGGTATGAACATCTTGTTTATTTTGGTTGTAGTGAGCTATTTGGTTTTAAAAGCCAAAAAATTAAACAATAGAGACATATTTTTAGGTAATGAGGGTGCTCAAAATGTGTTCAATATTTTGTTATAATCCTTTGTTTGAACTGTGAATTTTTAGATTTATGGCATGTTAAATTTGAGTCATATATATATATATATGGTGGTTTTAGTATAAACACATTATTTTAACATTCATCAGTCTGAACAAGGTTGTCTTAACTCTGAAAAGCAAATGAAATTGAAAAGAAGAAAAGAAATTCTCTGTAATAAGGGTATACTGTAAAGCGTGAAATGTTTGCATGCAACAAAATTTCACGAATGCAGCTGACTCGCAAAATTTTCATGCACACGAATGGTTTTTTTTAAAGGCCTGCAATGACCACTGAACACATTCGCGAAAAAGGCCGAAGTCAGTACACAACATTTTAATGCCGCGAACATTTCATGCTTTACAGTATTATAAATTGAAATTTGAACACAATTTGTTATCTGGAATTGTTGAAAGATCCTATGTTAAAAAGCAAACCGTTCTTAAATTTCAAATGTTAAAATGTACTACAGTTGAGATATTGAAAATATTTGTTTCTTTATACAAAGCCAAGATACCTCCTCCCACACGCACATTATTTGGCACATTTATTCCTGGTGATAGTTGTTTACCTAAAAGGATCATTGTGGTGTGAGTGATATAGAACTGTTTGATTATATAGTGGTCATACTGTGTACATACTGTATCATCAGGCCTAAAAAAGAAGAAGGTTGGATTGCCCTTTCACCTCAAATTTGGGGTCAATTTATGTCATTTAGGTGACAAATTTGTAAATTTCTATTAAAAAAAAGGTTAAACAACTCTTTTTTTAAAGTTTTTTTTCCATCAAATCAAAGAACGTGACTGAGTTTTCCTGATTTTTACGGTCGGTCGGGAAAGGGCAATCCAACATCCTTTTTTTGTTGGCCTCATCCCCCTGTCATCACACATCACATTCACAGTCACTCATACATTGTTTGTTACTATTTGTTGCAGGATATAAGGAGAGACCCAAGCGACTACGTGTCTTCATAGACACACAGTGTGAAAATGGCGACGCTCTTCAGGTGTTTCACCAAAAAGTGCAGGAACTGTTTCAGCTGGCCAGAGTATCCATTGATGTTATTGGTAAGAGATAAAGATGTGTGGGGTGCCTTGATTCTCTGACTTTCCTGGAACTGAAACAGATGTGTTGGGTCCGACACCTTGGGCTGGGTATAAAAATAAACTTGTTGATGAGGGTTCCTGCCACATAATTTCTTGTTTTATGAGGGAAGCAGTTTAATGGTTCTATCCACAAAATCAACAAAAGAAATTAAAAAAATCAACCTAAGTGCAGGCCAGCCAACGTGAGTGCCGGTACGCCCGCCTGTCATAGCTATAACCCTGATACCAGCAAAATATAGCTATGCTGAATGAAATGCATACCAAGCATTATTATGGATGTGTTGAAAATAAAAGCATGCCTCTGTTTTGTTTTATTTTACAGAATCATCAGAACCTGATCACGCAAGGCAGGTTGCACAAACTCTGACCTATGAAGGATTGGATGGGTAAGTTATACTAATATCCCCCCTCATGCCCCCCCACCCCTTCCCCTCCTCATATTATGTTAAAAGTAGCAGTCATTTTGGGACAACATGCACTGTGGTATCATTGTTATGTCAGCACAAAGAATCCATAACCACACTACACTATTTCGAAAAAGTAGTCATGATTTTAAGAAACACAACAATGAAAATATATGAAATACATATATTTCTGTATCAACATGATTTACATATATTATGTTGATTCAATTTGAGAGATTCATATTAAGACGTGTGACAATGTGACAAATGGTGTGAATTACATCAATTCTAAGTCCATTTAAAATCTTTATTCTAATATTTTAAGCAAAATTTCCAAAAGCAAAAATAATATGTTCACATATTAAAAATCTTTTAAAACATGAATACAAAATATGGTTCAGGCAAAGTTTGGGCCAGTTCAGCCTGGAGTTATGGATTTTAAATGAGTAAGTATTACTTATCAAATTAATAATTACATCAAATTCTAGCTCCAAGAGTTTTGCATTTGTGTAAATTTCAGCAGATATTAAGGGTGTTCCTATGGCTAGAAAGCAGAAAAAATCTTGATATTCAAGTATAAGGTAGAGCTGGTTGAGTACAACAAAAAAGTATTTTACTGGAGGTGAATCGGGTGCACGGTTCAACAGATATAACCATTTGAAGTCATTTTGAATTCTTTTGTTTTGTATTGTTTTTCGGCCAACAGAGGGCAGTCTATTTTCTTTTTGTTTTTTATCGTTTTTTGACTCCCTAGGTAAAACTTTCTATGAAAATTTAGTTTTTTGTTTTTGCTCTAAATATTTATTAAAAACTCCTATAGACTCCTGCAGCACAGGAAGTAAGGAGAGTAGTATAACCAACATATACACCAAGTGGTAATACATTTAAGAAAGTTCATGAACTTGAAAAAATTAATTAAGTGCATTATTTAGCCTTATTTTTCAATGATCTAAGGCTTCCTTATATAATTAAGTATAATTAATTATTCAGATGTCTTACAGCCTCCCGCAGCACAGGAAAGTTTCTAAAAACTATAATAAACAAGCTCCCAAAATTTCAGCTTTGTACATTGTAGCATTTATACTTTTCTTGTAAAAATTAATTAAACATTTTTGCATAGATTAATTATTTTGCTAGGGGGTCAAAAAACAATAAGAAACAAAAGAAATGAACGCTTCAATTTTGCTTCATTTTTGACAATTAAATTGTCATATCTAGAAAACCGTACCTCCGATCAAGCTCAAATTTCAGATTATTGTGGAACTCAGCAAGCTCTATTAAAATATCAAATAAAAAATTAACCATAGGAACAACCTTAACAAACCATAAGTGCAACTCTTATCATTCACAGTGTTGTTTGTGTGGGTGACGACAAGATAGCCACAGAAATATCAAATGGCTTGTTGCTAAGGGCTCAGTCTGATGCACATCTGTCAATCAAGGCAGACCACACCCCCTTAGCTCAATGTTGTATGCCACTTGGCATTATACCAGTAGGTAAGTTTCACTTGGTTCCCAACCTCATCAGCTGTGCCCTTTATCCCCCTTTCTGCAGACTTTCTCTCTCCAAAATGTCTTTCTATCCTTTTACTCCCACTTTGTGGAACTATCTCCCTGATGTTGTTGTCAAGAGTACTACCTTAACATCCTTCAAGACTGCTGTTTGCCACCTGTAGCCAGTACCATTTGTTTCATCCGTCTGGTCCCTTTTTGTTTTTCTCTTTCATTTGTCTTGTTCCCCTTTTGGGATTTTTTGTCTGTCCCTTTTTATTTATTTTTGTTGTTCGGGCATCCCTTTAATTTAGTGCTTGTCACTATTGGGTTTGTCCTGGCTCTTCAGCCTATTGTTATAAATAATCATTATAGAGTGTCCCCAAAATGTTGTTGTTATGGATATATTATGTATGACAGAATAAATAATTATGAAACAGTTTATACAACTGCTAACCATTTTACAATGAAACATACAGAATGTACGGTACAACATTAAATGAACAAAATTGCAGTGAGAGTCTATGGGTATTGTAACATTAATGGTGGTGTCAAAATGGTTGTATATATGCATGGAACAAAGATCAACTATTTTCAATTGAGCAATATTAGTTCTAGAGTTATCGAAAATATGTTTTTTATAATTGTGGCAATTGTTTTGACAATTTGACCACTGCTTTTACTCTCTTGTGCATTTTGGGCCCAATATCCTCCATAGCTACAGAATATTAAATGGAGTCCTCAGACTTATATTGTCCTGTAACTAAAGTTATTGAAGCTAAATTTCACTATAGTAAGTATGTGTCTTTTGTTTATTACTGTTTACAGGTCCATTTAATTTAGTAGCGCATTCATCTCAAGGTACAAGTGACCCCATCACATCAACTCTACATATAATCTATGGTAGGTTGGTTGGAAGTACATATATAGTATACCCCGCATGTTTTCAATAGGGACTTTCATTCAATGGGGACTTTCATTCAATGGGGACTTTCATTCAATGGGGACTTTCATTCAATGGGGACTTTCATTCAATGGGGACTTTAATTCAATGGGGACTTTCATAGAGAGTAAGGTGATGTATGTTTCACCAGACTCCCCTGTCGAACTGCTTTCCGGTTCGATGTTTTGATCTGACTCATTTGCATCTTTCCCGGAGATGCGGGCATTCCAAACTGAACTATTTCCAATATTTCAAACTAGAAACACGGGTCGCACCGACGTGACGTCACCCCATGTCACGCGCCAGCCCGTCACCTAAATTTCGCTTGGACACCTCGAAAGACGTGTTTCTGTCGGAGCTCCCGTATAACTGGATTTTAGGATCTTGAGTTGAGAGTTTGTCACGTGGCGTGCCTAATTCGTGTGGGTGATAAGTTTCCTGGATTTTATACGCTTAAAATCGGCTCGTTTTAGTTTCATTTCGGACCTTTTAAGTACCAAAATTCATTTAAAAACTGAACGTAAAATTCTAATTTTCCGAGGAGTCCGCCATTTTACTTGTGACGTATACAATATGGCGGCTCTTTGTTTTTAGTAATAATATTTTTCCGCAAGTCCGGATACGCTTTGGATCTTTATTGAACTCGTACTGGATCGCTGGGATTATTATTTGTGATGGACGATATCGTTTATGGATCTTGGTGATGTATCTTTATATAAATCGATGTAGTCTGTGTAATGTAGTTATTAACGTGTATACCTATTTTATGTATCCTTACAGCTTTACGTAAGCCCTCTGTGACATATTATAGTTGAGTCACGGATAATCCCCCCAGTGGTAGATAATTCCGTGTTATATATACGCGTTTGACTGAATTTGTATCTTTATTCACTACATCAATAGATTGATTATAATTCGTCTTACTACATTACTGAATCAGCCCAGCAGCTTAGTACTTTTCGCCGCTTAGCGCTTGGTTTATTACCTATCTACGTTCTACTTATACAGTGTTCTGTGTTTACATAATCCAATCATGTCGCACCAATGTTCCGAGTGCCCTGTTCTTATCCCCGATTGGGATTTACATGTATTATGTCTTGCCCACCGATCGTGCTCTCGAGCAGATCAGTGTGATTCCTTTTGTAAGGGTCTTACTCCTAGTCACTTTGATGCCTTGGAGAAGGGTTTTACTAAGGGTTTACGCACTCGCAGTATCAGTATTGTTAATGTTGTAGGTAGAAAGTCCGTTGGTACGCCCGACGGCCTCCTTCTCACGGGGGAGGGGAGCTCTGTAACAAGAGCTTCCGTGGCTGTTTCAGCTAACGATCAGGCTCGGTCTGATCGGCATGTAGAAACGGTCGGCGTGAGTGGTGGAAAGACGGGACTGGTCCCCGTTAAGTACGCTACTCCGTCAGGCGAGCTAGGCGAAAGCTCGGGGGTTATGTCGACCCCTGAGTTAGTACCTTTCACGCCGGGTGCCAGTAGCAGCGGTCCGAGAGAATCGGTGCCCGCAGCTACGGCGCTTTCTGCCAGTGAGAGTGTGGGGTTCGCCCCCGCACTAGTAGCTGGTTCGCTGGCGGTGGGAGTTGCCCTAGCTACCTCTGGTAGTATGGGTACACCTACCAGCCAGTCGGTGGTAACAACGATGGCGGGCGGCCCTGAGCCTGCCGTTGTTTGTTCCGCTAGTAGAACTCTCCGAGATCTACCCCCGCCCCCCGGTTTTCCTGTCGGCTTACGATTAGCCACGGTTGATAACCAGGGAGGGATTAGTCATAATCGCCCTATTCAGGCAGGATTGAGTGCTCACTCGTCCACGCCGAATGGTGGTATTATGTCTAGTGGATTTGCCAGTCATTATCCTCCCGGTCATGGTGATCGAGGATTAGGACAAGCTTATCCCATGATGAGTACCATTCCAACTGCTTCGGTGGTCACGGATAATACTCATGCGTTCTACTCTAACGCTCCTATGCAGCAACATGCTATGTTGCAGCAAGGGGGGGGGGGGTGAGTGGTTACGCAACAGCGGCAGGCGGTATGCAGAGTGCAGGGCCCTGGGCCCAGTACCAAGCATATCAGCCTTGGGCGCAAGCACCAGCATGGCAAGGGTCGTACAACCCTTTGCTTACGCAGGCTGCTAGCCCTCCCGCTTATCCGTACGGTGTAGGAGCTTGGCAGTACGGACAGCCGCCGGGTATGGTTTACCCGTGGCAGTCTGGACAGCCAGCCGGTATGCAACTCGCCTCTCAGGCGCAGTATGCACCGCCTCCTCAAGTTCCGTCGGTAGTTAGTGCTGGGAATCCTACGGTGAACCCTGTTCGCCCGGATCTCGGCGGGAGTATCCCCTCTTCATCAGTACCAATCCAAGTCCCTGTGCCGGTTGCCGGCGTGGTGGATATGGATTTGTGTTCGGATGATGCCCGTCCAGAGAGTGAGGATGAATCCGGGTCGGATTCGTCTGACTCTTCGGCCGAGGGAAAGGGATCGGGAGAGGATGATGAGTCGGATTCCGACGAATCGGTACCTCTACCCCCGCTACCAGCTGAGGAGAGAGCTAATGGCTTTCCGTTAGACACGCACTCGATCCTGTCCCGCGTTGCGCGGGACCTAGGCATAGCCTACGAGTCGCGTCGTCCAGCGGTCACACCTAGTGTGTTTAGCGCTACGTGTCCATTACTCTCAGAATCAGTTGAGCCAGCGCTGACTCTTCCTGCAGACTTGGCGTCTGTCTGGGAGGCGGCGAAATCTCCTCCGTCTAAGAAGGCCTACAAGAAGGGCTGTCTAGTGACCGACGATGATTTCAATACGTATCTCAAGGTGCCTACCATGGACCCAGAAATACAAAAACGCCTACCAGTTGAGGGAAAAGCTCATGATCACGGAACGTACTCCCCGTATTGGGAGGAGTGTCTAAAGTCGGTTGACAGTCGCTTGCGGGCGTCTATCAGACTTTCTGCATTCAGTTCTACCGTTGCGGAACACCTTACCAGGTTGACTGCTTCAGGATCAAGCTCGGCGTCGGAGATTGCTCGTGAGGCGTATCTGTTGTCAGATCTCTCTCACAAATCCTTGCAGTCTTCGATGTCCGCGGCTCACAGGCTTACATCTCTACGCCAATCGAACGCTCTCTCCCTCCTGAGCGCGACCTATGGGCAGCAGTTCGCTGACTCGCTCAATAAGGTCGAGCTCTCTACTCAGGGATTTCTTTTCGGAAACCGTTTCTGCGAGCTGGTAGAACAGCGAGCTAGAGAGGTTCTCGATGAGAAGTCACTGGTAGATACGGAGGCGGCGTTGAAGAGCCAGAAGAGGAGGAAGAAATCGAAGAAATCTGGTAAACGGAGATCTTCGACGAAACCTTCCACTTCGGGTTCTTCTGGTGCGGTACCTTCAGTAGCCTTGCCCGCTGCCGCTTCGACTCCTTCCGGTGGGAAGAGACGTCGTGGTGGCCGGGGGAAGACTTCTGGTCCAGCAGCGTCTAAGGGCAGTAAGCGCCCTAAGACCTCTGGTAAGAAGTCAACTCCCTGAGGGCGCGGCGCCTGCCATCCACTCGTCCGGGGAGCTCTTAGCTCCTCTGCAGACGGTGGTGTCACCGGTGGACTCATATCCACCGGTGGGCGGGCGCTTGCTTCAGTTCAGCGCGGAATGGATCACCATTTCGCCGTCCAACTGGCTTCTGGAGACGGTAGAGCGGGGTTACAAGATCGAGTTTACTCTCACCCCGCCACCGCACTCGCGTCGCAGGCAAACACATTTGCCAGCCGACAGAGTACTTCGATCACTCCTGTTGAACGAGGTAGCGTCCCTTGTGGACAAGAGGGCCATAGTTCCTGTCTTCCCCCCGTTTCACGGGGGTTTTTGGTCTACGTTTTTCCTAGCACCAAAGAAGACAGGCGACTGGAGACCAATTCTCAACTTGAAGCCGCTGAACAGGTTTATCAAACCTCAGCGCTTCAGGATGGAAACATTGGCCTCCGTCCTCCGCTGCCCGATCAAAGGCTGTTGGGCAGCGTCCTTGGACCTCAAGGATGCTTACCTTCACGTTCCGATTGCTCCCAAGGACCAGAAATGGTTGCGTTTCCAAGTACAAGACCAGGCGTACATGTTCACATGTCTGCCCTTCGGCCTCTCCACAGCGCCCAGGGTGTTTACCCGGGTAGTGAGAGAGGTGGGAGCATACTTGAGACGCCGGGGCGTCAACATTTGTCAGTATCTGGACGATTGGCTGGTGTATGCGAAGTCTCGAGAAGAGACAGCGCACCACATACAGCTAGTCATCCAGGTGATTACGCGACTGGGTTTTGTAGTGAACTACAAGAAATCCAATCTCGTTCCGACACAGTCTCCGATATACCTCGGGGCACGACTAGACCTGTCGAAGGGTCAGGTTATGCCTTCCCTGGCACGAGTACACAACATGGCTGCCTGCGCTCGAATCCTAGCGGAAGCGAGTGTGGCGCCGGCGGTAGCATGGCTCAAAGTATTGGGCCTCATGGCCAGCATGGTAGATCTGATCCCGCTTTGTCGGTTCCATATGAGGATAATTCAGATTCACCTGCTGGCGCACTACAAGCCAAGTGTTCACTCAGTGTCCAGAATGGTTCCTATCTCAGACCTGATCAAAGAGGAACTCCACTGGTGGTACCAACCTGCCAACCTGACATCGGGGATGGTTTTTCCATCTCCGCCGACGAGTCGTGTCATCACGACAGACGCGTCAATGTTGGGTTGGGGAGGCCATTGGCTAGACAACCGCGCCTTCGGCCGGTGGTCAAGCATAGAGGCTCAGGTACACATCAACCTGCTCGAACTTTGGGCAGTGGAGAAGACTCTCCAATGGTTCGAATCCGATCTACAGGGACACAGTGTCCTTGTCCAGACGGACAACTCGACGGTGGTAGCTTACCTGAACAGGGAGGGCGGGACAAGATCTCCCACCCTCTGTTGCCACACCATGAGACTCATAACATGGTGTCGAGATCACCAGATCACTCTGCGGGCGATTCACATCGCGGGTGTCACAAACATCCTTGCAGACGATCTTTCCAGGGGACGAACGTCCGACCCCACGGAGATATCGTTAGCACCTCAGATAGCACAGACAATCTTTGTACGATTTTGTCACCCAGCGATCGACCTGTTTGCGTCATACCAGAACAAACAGCTACCGGTGTATTGCTCTCGGACTCGCGATCCGAGGGCGTACGCCGCAGACGCTCTATCAGTGGATTGGACGGGACTGACGGCTTACGCCTTCCCCCCAATATCGCTGCTTCCAAAAGTGGTAGAAAAGGTGGCAAGAGACGACTGTTACGTCCTGCTCATAGCCCCTTTCTGGCCGAAACACGTGTGGTTTCGTCCAATGGTAGATCTTCTTGTGGGTCGCCCCATGTTGCTACCTCCACTTCAGGACCTGCTCAGGCAGGGAGTTCACGGCGAATTCCTTCCAAACGAGCACCTACAGTTGACTGTTTGGCCATTATCCGGCAACGATGCCAGGAGAAAGGCTTTTCTCAAAGGTCTGCAGGCTTGGTCGCCTCGGGTCGACGCCAATCCACGCTCAAGACATATTCTAAGCGTTTGGCTCCCTACTACGAGTGGTGTAATGAGAGAGGTATCTCTCCCACTCGAGCAGATGTAAATAGCATTTCGCTATTTTTAACTGAGAGGTTTGATTCAGGACTCCAGGCAGCTACTGTCCGGAATTATAAGTCCGCGATCATGTCAGTCCACGTAGGTTTTGAGGACGGATCCACTGTCAATGATGGCGGTGAGATCGGTCTTCTACTGAAGGGGATGTTCAACGAGAGGCCACCAGTCAGGAAGATCGTACCTGCCTGGGAACTTAACACTGTTCTCGAGTACATTAAGGGTCCGCCTTTTGAGCCTATGGCGAAAGCGACCCTCAAAAATATTACTCTTAAGACTGTTATTCTCGTGGCCCTTGCTTCTGCGCAAAGGTCTTCTGAACTTCATGCATTGTCATTTTCTTCAATGTCTCTTTCTCGCGCGGGTGTGACAATGTCTTTTGTTCCTGGCTTTGTAGCCAAGAACGAGACTAGTTCGCACTCGTACTCCACCCTTTACCTTCCTTCCCTCAGTGCCGGATCATCTGTGCACGATGATAGGTTATGGTGCCCCGTTCGCTGTCTAAGGTATTACTCAGATAGGACGTCCGGAGTGCGAGGTAAAAACAATGATCAACTTTTTTTGACGCACTCCGAGCCACATAAGCCTGCGGCGAAAAGTACTATTGCTCGCTGGCTGGTTCAGGTAGTCAAAGACTCTAACGCAATTATTAATGACGAGCGTGTTACGGCACACTCAACACGAAGTATTGCTACCTCATGGGCCTACCACCGGGGGTTGTCCGTGAGAGAGATATGTGAGGCCGTTTCATGGAAGGCCACCTCAACGTTTTCCGCTGCCTACTACAGGAGCATTAACGGAAACTCGCTCAGGGGCCAATTCGCCCGCAAGGTTCTAGCCGGACCAGTTGCGGGCAGAAATCCAAGAAATTAGGTTAGTTGGTCTATCAGTTATTTATTTATAGGTTGAGCTAGGCTTCTCGGGTTTTGAGTAAAAACGCTAGACTGAAGCTAAGCTTACCGTGGTTCGATTTTCTGGTTCTGACATCAGTAATTATGATGTGGGCCTTTCAAGATCTGATCCTTTAAATTAATAAATAATATACGCGGTGTTTGGCTTTTTATCGCACCTCCTCCAGGTTCTGTGCTAAACTGGGTTGATGCAAATGAGTCAGATCAAAACATCGAACCGGAAAGCAGTTCGACAGGGGAGTCTCTCCCAGAACTTATTGTTCTAGGGACTCCCCTGTCGAAGCCTGCTTACCGTTGTTCGATGTTTTGATCGCCCGGCCGCCCTAAGCCCCCTGCGACAAAAAGCAGAAGTAGTTTGGATTATTTCGAGGTAGTCCAAGCGAAATTTGGGTGACGGGCTGGCGCGTGACATGGGGTGACGTCACGTCGGTGCGACCCGTGTTTCTAGTTTGAAATATTGGAAATAGTTCAGTTTGGAATGCCCGCATCTCCGGGAAAGATGCAAATGAGTCAGATCAAAACATCGAACAACGGTAAGCAGGCTTCGACAGGGGAGTCCCTAGAACAATAAGTTCTGGGAGATTCAATGGCAATTAGGCGACCAACAAAAGGTTGACCTGCCCTTTCTTTGTCAACATCTGGGGCAGTCAGTCGTTTTACTTTTTTCTATTTTTTTAGGAAAACAAACAAATACTGCTCAAGAAAGAACACACATTTTAAAGGATGCTATGTGCACCTTTCTTCTTTCCTAAGAACTCTTAACTTTCACAATATTTGATAAATAAGTGAGTAACAGAACGACCCTAGATTTATAGATTTTTAGGTCGGTTGTAAAGGGCACATCAACTTTTGTTCAGCCTTACACATGCGTTTTTGTGTGAATGCAGCAATATATATACAATACTGCACCTTAGTGTTCAAAGACTGATGTTTACAATTGCTCAGAGAATTTAAGCGGTATTCTAGATCAAACATATAGGTTAATAATGGGATATCTCACTGTCATTTTGTTCACTCTCTATGGAAGACTGAAATGAAATTCAAGCAGTATTATGTCTTCAAAGAGGTTATTTTGATCAAGTTCAATAGTTATATCAGCATGTATTCTTGCAACCCCACATAAGTCCAAGAAAAATAAAAGATCTGTCTTGGATACCTGCGCTCATAGGTATGTGGAGTCACTTTTTGCATTTAGCGTAGCTATTTTTTCTACAAAAACAGAAACCATAGCATAGCTATTTTCCCAAATGTATGTGAGACAGACCTTTTTTGCCTAACATTGTACACGTAACTCCAATTGCAATCAAAGATGAATGTCATTACTAGCATGACAATACTGCGCTTATGAATTTACGGTAGGGCAGAGTATAGATGTGGGCAGTGTGCTAACTTGCAGAGAAAATAGAATTATCTTTCTTATTACCTGCCTTCTTCAGTAATATTGGAAAAGTTGTGAGTTCTAATTTAATTGTCTTCATGAAGAATAATATAAGGTCATGTTTTTTATACTGGGTACAATTTGTGTTACATGTCCCTTTTTCCATAAATTAGGTTCCTTTTTCAGTTAATGCATTATATCTGAAAAAGTTTACATTTTAAGTTGGTAAAAGTATACAGATTCTTAAAGCATATACTGTAACGGATGCAAATAGCATACAATCAAGTTGATTATACAGGGTGGCCCGAAATTGTACAGGGTGTAACAAGCAAAATGTTCTAAAAAAGAAGGGTTTCAATAATTACTTCCACTATGTATATGAAGTGATGAGAGAAAAGTTCAGTACAGATTTAAAGTAGTTTAATAAAATACCCATCCAGACATATGCAAATAAAATTTCATTATGAATCTGAAATTCTATATACAGGGTGTCTAAAAATGTGTTTATTTAGTTCCGGAAAAATGCTATTTTAACAAAATTCAAGTAGATTTCAAATAAAAATGCATCAATTACATGTACATGAACATTGATTGATTTTAAAAGTCACCCTTTTCGTATGTAAAGGTGTTAATTTTAAACATATAGGGTGTTTAAAACATTAATTTAGGTATACGTGATTATCCATAAATCATTAAATTGAATGAATTTAAATTTGCATCTGAAACATGATTTTACATTCCAATTTGAAGTGGCAAATGCTTAAAGTGGTATGATATTCAAATAATGTTCAATAAAAAGGGGCCCTTTAACTACAGGGTGACTCAAATTTTCCCAATGGCACATGTTTAGTGGCATACAATTAACTGCGTTCATCCTTCTTGCACCTTCATGATGTGCAAAGCACATTCAAATGAACAAATTAGGTTAGTTTCCATAATGTTTGAACCCAGTATTCAAATTTCAAGAGTCTGATTTAAGATTGAATTATAAAATGTTATCGTTTTAAGTTGTATTCAACATATCGGGTGATCCAATGTTGATTGGCGAACTAATCAAGCAGCTTATGCTGGTCATCTTATACTAGGTCAGGTCATTTGCATTCCTAAGAATTTAATAATTCTCCTGAGTTTACAAGCTTGATGAAAACCAGCAGTTTTTTACTTATTTGGTAACACAGTTAAAAACAAGTAATAACACCACACAAACGCATTTAACAAAATGTGCTAATTACCATCCAGACAATACAGAATACATGAGGTTAATTACATATCTTCTTTTAATTTTTAATTAAATAGTTAAATTTATTTATTCAAAAGGGTACCTCAACCTTTCTATACTTTTAAAATGGACAGTTTGGTGCAGGCAAATGTTTGCATACATTCGCAAACGGCGACCAACTTACGTTTCTTAACAATTTTTTGAGCTTCTTAATGCTAATTAATGATTCCTTAATTAACTAATTAATGATTCCTTAATTAACTAATTATATTTTTAATTCAAATATGCTTCAATAATGTTATGTTTTCAATATAGAATTGTACCAAGAGTGAAAACAGTGCATTTTATGTTTGCCCAATGTATATTGCACCATACTTGTTCAACTATACACTCCTCCTCCTCCACATACTCCTCCTCCACATACTCTTCCACCCCTGACTAATTAGGTTTAACGAACTATTGTAATTAACAGAACCATGGTAGTTTATATTTTTCTTTTTAAAATAAAGGCCAAATACTTTCTCATCAAAATAAGACCAAATTTGAGTATGTGTGATAAAGAATAGCCAAAATATATGCATGCAAAGTAATAATATGTAGTGCAAATGTAACAGATCCACCTTTTTTGGGTACCCAGTATAAAAAACATGACCATAACCAAACATTACAAAAACAAACAGTAGGGCAACGTTTTACAGCGGAAAGGAACTGTCAAGTAGGGGCGGTTGGTCGGGTTTTGTTTGTGTGTTTTTAAACCTAAAATGTCACCAAAATCTGCAAAAAACGGGAATGTTTAAACTAAATTTTTCGACAGATTTTCGGCCTAAAAACTGCTGATTTTACATGATTTGAGAAAATCAATTCTAAAAAAGAAAAAATTTCTTAAAAAATGCAAAAAGTGGGTCGGTCGGGCCCGTAAAAAAGGTGTTTTTTTGTTCCTCGCCTAAAAGAAGTACATTTTTTGAAAGTATTGAAATCCATTTCATCCAATTAGCATACCCATAGATGTTAATCCTATTTATTAATCTAAAACCAACAATGATTAAATTTCAGGCAATCTGAGACCAATAGATGTATGCACCATCTTTCAAAATGAAAAGTTGCTCAGATTTGGGTTCTCTGCGATGTACGGGTTTGGTGGTGATTGTCTACGCAGAGCGGAGAAGAAGAAAATGCTAGGGAAACATAGAGCTGAGTATGCTGTGGCTAGGAGTATCATGAAACTTAGGTAACTGTAGTAGAACTTATATCTCATTCAAGATTTTTACCAAAAATGTATTGACAAGTAATATTTCAACCTACAGGGTGGTCCAAAAAAAACTATACCCAACTTTGGAGGCCAGGGTGGTCCAAAAAAAACTATACCCAACTTTGGAGGCCATTTTCTCCTAGATAATAACATATTTTAGTAATTTGGTTTGCATATTATTAAAGCATATAACGTTGAGCATTATTGGTGAAAATAGGGAAGATATTACATTAATATTTTTTGAGATATTGCTATTTTTAGCGAGTATGTGTAAAAATGGCTTTTCCACAGGAGTTGTCAATGCATCAACATGTTTGAATATGAACATGACACACCTTTGTATTCATTGCACAGTTGACAATGACAAGCGCACCTTATTAAACTTAATCTTTAACTGCTTGTAATGGGTCTTGGGTCATTACAATATTGTGTCATATCATATTGTCATAAAAGTGCATATCATGTTGATGCATTGACAGCTCCCGTGGAAAAGCATTTAACATTTAAAGTCCATCAGTAGTTTTCTAGCAGTAGTAGGCCAGCATTCAGGGTTGACATCCTAGTGACTATTGCCCTAGTTGTCTACTTGGCTGGAGCAGCGACATATATGGGTTTTCTATTTTCTATGAAGGTGTGGATTAAAGCATACAGTTGATGTTGTGTTGCAACATAATAATAATAATAATAATAATAATAATAATAATGCACTTAATATAGCGCCAAACACAAGAAAAGGCCTCTGAGTGCTTTACACAGTAAAATCTTAAAAACTACAACTAAAAAGCCTAAAATTATACCATATTAAACATTGACCAACAGTAAAAACATTTATAAAAAGATATTGCATATGATTGCATAAAAATATAAGTGATAAAGCACCATTGCATCAAAAGCATGCACCTTTATAAATCCTAACTGAATATATAATTTTATTTATTTCTCCTTAATCAGACCCTATTCTTGTGAAGTCAGTTTCTTACCTTGCTGTGATGTTGATGGATGTATTGAAGACAGAACTCCGTGCCAGACTGGGTAAGAGACTATGTATCTTCAAAATATATCAAACAGTATTGAATTCAAGGGGTTTCTGATCCAAGCCAAGGGTGGACAATGACAATGTCAGTATTTCTTAAGGTTTCCATTTCCATGCATCGTGAAATTAAAGGGGTCCATGCAATTTGATCCTGATCCCATGGTCAATTTCAAGATGTAACTTGATGCATCAAATAAGAAAGTAAGGGGTCTATGATGCGTCAGAATGCTACCCCTGATTTCAAAAGATGATGATGATCTTTAATTCTACATTGACTCCACTAAACAAGTTATGATTCTTTTTTCAATCACCTTATATTTCATGATACGTTAATATTGCGTAACATATCAATAGAATGCTGATGAGTTCATATGACATGTTGTTGGCAAATACAATTTTGAGTTAGTAGTCAACAAGTTGGTGAATATGATAAGTTGGATTACCTTCAACAAGACACCAGTTTAAAGTTTAAAAAGTGCTCTATTACCTGATATAGATAACTCAGAATGAGAATCTTGCTGCCAACATGTCCTCGTACCTGCAACAGTTCACACTTTAAACTTCTCTTTCCCTTAACCTATATTATCAGATGCCAGCGATGTCAATCAGATTGGTGCCTGTCAAGTCTGCCAAACAGATGGCCAAGCAAATCATCACCAGCAATGAAGGGGTCATCATTATTAAGGTTGCGTGTTCCACACATTAATATTGATGGAGATTCCTCCAGTGATAACTCATCCGTCTCCTCTTATTCTATGTCAGAAGGAAGGCGCACGCCAGTTTTGGACTTTTCCTCAGGTGAGCTTATACTAGAGCAGAGTATTTGTGCTAAGTTTAAAAATCTGACTTTCCAAGTTTAATCCTCATTATTTGTTGTTCCAATAAAGAGTCTTAAACAGAAATGTTGAAACTGAAACTAAAAAAAATGTATGCATGATTTCTTGTTAACAGACCAGTCATCAGAAAACTCTGTGCATGCTGATAATCGTAGATCACCCAATGGGTGGATTGAAAATATGGACAATTCTTCACCACCTGATACAATGGTTGCTATGCAGGGTGGTGAAATGCATGCTGGGATAATAAGCAGCCATTTTGATTCATTGCAAGATAGGATTCGAGGGATCGCTGTGTTGCCTGTTGATAGTGATGTAGATGGTGGGTACTGGTACATTTATTTTATTTTTGGATTAATGTTTTAATTGTTTACATTTTAAAAGAAATATTATTTCAGGACTAACATGTTTGGAAAACAGTGTTCTTTCGGACCAAGCCATCTTTCATAGAACAAAGCGCATCATATGATTACATCGAGGTACTTAACTTACCGTATAATTGATGCATGCCTTGGACCAGCGTTAGAAATAAGACAAATAAACTGTGTTATCCGCTGGATAACCCAGTAGTAGAGTTTGGTTATCCGCCACAATTTGTTGTTAATCGCAATTGTTTCAGTTGTTTTGGTGTCAAAATCTTGGTTATCGCTCTGATAATCAGCAAGAAAGGTTTTTACCAGGACATTTGGTCATTTGGGGTGCACGGATTACCGCTATTTCGAATGCTGCCATTGGGCCTAATGTGCACTTTATCTCACTATTGACGACAATGATTCTAGGAAGCAAAAAAGTCAACCAAATTGAATTAAAAATAACAGAAATTCTAGGCTTAAGTTTTGTCCCTCTTACTCCACAGGTGGTACCGATTGGAGAACGATAGATGGTAGTTTTTTCAATGTAAGTGTGATGACATTACCTAACCGATGCTCCCTGTGTCCAGGTGGCATGTCACCACAGACTCACCTGGGAGATGGCAGTGCAGACTTGATACTTGCCAGAGCAACAACGAAATCTGACTTTGTCCACCATTTGAGAAGGCATGCCTCAGAAAAAGATCAGGTACGCAGTAGGTAAAGGTGGTCGATCCTGTAATACCAGGAGCGGAGTGCCCATCTCTCTTTCAAAGCGATAGGGCCAGACTCACTCCTTTTTATAATGTTGCTGTGTGGGGCTCGCTACACCTCCTCTACAGCGAGTCTGTTACCTTTCCAGCACTGAAGAATGCCGGTACCCATTTAAATACACCTGGGTAGAGAGGAGTAATTGCGGTAAAGTGCCTTACTCAAGAGCACAACATGTTGACCACAGCGGGACTCGAACCCACAAACTTTAGATCATGAGTCCAGTGCTCTACCCACTGCGCCATACATTACGCAGTACAACCCCCTATTCCAAAAATATGTTGCAATACTTTTCTGCATTTGAAAGACCTATTAAGAGAAAAACAATTTTCATTTTGTATCTAATCCTTATCTTATAATTAGTCATATTTGGGGTCTAAATTAGAAATCCAATCCCAAGTCTAATTAGGGATAGAAAGCCCCCAAAGTGTTTTTTTACCTGTTTCGCATTGAATATCACATATTTCACAGGAGTCTAAATGTCTGATTACTTGAAATTAGGTTGCCATACTTTACAAAATGTCACACAATTATGTAACATAATCATAAAGCAGTGATTATGAAATTATATTGAAATTTAAGTTACGATTGGACAAAATGACCGTATGGGATTGTCCATGAAACTCAGAGTAGCGATAATATTCCGGAAGGTCTGTACCTCTGAATTTGAAATTTAAGTTGAGGTATTTAAAAGAGTTTTTTTCAGCAGTCATGACCTGCATTGCCTTACACACTCGTCCAAAGAAGTTCCTTGCCACTCTTTGAAGTTCAAATATTGAAGTTCAAATATTGAAGTTCAAATATTTCACATAAATATATAATATAAATTAAACAATTGCATGTCAAAATAAGCAGACAATAATTCTCTATCATGTCTGTATGAAATTAAGATGTACGCATTCATGCATGGCTGAGCACATTCATTAAGCAATGGTAAGGTTCATATTGTGTTCAATCATTCACATTAACATTTGAATGGAGGGATTATCCAATTTTTTGCAATCTTCTTCCACAGACCTTGCCATTGTCAAGTGAATGGGATCTGCCATGCATGAGTGATCATGTCTACATTCCATGTTAAGCTGTTAGAGGATTACTTTCTGCTTATTTTGATATACAATTATATATATTCTATTCAATATTAATTTGAAATATTTGGACTTTACTAAGTGGCAAGGAACTTCTTTGGACGAGTGTAGATAAACAAGGTAACAAGCATGGGTATAGCCTACTATAAAGGGCATGTTTTATACCCCCACCTTACCTTGTGGTAAATGTTACCAATTTATCAATTTATAGGATCAGAATTTGACATGATTTTGATTAATCAATCAATCAATCAATCAATCAATCAATCAAACTTTGATTATAATCAGAACAGGACATTTGATTTACAGTTATAATTTATGTAGACCAAAAATATAAAAATATACACAACTTATTTGCATTCATTTTATCCACAGTTTGATCTGCCTTTTGTGTGTGTACGACGCATGAAAGCAGTACGAATCTTGCCACAAGGGGCTAATGGAAATACCATTCCATCAACGAAATCAAATGCACCATTGATCCGAAACTCCAAAGCAGATCTCCTTGGTAGTGAATCAAGCTTGGATGAGGAAGAGACTACTAGTCCTGGTGATTTGTCAACATGGAATCTAGATATGGAATTAGTGCCAGCGATGCCATTGGAAATAAGGTAAGTGAGATAATATGTTTGCTAAGGCAACACAAAGAGAAGATTAAAACCTGGTCAACAGGTGGATGAATGAACCTCTCGCGTGGGTTTGGTCGGTTGGTTGTGTTTTTGTTTTGATATTCAATTTTCAGTTTTGTGTGTGTGGGTTTATTCATTTAAAAATTGCAACCATTTTGAAATGTTTTGAAGATTAAAAATAAAAAATTACAAATTTGAATAATATTGGCCCATCAAAAACAGTGTTACCCTCTTGGACCAAGGGTTTAGTTCATTAAATCACATCTGGTGATTTTAAAATTCAAAATTGAGATTTTGATAGCACATTTAAAGGCCCCATTTTCACTAGAACCAGGGTTGTCACTACAGTTGTAGCTGGCTAACTTTTACAAGAGTTTGGATAGAATACTTCTTAGATGACAATAATGGCTTTTTGCAGATGTTTTAAGGAGCAAAATTGACCAATTTGTCATTTTTGTGCCGGTTGGAAAGGTCTGAAATTCCCCTGAGTCCTGGTTGTTTTAGCTGAGTACTGGTTACTACCGACTGACCGGTGGCGACCAGTGTAGTGACAACCCGGATTAGAACTTACTGGAGAGATTCAACTCAATTTGTGGCATAAAACTGTATTCATAATGCACCTTTAATTATCAGGTGAAAATATTGTGTTATGCATCTTCAATTGCAAATTGCCAAATCAACTTGCTCTCCCAGTCCATCTCTATTGCGCAATCATAGAAAGGTAAATATTGAGGGTTGAGTGCCATAAGGCTGTAACTCAACTTTTGGGCTAAATGAGATACGGGTCCCAAATATTAAAAGTTAAAAATAGCCTGTTTTTAGTTTAGGCCTTCTGGCGCTCAACCCTCGATAAAGTCTCCAAAACAATATTATTTTTGGGAACGCGAACCCCATAGCGTGATGTACGGGTTCGGCAGACCTCACATTTCTGTCATTGTTTGGCCCAAGCTTATCTTCTTTTAGTTTTATTTCTACAAACCACCATGAGGGGTTAGTATTAATGGTTGCACCCAACATATGCATTATTTCACTACATTTTCCCGTAATAACATCATCATGAATATTCTTACTTTTCATAAACAGGATACACAAGCAGCTGTTGACGGTATTTGGAGCTGGTGTGTCGTATTCAGACAAATCTGCTGCTTCTTGTGGATGCCTCTAAAACCTGCCTGCCCAAATGTGAACCTAGTCCAAGAACAAACATGCCCTTATGTAAGACCAGATGTTGAGCTTATCTATACGACTGATCTTATAAAGGTGTAGTAATGTACATTGAATGACCCATCCATTGCAAGGCTGAAGTATGATACACTTTATTTATCATGTTTATAGGAGGATCACAAGCCCATTATATAGTTTGATCAGCTCCACCTTACAGCAACGAAGTATAAGCAGAAGGGTGCAAGCGCACATGAATGCGACAAATGCAATCATGCATCAAATGTGTGATGTGTGCATTTGACTACAATCGTGTGCGTATGGCCAAAATCCTGCATCTCCGCTTGGATTAATTGTGCGTGTGGAGAGTTAAAAAAAACCACATTTCTCGCCAATTTGGAACTGATTGAACTATAGATATTTACAGTTGAATAATCTTTTCCATTCTGTGATGCTGTACTGTGCCTCTCTATCCATTTTTTGAAAAATGTTGAAATTTAAATTAATTTAAAATTGTTTTTAAAACAATTGAAATTCTTTTTTGAAGTTAGTCATATTCATTTGAAATTTTCAGATAATATTAATCTGAAATTTGAAATCTTTTGTTTTTTAGGGGCTTATTAAACAAGGTTTTTATTCTTTCATTACATTAATTTACATAACGTTAAGGAGTTTTTATAGATACTTGCATCAATATTATCAGTGTCTTAACTATTGTATGTGCCTTAATATCTTATTGCAATAATTACATATTAAATTAATACAAAGAGAATGATCATGGGCTTGAAAATGTAGCTAAGGCTTTATTAATAATCATAAATGTACATTGAATTAGGGTTTAAAGTAACTATAAGTTAAGGATAAGTATCTGCATAACATAGTATCATGAAACCACAGCCTAAAATCATGACTCAGTCCTGGTAAGTCTAAGCATGCCCCCCTCCCTCACAAAAGGTTTGGTACTCCTCTACCTGTTTGCTGTTCATGATATTTAAATGCAATATTATTATTTTCAGGGGGTGTTATGACTTTAGTCACCAAAACTACAATCACAGTTCAAGTCACAAACAGATGTTAATAATGTCAATTTTTTTCAATTTTTTTCCTATTGGTGACATTGGTGCGCCTTAGACCAATTTGTATTGATTTGGGCGCTATATAAATGCCTTTAAGTGCAGAAAATCATCAGATTGATTGATATGTGCCTTATTAGTGTTTGATTATTGTATTCTAATGTTTGATATTGTCTTTGTGCTTTTCAATTTAAGAGTATTTACCTAAAAGGTCTGTACAAGGTCTATCCTTTTGTTATACCATGTTTAATGAGCAATAGGTTTTCTTATGGTAATGTTTATACACCACCAAATAGTAAATATATGAGAAAGAACAAATAATTGAACAGTGTCTCTTAAAGATTTAAAGCTATTTAGAACACCCTACCATTTTGAGCCTTCACAATATACATTTGTACATGTGGATCCATCTTTAATAGTTCACAACATAAATTTAAAAAATAAAGATTATTTCCTGTAGGCTGGGTACATTTTATTTTTAAGATATTTTTACAGCATTTTTGATTTAAATTTGAAAAGCCAGGAGAAAATATGCAAAATGCATTTTAGGCCATCAATGTCTGGACTTTTTAAAACAAAAATCAAAATAGCACACACTGTTTAAAAGAAGCTATCAAATTAGTTTTCAGTGATCAGTATTATTGTATGAATCATAATTTAAAGTTGATTTTAACATTAGCAATAACTTGAAGCAATAGTATTCAAAAACAAATAACATTTTTAAAAATCACTCCATGTTTAGGTATTCAGGTCACCTACAGGAAACAATTAGTATTAGTTAGAGTACTCAATTAAGGAAAGGCAATTCTAAAATAAATTCCATTTATTGAAGTATTGAAGTATCTCCATGGCTGAAAGGTTTTTTTAATTTTTCTATGTTCCTAGTTATTCAATTTAAAGTTTGTTAGGTAGAATTTATCCTTATGTGTATACGATAGCTAATAATGAGAAGGAAAATAGCCTTAAAGACATATTATGTGATCTTTTCCAGGGGGCACCCTCTATTCATGATTTATTTTAGAAAGTAGATTATTTTGCAGATTTACATTTCTGATCATAAATCATACATATATTCCGAGTTACAGAGCGATACGATTCCTAATTACTTCAAAATGATGGATTTAGAACAGAATTTAAAGTGAAAATAAACTGTCCTGCTAAGCAGAACAGTTTATTTTCACTCCATTTTTACTCTAAAAACCAAGATTTTGAAGTAATTATGAATCGTATCGTTCTTTAACTCGGAATATATTCATGATTTATGATTAGAAATGTAAATCTGCAAGAAAATCTACTTTAAAAAAATCATGAATAGAGGGCGCCCCCTGGAAAAGATCACATACTATGCATCTAAAGTGCATCATACGATTACAAGAAGTATCTTTTTTACCCTGTAATTGATTCATGCATGGGACCTACAGTACACTGTATCCATACACAGTTTCCAGTGCCTTTATTATCTTACTTATTGGAATTATGACATTTAGTGGAGCCTGCCTGCAAATACATGAGCAATATACAAGTATGCTTTACTATTCGATTGTGCCTTGTTAAACTAACGCAATATTCACATTTACATGTTCTCAGTATTTTTCTATATATTTATCTATTATGTATTTACATTTGTGTATATTGTTATGATATATTATTTATATTAGCAGTAGTCTTTTGGTTTCATAGGTAGATAAACAATTGCTGTAATTTCACTCAGTATATAGTGTTGGTTAAAGGTTTATTCAGTGATGTCTTGGAGGCTGTGCCCTCAATTTTGGTACAAACTGGGATTTGGACATTTTTTACCATTGTATTACATGTATGAACTTACACTATAAGGATTCAGAAAAATCAGCCCTCTTTGTACTAACAAAACATCAATTCAAATATTCTGATCTACGGCTTAGACAAGAATTTCACTAATAGTTAAGAAGCATAGGGGTTTTCCGAACTCTGTCTAGGCTGACACAGGAATAGTTATATACCAAAATGTTCTTTGTAGTTGGTAGAATTAAAACCTAGGTGGACATCCTTGCCAACTTGGGTGGTTGATTGACCTTTGACATTGATAAAGCTCTATAAACAGTCACAATATAAATATACTGGGCAAAAAGGCTGCTTTCGTGATTTTGTGAGTGGCAACAGCAAAAATGACCATTATTAATGTTCATCTTAGATATAAGTTCATCTGAAGTAAATTATATAAGAAAATAATTGTTTCCCTTTTGAATAAGAATTTTAGAAGGGTTCTCTGGAAGTAATTATCTCTCTCTCTCTCTCTCTCTCTGGTCAGATGGTGTCCTAAGGTACTGCTGTGCCTTCATGGGAGCTTGCCAACCTTCCCTGACTCTTGCCGTGGAAATAATTATAGTAGAGCAAAATTGACCATAAATTGTGACCCGTGATCAAATTTTAAAACATTATCTGGAGTAATTCTGTTATACCCGTCACAGAGGTATTCATAGTGCATGATTTTTAAGAACGACGCATACTACCGATGTAGGTGTGCAGGGTATAACAGAATTATGCCCATTATCTTGTTGGTTTTATACGATAATGATAGCAAATACTTTTTACTTCAAGAAAAGTGATGATGCCAGAAATTAGCATCAAAATTGCAGCTATTTTAGTATATTTAGACAATATTCATTGCATTAACTGTGCATTAATGAATATTGTCTAAATATAGTAAAATAACAGGTCGCCCACACCTACAATTTTGACATCATCCCTTTTCTTGAAGTAAAAGGTATATGGTATCATATAAAAGTAATAACGAGGTGATGTTTTAAAATTTGATGGTATATATTGAAATCTAGAGAACTTTTATGGCCAATTTTGCTGCACTATTATGGTATTTGAATGTAATGCATTGCACATATTTTAAACTGTAAAACCACTTAATTTAGCGAGGGATTTCATTTTGTGAGAGATGTGGATTCGCGAAATTAAATACCCGCGAAACTGACAATTTTGTATTGAAAGTAACAGTAACATTTCCAGATTCATGAAATCAATTGCCCGCTAGAATAGCAGTAATTTTAAATTCACGAAATAAAGTATCCACGAAATTAGAGTGTTTTACAGTATTATTATTTTATTTGTGTTGAGAATATTATGTAGACCTACAGTTATTATCACAATTCTCAAAACCAGTCTACCTAATTTATTTTTAAATAGTCTTTAAAAAAAGAAGGATTGTTAAGAACCATTCAAATGTTGAACATCGCCCAAGATGGATGAAGGGTAGTTCAATGCTTGAATACTGCTGTGTCACCTTATTATTGATGAAACATCCCTGGTAATTTAAGTTTAACTGTACAGAATATGATATACATAAATAATACCACTGGGAACAGGGGTTGGGCACTTGTGATGAAAGGTGGATATCACTGCCACCGCCCCCCCCCCCCCCCCCCCCCCAACCCCCGGACATGATATGACAGTTTTGTCTTTAGATTTAAAATATAATAGTTTAATAATTTATAGGTTATTTATTCCCAGTATTTATTTATTTATCGAAGGGTAGTTCTTTTATATTTTCTCTGCCCATTATTACGGTTATATATTTTGTAAACTGTGTGTTAAATGTGTGCGACTCACATGTTTGTCTTTCAGATTTCTTACGCAATAAATTAATTTCAGTATTTTATTTTAGTTTGATCAAGTTTATAACTCTTTGCAATATCATTGATTAATAATAAATTAATGTAAAAGAGAGAGAGTGGTGTATTATAATTGTTTTTCTTTTGCACTCTTTTTGGCACAGTTCTTGACAGATTGACTAGAAATAATGTAAAGCGTATTCAGACTCCCTAGTTTAGTGAAAATAAGTAAACACTTTTACCGTATTACAGTGCAATGTGTACAACCAGGGACAATCAAATCAAGGGACTAGAAACGACCTATTGTATCGCTATGATGATATTTGTACACCCGCAACACGCATACTTATAATAATAGTACAATAAGAATGAAGCCATTTCGAGTCCCTTGATTCGATTGTCCCTGGTACAACTAACTGTCTAAGAGCGTGTTTCTACTGGGGCACTGCAAAGTTAACGCTAAGTTTTACCGCTAACCTTTTAATCCCCCGTTTCTACTCGCGAATAGTTACCGCTAAGTTTATCGATCCTAATCGATGGGCCACGACATTTGACCTTTTGTTATACCAAACAATGCCGCCCCACCGGAAAAAGACTGCCTCACAATGCGTAGAATCCAGCGAGTAAGTGACAGTATACGTCCGGGTCACAGAACTTAACGTTAAGATTTAACGGTGGCTGTTTTCTACTGAGAAAGTTACCGTTAACAAACCTGGTTTGTGAAGGTTTTTGCAGTTACAAAACTTAGCGTTAATTACCGTTATTTGGCTGTTTCTACTGGGCAACTGAACGGTAATTACCGTTAAGCTCCCCTGTAGAAACACGCTCTAATAGATAACATTGCTTAATTTGTTTTTGAAGAAGAGTGACCGGTCACATCAAAATGGACATGTTGTCAAAACCATAGTTTGACCAAAGTGATTAGCACTTGGCACTTATGAAACGATTTGCAATGTGTTACCATTCCATTACTCTAAATGGGCATTTGGTTTTCACTGCTTCAAGCAAAGCAAAAAGTAAGATATGTACTAAAAGCAATTAATATATAGTTGATATTCAGAGCTAAGTGAAAGTTTGAATTTCATGGCTCATTAATAATATCAAAAATATGAGAGGGTAAAGAACTTACCCAAATAGTGTGCATCACATTATGTCAATTATAATCTGCGTCCAAACACATTTTTTATAAGATTCTATATGTAGTAATACTACCTGATATATTGTTGTCATCAGTAATGGATTCTTTATTGATTGTTATAGATCTTGAAGAATTTGAATGCAATGATCATATTTTGTGTTTTGTGTGGTTTATTTGTTCTGAACTATATGACTATGTTTTTAATGACATAACAGTCATTCGAAAAGTTCTATCTCCACCCTGTTAAAATGAATGATCCCATGCTCAAAGATGGTTTCAATGCCATCTGCCCTATTGTATAGTCGGCGTCATAATGCTATTGGACAGAATTCCAACAATGCGTGCGTGCGTACATTCATAAACCCGGAAGTGCGTACCGGACACTTATACAAATGACCGCGCGTCCTGATTGGTCAATCGTGAAATTGTGACGCACATGCATGCATAGTTGTTGTGCATTTCAGGCATCTGGACGCAGCTCCGCAAACAACAACAAAATACGCTTGTGTGATATAGCATTATGACAGTGACTATTATAGCAAGCCATCTACCCTACTCAATTTGGGGTCATGCGGACATTGCCCTGAATGCTGTAGAGTAGTTTTAAGAGTTTTTGCGATTCATGGAAGCCATTAGCCTTTTTTTAAATTCTTTTCAAGCTTGGAATAGGCTATACGAGGGTCATTCAATAAGTTTTACCAGTTATAACATGGCTAACATGAATGTCAGCCTCGTATGTTCAATCTTTAAAGGAAGGGTCCCGCAAGCACAACATTTAGCATTATTTGTTAGAAAAATAATTATCGAGCCGAAATTACGTAATTATATAGAACAAAACACCATACTAGTCACAAAAATGAATAAAAACTGTCATCACTCAACATGCATTTTTAAATTTGCGGCGATCAAAAGGCCCTGTGTCGATGACGTCATGGGTATCGGTGCACAAATTTGCGCATGTACATTGTATAACTATGATATCATCAACACTTGGATTGTTGATCGCCGCAAATTTTAAAAAGTGCATGTTGAGAGATAGCGGTTTTTATTTGTTTTTGTCATAAGTGTGGTGTTTTGTTCCATTTAATTACAAAAATTGGGCTCGATAGTTATTTGTCTAACATACAATGCACACTTTTATGCTTGCGGGACACCTCCTTTAACATGATAGTCATTTTATGAGTTTTCTTTGTGCAACCTTCAGAATAGTCACATCAGATAGATAATATTAGACCTTATAAAAGGCAAATGTGGCATTTGCAGTGTTCCCTATGAGAGGGTTAAACTTAATGATTGTCATGATATAGTTCTGGGTAATCAGAGGGCACTAACAATTTAGTTACTTAATAGTGTGTTATAAGCAATTTAGAATCATACTTGGCTGTTTTCATCATTTTCCGTCACTCTAAATGGACATTCGGTCTTCACTCCAAAATAGTTCAAACAGTACTTGGACCAATTTACTATAAATTTGTAGCTGAGATTCTAAGCTACAATTGAAGAGGTATTTTGCAAAAGGGCTATGGTGCATTTTTTCAAAAAATGAGTTTGATATAGAAATGTATAGGGAAAAATCATATGTTTCAAGGGAACAAAGTCATTTTTTTCAAAAAGACCTACATCTCATTGTAAACAGCCATTGAAATTGTTGTTTTGTTGCAAAAGGGCCTGTATCCAGAATTATATCGGGATACTCCATCTGTTTGTACATAAAGAAAAAATCCACACACAAAAAATCATTTATTTTAATCATTGAAAATAAATAAGTTTGATATTGAAATGTATAGGTCACAATCATATGTTTCAAGGAAATAAAGTCATTTTTTTCAAAAATACCTACATCTCATTGTAAACAGCCATTGAAGTTGTTGTTTTGTTGCAAAAGGCGAGTTTTGTTGCAAAAGGGCCTACATCCAAATTTTCAAAAAATGTAAACATGATTTAAAAAAAATTAAAACTAGCACATTTAAAATTTATATCAATTTCAATTAGTATGTAGTGTACCTCTTTCATAATCCATTCAGTTTTTCAATTGCTCAACTTGAATATTTAGAAACAGTTTTTTGACTTTTTCTCAATAAGAGCCAAAGTGGATGTAGGCCCTTTTGCAAAATACCTCTTCAATTGTGGAATATTTCACAAGACTGGGTTATACAATAGCTAAGTTATGAGGTAGGGGGAATGTATTGAATGACCCTTAATATATTTAACAAATAACCGAAAAGAAAACTATAAAGTTTTGGTATCTAAAAGACTAAAATATAGTGCGAGTCGAAAGAAAATGTACTGGAATGATTTTTTTCTCGAGAAGACCAAACAAATTTGACAAACCAATGAAGAACATATACACATTCAAAGAGCAGAATATTCTTCCATTTTCTTCCCAAAAATTTACCTAAATTTGACAACATTTGAAATTCCTGAAAAAATCCACCAAAAAATCATATTCTGTGACGATAGATCCATTGGTGTCTTTAATCCAGCATTTGATCATTTAGAATGGAGAGATGGTGAATGATATACCTACAATTCAGGAAAATTGGTGTTGGACCACATAGTCCATTTCTTTGCTAATATCCCACTTTAAGGGACTATTTTCAAGCGCTGATTTTGCAACAAACTTGTGTGGAGAGCTTGAGCTATCTACTAAGTGATATCCCTCCCCCGCCCCCACCAATCAATGTTGAGGGTCCCAACGACCGTGGAGATGAAACGGTTCCGAACAACATTGAATGGGGGGACTGGGGGGTTGATTTCAACGAAGTCCTCAAAGTGGTTCAACAGTTATTTCCGGAATTGTCTGAGGCTATTGGTAAATGCTCAATATGACAACTGTCTATAGGAAATAACTCGTGTTCTACACATTGCATAATCTTCTAATTTGGAGAGTGGCAAGATATGTATATAATTGTTATATACGGTAAAGATAAAGTAAATACGACATTTACATTGTTAGGGACTGGTCATTTTATGCGTGATTATGGCCCGTTTGTATGGTAAATCACTCAATATGACAACCGTCTATAGGGAATAACTCGTCTTTTATACATTGCATAATCTTCTAATTTGGAGAGTGGCAAGATATGTATATACTTATCATATATGGTAAAGATAAAGTAAATACGGCGTGTACATTGTTAGGGACTGGTCATTTCATGCGTGATTATGGCCCATTTATATGGAATGCGCGAGTGTTACATGTAGTCTGACATAGGGTGCAACGGGTGAAATTCATTATTTAAACTAATTATATGACAGTAGTTTATTATGCAACAATCAATTAAAATCCTTTTTGTTATCGCAATGCGTTTCTTTTTTGTTAAGGGACCGGTCACAACCGCATTATAGACGCTATAAAGTAATAACTATTGTGTCAATTATTGTAGCGTTGTATTTGCCATTGAAGTCATGGAATGATTGTATTTTCTTTGCATTTACTTAACTTGACGGTTATAATTTATCTTCCGTGTTTAATAAATGCATTAAAAGTACGCATTGTGACGGACTGGTCATTTTACATGTGGTAGACAGAGAGAAAGAAAGACAAACAACAACCACGGAAAAAAGTTCAAAAATAAAGAAGAACAAAAACTAAAAGAGAGAAAAAACAAAAACAATATGTGACAAACAGATGAATAAAATAAACCAGTAAATGAGCCACGCGAATAACAAAAATGTTATATTAAATACATTATTAAAAACATCAATGGCTCTCGCCATGAGGATTTGAACCCGTGTCTCTGCCCTTAAGTATGAATAGGCCAACGCGCTAACCAATTGAGCTAATCGCCCATCTATGCAATATCAAGTCAAATCAAGTGTCATATTATCTTCGGCTTTAGAAATTAGCACTGATTCACAATACACCTTTCATAGTAACGCCTTATAGCGTATTTATATTCAGAACCATGCCCTCGTACTATCAGAGTATGGACAACCGTTGCGTTTGTCCATCCATTGAAAAGCATGCACATCGGTCGATTGTCCCCGATAAATAATAGAACTAACTCCTATTATCTATTTAATTTAGATGGACAATCGTGTACACGCGTGCAATTCAATACGGTCAACCGTGTAATGGTTGTCCATCACCGCGTCATTAGAATTCCAAAGACAGAGTTCGGCGAATTACCTACAATGTAATGTTTATACCACTGTGGACGATGCTATTTAATATAATTCTCTTTATTTAGCTTTGGCCTTGTTATTATAATGTTATAAATGTAATAATTCTGTAATAAATGATTGCCGCGGTATGCTACGCGAGCAATGTCGTGCGCTGTGTCCGAGCAGCTGGGAGCGATATGCGCGAGGCGTGTCAATCGATGTGCACGAGGAGTGTCTATCGCTGTGCGCGTGGCGTGTCGAGCGCTGCGCGCGAGACGTATAGATTGTTAATCATGATAGTTAGTTACCATCTCATTGTTCATGTTATTTATTGGTAACAGAGTCGAGTGCTATGCTCGAAGTTTATGCAAACGCGTAGCGCAAGCTGTAACCAAAGGATACGCGTGGGATTGGGTCGAGTGCCACGCACGAACCGTCAAAGTTGTATTTAAATCATATTTTATAATGTTCTCATGTTTATCGGGGTATCAGATGCTTTTTTCAAAATAAATAAGTCAGGCTTCCTTGAATAATAGGAGCAAATATGCAGGTTTAGGTATTTAATATGACCAGTCCCTAATTCAGTACTGTAGACACCTCTTGATGATGGTATATCAGGAGATTCATAGCATCTCTATTTACTGAAAATTTGATCAAAAAAGACTTACAAATAAAAAAGTTGTGGCTAAAAATGTAAAATCAGATGATTTTTTTTGGACTTCATTCAGACAATTCAGGAAAATTGGTGTTGGACCACATAGTCCATTTCTTTGCTAATATCCCACTTTAAGGGACTATTTTCAAGCGCTGATTTTGCAACAAACTTGTGTGGAGAGCTTGAGCTATCTACTAAGTGATATCCCTCCCCCGCCCCCACCAATCAATGTTGAGGGTCCCAACGACCGTGGAGATGAAACGGTTCCGAACAACATTGAATGGGGGGACTGGGGGGTTGATTTCAACGAAGTCCTCAAAGTGGTTCAACAGTTATTTCCGGAATTGTAGATAGCGAATGGCATATCTACTGAAAATAGTTTAGGAAAATTACTTTGAAAATCTCTGGGTATTAAGCAACAAAATAAAATCTAGATAGATTTTGATCACAAAATCCTTCTAGCTATGAGCTATATATAAGAAAGCATCACAAAAAGCACTAAACCCAAGTTCAATACCCCCACAATTCAAAATAAAAATGACTATCAACAAGTTGTTATTTTTTTACTAATCTTACCGGTTCATGATAAGATCATTTTATTTTTTCTATAATGTACATCTTACATATTCAATAATATAATAACATTTTGCACATAACATCGTAATCATAGAACTGTGGCAGATTGTACATTCCACAATGATAAAATAATTAGGGATTTTGAAAAGTATCAATTTCTTTAGAATGTAGGTATTTTTGTAGTTAATTATTCATTAAAATGTTAGTTAAAATTCAACTAAGTGGCCAAAATCATGACTGGAAATATCTGAGATTTGATTTATTTTTGAACAAATCCAACACAAAAGTGAATAAGATACTCACAATTTTAGTTACGTTTCACTACTAAACTAGCAGCTTCTTCTAGCTTAGTTAAGCAGTGAAACGTAACTAAAATTGTGAGTATCTTATTCACTTTTTATTGGATTTTGTACAAAAAGAAATCAAATCTCAGATGTTCAGTAACAATCGAGATGAACTTAATCAAAGCTATGACTGGAAATATTCTGAAAACTGATCAGAATTTACTTTTTGTAACAAAATAATTCTCAAACAGTTCACTTTTACGTAAAGACAAAAGTCAAGCCATGATTTCATCACTGTTATTTGTCAGCATGAGAGTAATAGTTAACTTTTGCTAGACAAGGCAACCTATGATGATTACTAAATAAATAATCTAGCTGATATTCCATTGAATCATCACACAGTAAAAATTAATATTTGCAACAATTTTGCTTCACAAAAGATAATAATTATGATAAATCACAATGCAATATAATCACCTTGTTAAATGACTTTAAACGGGAAGCTACATCATGTGTTTGAAATGCTAAGCACCATAATGTAAAATATGTAAAAACAATTTTTTTTCCACTTTTGCGTACAATTTTGAAAGGTGAAAATGAAAAGTGAAGGGTATTTCACCCTTTGTATGGGGCGAGTGAAAACTCTGCTTATCAATATGAATATGAAGAACATCTAGGATATGAAACTGCCTTCAAGAGTTATTGACACTAATTAAGGGATACAATATGCACTCATTGTATTGTGGAATCAGTGTACTTCAAGTCAAAGTCTTGCATCAAGTCTCTGGTGGAATAAAGTGCATCATACATTTGTAATGGGACATTTTATTTAACCGTGTAATTGATGCAGACATGAGATCAAAAGCACATTTTATTGCATTGCAGACCGATATAACTAGCACCACAAATGATGCCATGTTAAGCCTACAAGAAACAATAATTAGTCTAATACTTATCCATCACAATCAAAGTTTCCATAATATCAAAACCTAACCCAAATATCTTGATTGCGAAGATTTTTAAAGAATTTATTCCAATAATACATAATCAATTTGATATCAAAATACACAAAGATTTAGTTAGCTATCTATACACATTGCAACATGATTAATGACTGATGCGTGTTCTCTTTTCAAGGTTATTTTTATACAATTTACTGTATTAATAATAAAAATTGATATACAAACACATTAATTTTTCTGTTTCAAGTTTGAAGAAGTTCTGACTTTTTACCTAAGATATATTGGAGGAATAGATTTGAAACTTATTTTTATAAACAATCATGTAAATGTACGCGTCTGCGGAAGCTTTACGTCACATCAGTAACTGGTGTGCTTTTAACTCCACTAATGGGGAGGGGGGGGGGGGGGTGCTTAATTAAATAAATCAATTTGGAAATGAAAGAAACATCCCCTGGCCAGCCAGGGTGTTCTTATAGTGTATGCCACATTAACACTAGATACTTAACGACAAACACTTGGTAGGACTTTAATCCATTTCACTTCCACGGAACAGTGATGTCACTGCGTTATTCACTGGTCACAGTCAATGAATTATACACATGCGTAGAAAGATGGCAGATACATCATGTGTGTTAATGCTGTCCCAGTATCACTGTCCAGAGGAAATGAAAAAGACTTTTATCAGTCAGACATTTCCTAAAAGGGGCCCGATGAGTCAGGCCCGAATACCTTTGGGAACAACTAACCTACATAGTACAATAACCAAAAGGCATGAGCAAATGGCCGCATATTATTAAAGGTTGTTGTCAATCAAGGGAAACAATGTTGCAAGGTGAATGGCAAATCTGTAAATGAGCAAAAACTTTTTTAGTTTGAGAAATGAGAAAATTAATATTTGCTAGTGATAAATAAGACGTTATTGTTTTAATTTGTAAATAGTACAATATATTGCATTTACTGGGTCAAAAGTTACAGAATTCAGGAAACATACTGAATTCACCGATATCATATTTATCCTCGGACAGAACATATGAAATTATCAATATCGATTGCAAACATCAAAATGGCTCTTGGACAAATATTATCATCAATTAATGTACAGATATAAAACTATAACAATAAAAATCAAATAAATATATGATTTACTTAAAGATATCATGTCAAAAATGAATATGGTATAGACCTTTTACCGAATAATATAATTCTAATAATAATCCCCTTGTGTTAATAAACTCCAATTCACCCACAGCACTGTATAGCGGAATATTTTTGGGGCACACTGTTTTATGTGATTTTACAGCGTCGAGCCATTGAGCCATTTGTTTTATTTGCGGTTTTGAACACCTGTACAATAAACCAAAAAAATACTTTTGCGGGCTTATAAATTTGTGGGGACATAATGGTCACCACAAAGTGTGAAAATAAAATCCCGGCTAAAATGTCCCGCTATACAGTAGTTGTGTCCCATGGGACTCTTTTATTATGGGACACAAGTCACCACAGGTTTTTACAGTAGCCTGGCCCAAGCTTTGTAACACCACACATCATAAATGATAGTCAGTGACCATCCAGGATTTGAACCTGGGACCCCCAGGTCAATAAACCAGCGCTCTACCAACTGAGCTGATGAATTAGACAGGGAAGAATGTTGATTTTATTATCTATAGGCCTTCAGTTCAATCCTTTCCTCTGACAACTTCTAATCCAAGAAGCTTCAATGAGGGTTTTTTGTTCATCATGTGAATAAATTGATAGGAGTTAATTATTTCACAGACTATAATTTATGATGTGATACGATGTCCTTTGAAAACCTGCTAGCAAATTGTAACATGTGGGTTCACTGCCAAAATATTACTGTAAATCATTTATCTGCCAGAAAATTGGTACAAGTCATGGCTTTGTTTGTTTTGTTTTGTACTAAATGTTTAAACATTTATTCAAATTGGAAATAAAAAATCTCCTGGAAACCAACATTTGTCCACGATACACAAAATTGTTTCTTAGGCAACCAGAAAAAAAAGGTTTTGACGTCAGACGGAGCATTCAATAGGAAATTTTAAACACTGTGGATCGTTACAAGTTTAAAGATTAATACATTTTCAAAACATATTTGAATTTACAATTGGGGGTTGGCCAAGCCTGTACGGGGTGTTTTACCACCTTATGTTTAATCCAAATAAACAATAATGCAACATACAAAGTGCAAATATAAGTCTTCAGCAGTGATTTAATAACATTCATATAATATATAGAAAATAAAACAATTTCATAATTTATATAACCAAGTGCCTAGCCAATTAACTATTTAATAACAGAAACAAAACAAAAAACAATGTCTTCTGAATTCTAGAATTAGAATTTTGTATAAGAAATGCCAATTTGATACAAAAATATTATTTTAAATAATAATTTATAAAAAGCAGAAAGCATTCATGAAAGGAAGCATTTCAAAAGATGAGCTTGTAAATGAAACACTAAAATCATGCATTATGTCAAAAAGAGTTATATTAATCATAAAATCCAAAAAGTGTGTTAGAATGCAAGTGGATTATAACACTTCTACAACATAAAGGAGGGGAAACCAATCAGGTTCAAGGAAGTATGAGATGGTGAACAGTCTTATCGAGAGGAGGATTTAACTTCAACAGTCTTTCAAATTTTAGGTTAAATTCAAGTGGGGCATGCCAAAAATCATTCAGTTACAGAATTCTGTATGTGTATTTATTAACATACTCCTTATGATTAAACTTCACTCATCTATTTTTCAGATTCAAACTAGCTGATCCAATGGGACTGATTCAGTTGGTAAATAAATCCCACAACGGTGAAACTTCGTGTGAATTCTTTTAAATATCGGGTATTGTGTAAACACTAAATATGAATCATTCGATTTTGGGTTGGGTATTGTTAATGGCGTTTCTTGTTTTTATCAAACGAATGGGTTAAATCAATCCTCTGATATCAAACTAATTAAATGTCAAATCATATCACTGGGGTTTATTATGCAATGTGTTGATACAAGATATTCCTGGCTGTAGAAACAAACCATTTGCCGGGTACATACAAATCCATACAGATGGTATATATATATATATATATTATAGCTATAACAATCGATACTAAACATATAACTAGCTGAACACATAACACATATATTTTGCGTAGGGATAAAATCCAAGTATAAATTTGATTACTGTTTGACATAAAAAGCATTGAAATGCGCATATTATCAGCAACTACACATTCAATACCAGGGATTACAACTCTATAGCTATTCTAGTATAACACTGTTTATGATAGGCTTTACTCAATAGAATTATGGTTTGACGAGAGAAATGACAGAATCGTATGGTTTCATTGTGACGATTCCAGATAATGATGATTTTGATTATTTGAATTGACTCTCCAGTCATCGAATGTAATGGCATGTCATTGTCATACGATTTGGTTTTCAAACTATTCAAATGACTTAACTTAAGTCATTCTAAAAGACTTGACCTGAACTCAGTCTGGTGTTAAACCAGCTTGAGTAAGTTGAGTCTACATAAAATGTGACTGTCAAAATGAATATTCTTAGGTCTATACTACTTATCAGAAGTAACCTGAACATGACTTGATAAGCAATATATATTTTTGCATTCACTGATTTAATTTGACTTGAACAAAATCGTGACTTAATTTGAGCCAATCAATGACTTGACTTGCACAAATAGACTTCTTCAAATTTCATTTACATGATTTTTTCTTCTTTTTGCTTAGAATGTTGCCGCTTAGAATGTTGCCTTTTAAAATGTTTATTGCGTTTTTTCATAAACAGTGCACCATTGCAGAAACAAGAAAATATGAAAAAGCCTACCATTAACCATAATATTAATTACACCTACTGACATCCTACATATCACAATACACACCAATACTCCAATATTTAGATAACATTTACCACATACAGCCCATCTATAATTGAATACTGTTTTAATCTTGCTGTAAGTTTAATGTATGGCATGGCATGGTGTATTTTGGGATATACAGGTGGTGCTACAATATCAGCAATGATTACAGTCTATCTACTACAAAGTTCATATGAGATGCTGGGGGAGGGGTGGGCACTCAGATTGAAAGTGGTATATGTTTGTATGGCCCATAACACTTTCCATGCGGCAGGCGGCTGCAGACGACCTCCCAAAATTTCACAGGCAGCTGCAGACGACCTCCCAACATTTCACAAAATGTTTCAAAAATGTCAAAATGGTTAAATTTCATTACCATATTTGGAATCACCATGTAAAATAAGTACAAACATACCAAGTATTGGTTTAGTAATCTTTTGGATAGACCTTGAAAGTTGGGAAAGGTTTCTGAAAAATCTGTTTTGTATATGGTAAAACAAATAGCCGCGTGGAAAGTGTTAAGACCCATTTACAAGGCTCTTCATCAGTTTGTATGGCTCCCGATTCAGCCTCAAACTACTCCTACAGTCAACGTTTTGCTTTGGATAGGTTATTGTTGTGAGTGTGTCAGATGATTTTAAGTAACATCCAGTGTCTTTGGCTGTCTTTTGAGAGAACAAAAATCAGCTCACAAGAGGATTGGTTTTTGTGTGGCCAATCAGTTCACAGAAAACACTTTTGAATAACAAAATGTTTTGATAAGGAAATGTTTCAGCCTCTGTCAGGTGATGATCAGGTCACCTGTTCACTGAGACGCTATCACAGCTGCTCATACAATTATGAAAGAAATGAGTGCTTCCCCCAACCCCTGAGGAGATATATTGGTTTATTGAAGAAATGCATAACAGTTGTGTCACAAACACCAAATATTAGTATCATGTTTTTGCTTTATCATAAATCTTGACATGCCTTATTATAATTTTAATTCAAGATACAAACAAATATTAAAAGAAAATGTACCATATTCTCTTGATTATTATGTTAAAAATGATCAGTTAGATTAAGGTTGACTAAAAAGTAGTAAGTGTCAAGCTTCTGGTATAAAAGATTTAGTTTGATAAAACACACATGCATCCCATTATGTAAATGATATTAAACCCACATGATGTGTTTAGACCAATCACAATGTAAGATTCCGATAGGATTACATAGAAAGGTTAAATGTGGATAGCAAGTCAACCATTAGAAAAAGTACACATGAATTTGTGAAATTAAACCGGTATTATGGTACACATGCTATGCATTCCTTTATAATAAGACTACAAACGGCAAACCATGATGAGATGCAAATGTTGCCTACTAACCACTTATTATATTTCCTTGTTGTACTGATTGCTCACTTCTCAGAAAAAATAAAATTATTTTAGGACAACTGTATTGGGTTGTTAAAAATGTGGTTTTGTGTATCTTGACAATCACTGTAAAAGTAGTAATTTTCACATAATTTCTTTTTAATTTTTACATAATTTCTTTTTAATTTTCACATAATTTCTTTTTAATTTTCACATAATTTCTTTTCATTTTGCGGTAAGCTGCTTGGAGTGTGAAAAGCGCAAAGTTTATTGAACCACAAAGATTTCCATGTTCACAGTATGTCAAAATCAATTTCAATTATATTCCAACATATTAAAAAGTCAAAAATATTATATTATTTTGGAAATTCAAAATTCAGAAATCCTGGTGCCAAAATAAACTACACCTTTAATAGAGGAATTTTCAAACCTGATCTAATATTAAGACTGGTATTTTTATTAATTGTTAGAACCAAGGCAATGAAATTGATATTGGCCTAACTGAACTGCACCGCCTTGTTATGAGAATGTTTAAGGTTTCATTACCCAAGGTTTATACCTCAGTCAGTCTTCATATAAATAGTGTTACAAATGTCCAACACACCAAACGACACATCAAGCAGACGGAAAACTGTTGGATGAATGGATGGAGGAGGAGAGGGAAACTAATGTTGAGGGTAGCAATATCTATCGTCACAGCGAGCGGTGCTATCAGGAATCATGCTCCTAGGCGGAATAGTGCGTGACATGCAGTGCACACAACAATGAGAGGTTTTCGTCAATCACTGAGAAGCCTGTTTGATAAATGATACAAGACAACACGTTAGGATGGGTTTACAAAATCAGTATCAAAAATGCGTTAGACAAAAACGAAAATATAAAATAAAAAAATCAAGATAAAATATAGAACCTTTTATGGAAAAATTCCATAATATAGCAGAGTTGATTGCACTATGATATCAATAACTATAATTTGTAACTAAAAATAACTAAACAGAGAAACATAACTTTAGCAAAATGGTAAAACAATCACAAATAGCATAATGGTTGGGTGACAGTTTTTAAATACTGTTTAAAAATGATATAAATTAGGATCACAATGAGATATATGGCTCAAAAACATATGCACGGAACTGCAGGTTTCACATTACTTTATCAAAGCCTGCAATATCTTAAATAGCTCTCTAGAATGCTTCCAAATTTGGCGTATAATATCTGAATATCTAATGTCTTTCAGATACTGTAAGGATTTTATAGAGAACAATTTCGTACATTTTATAGGACAGCCAATAGTCTTTAAAAAGTTCTTGAGAAAGTCGTCAAGAGGATCACAGCCATAGCAAATTGTGTGTTATTATAAGGACAGCAAGCGTGAATGTTAAAGCTTACCGCAGGACACAGATAAACCAATTTATCTGCCAGTAAATTCAATCTTTTCAAATCCATCTCTAAGTACAATGGTGCTAAAGTTAACATATACCAACCCATAGATATCTGAGATGGGACCCAAATGTTAAATTGTCTGCTGCATCATTAATTCACTGATTAGAATTGGGATCAGAATGTGTTTAGGAGGACATATTATACAGATTGCAAACAACTACTATCTATTATATCAAACTTCATAAAAAGAAAAACAGTACAATAAGCCTCTTTCATATTACAATATACAAAAATACTTCTGTGTTTTTTTCTCTGGAACTAAAACAATTTGCACATGGCAAAAATAAACATACATACAGATAATCTATATAATTACAAGTACATCAGATAGTTTTGAAAATTAGATATCCTCGCTCTGATGTCTCTCGGCCTCAAAGACCATCAGTATGGAGAGGTGCAGATTGCATGTTATGGCCTATCGGCCTATTTGGTTTACTGATACCTGATACGCATGGGTAGACAATATCAATAGGAATCATTCTATTCCATGTCTGTATTTTATCACTACCACCAAGTTTTCCCACTGCTTGAGATGTTTAAAACCAATTGCCACAAATAATTATGTTCAGTTTTGTCCGAGGAGTTAAAATTGGTATAGCCTGAACACCCCTACTCCTCCCCAACAAATTACCAAGTGACCACAGTAGGTTAACAAGCCATTATGAAACCCCATAGCTAACATATCTAATTAACAACACTGTCTAGTTATCATCTATAGATGGTGTGACCGGTGACGTCATGTATTTACAAATGGGACACCCTCTGTTGATTCCCTCCAGGCAGAATATACAGTAAAGTTAATGAAGACAACATGAAATTTCTTTCTAATGAATTGTAAAACTCATTTATTTTTAATTTTTTGTGTGAAATGCGATAGCTTATAGCATTCCTAAGCAAGTTTAAAGACAGTTTTGATAACAATTTGCTGTGACACCACAATCTAGTTAGAAAACCTGATCTGGCCTATGTAAACTATAGGAACTCTTGCCCGGTGTGTTTTGTCTCAAATCAACAGAGGGCGTCCTAAATGTAAACAACGGTCACCTCATCTATACATACATTAGTATCAAATTTGGTTAGTCAATTTACCACTGCCGGCCTCAAAATAAGAAATAAAACCAGTGGGTAATTCCGACCATTGCCCCTGTTATTCCGAGGTACATCATTGATTTCCAAGGGTACAAATCTGGCAGATCTTAGGTCCTGAAAGGGTATTGCAAACTTTAAATCTCCTTTTATTAATGTAATGCATTTTTCAATCAAAAAATGGTGAAAAATCAATGTCCCACTTTTCTTTTTTGTCTTAAAATTCATAATGATTAATTATTGTTACGGCTGCAAAAGCTCCAATAACAGTGAGCGTTCCAAGGATCCTTACCATACAAACGATGAGGGGTTGTTGGGAGCCTTATTTTGAGGCCAGCTATTAGGTTATTCATAATACTGGTAAGATATTAACAATATAAAACACAATAATAATCCAATTATATAACACTATTTTAATTATCAAAGTCAACATTTATCCGATAGAATAGATTTCTTGTTAGTGCATAAAGGTATAATTTTCTTATATACATATTTTATACATTGTAGGCATAGACAATTATTTGGTTTTGGCATTGGAGGACAACTCAAAAGAAATGTGGCCTCTGGTGCAAAACCAATAGAATTGTCTTTGACACTGTCAGCCATTTAATTCACACAAATTATGTTGGTAACAATTGCTTTAGTCATACCTGAACTATTTTCTCAACGATAGTTTCGTCATGTCATACATGTTGTTCTAAGCCAAAGCATAGAAGAAGCACATTATACGGAAGTTTAATTCTTGTTTTCTTTAAGTTCTTTATAGACCATATACTTTGCTCATATGGTTTGTTGTACAATGATCAATACATGTTCAGCCGAAATATGAATGGGTAATACTGATCGGATAAAGTTAAAATTTTACAATATGTCAATGTACAATTTTAAATTAGAAAGAAAGCCCTATTAGATTCTTAAGTGATTTAATTACATTAATTGTTATACTATATTGCAGCTTTCCAACAATAAAAGGTATCACTCATCTTCAAGGCAGTTTCTGCAATAGCTACATAGGTTTCTTAATTCATTATTCAACGTGTGATTATAAACAGATGCAAAGGCAAAAGACTAAATTAATGTCTTTGTTTTGTGTTTTAATACTTTTAGTACAAAGACAACCCTTCCTGTCGTTTTAATCCTAAATAGGATGTTCTGTATAGACAGAAGTCAGTCACTGGAACAGTGCATAGTTTGTGGAGTGTTGTGTGGAGGCTTTAGCATTAAAAAACACTTCGATTCCTGTAGTAGGCCACCCACATTTTGTGTTTTGAGCAATTTTAGCCGTATTATGTCTTTTTATTTGAAAATCCTGGAAACAAATCCCTCTAAAATGCCATTTGATGAGATAACACGTATCATTTGATTAATGCACCCAGAAGCTTTGAGACAAACATTTGTATTAATATAGCATTTGTTACAAAATGTAGCCATTGTAGAAACTGCATTTGTGAAATAATAACCTGAATTAATAACTCTCTATAATCTTATTTACACATTATTTACAATAAATTGTGGTATAATAAAGATATCCCAGCAGTAGATTCAGTGTTAGAATTGCTCATGTAACTTTCCCCTTAGGTGACACCATCTCAGGACTTCAGGGGATATTTCCTTAGGTGAGCTATAGAATAAACACCAATTATTGAGTTTCCCTTTTCTCACCCCGTCCCCCGCTACAATAATATCACTATACCAATGGACGGGGAACTCTGAGGGATGTGATTTAAAGTTCTTTTCGAGCTTTTAAATTGATATAATATTATTGTGATGAAAATGACAATGTGAAATTTGTTTGCAACCCATCTACTGAGGGGATGTCACCAATGGTGATTTCAACTGCAGGGGTTAATTGTTCGAGCATATCCATATCTGCTTATTTATATACAACACACAAAATGAATGATGGTGTTTCAAAATAGGTCTATAAAAAACGCTGTATGGCTCTGATGACCATCAAGCAGACAATGCAAACATATTGTTCATTCTAAAATATGATTGAATGTCTATTTAAATTAATCAATGGTAAAACCAGCCACAAGCAACAGTCAGACCTATAGAGTATGATAATTAACACAAAAAATGTTACATTCATGTTGTTCTCTGGGGTGGAGGAGGGGGAACCTTCTTACCCACAGCTAATGACCCCGAATCTGTTCTCCGGGGTGGAGGGGGAGGCTTTGGCCCTTTGTTAGAGGTCTGTCTGGTTACCTGTGCATGAGGGTGACCCGAGGAGCGGAGAACAACGCCTGGCGATTGAGGTAGGACGCGTATAGCATTAACTCCTCCTGGAGACTGTGGGGGACTTTGATAGCCTGACTTAGAGGGTGGCACTGATGGGCCATCTACTGGGTATATAACCCTTGGTGGATGACCTTGTCTTGGGGATTGAGAACCTGGGTTGTATGGAGATTGCTGTGGCGCTTGGCTGTAGGGAATATCCTGGCGGGTCATTCTATTTCGAGGTGAGGGGGGTGGCTTACTAATAAGGTTATTATTGTTAATGGTTACCCCAGGTCGAGGTTTCAATGCATTGTTCAGTTCTGCCAAAAAGGTTGAATTGTTCTGCCTGCTCTGGGTTGGGGGTGACATCATGGGGCTACCGTTCGACACGTACCCAGAATGCTGTGATCGTGGACTGACTACTTCTATGGGAGAACTGCGTGGTGAACTGTGACCCGGATACGGGCTAGAGTGTGGACTTGAGGATTGAGGGGAGTACATATAACTCTGACTGCTTTGTTGATGGGACTGTTGAATAGGTGATGATTGCTGATGAATTGGTGCACCATAATGATTAGTATGATATGCTTGTGAAGCTGATTGAGCTTGTGGTTGTACAATAGCTTGTGGTTTATGTTGAGACTTTGCCATTAGTGACTGTGCTATGTCATGATACATAGCAGGCGACTCATGTTTAGCTTTCGGGCTGCCAACTCTCTGACTTGTTGCATTTGCATTGATAAGGGTAACTGGCGAGTGCAATGGGTTACGCGATGTCTGGCTTGGACTTGAGTTGGCGTTAATGCGCATGACAGGACTGCCAGGGCTATGAGGCTTGCTGTGAGTACCCTGTCGTGGATTACCTAATGCTACCTGATGGGATATTGCATGTGGTATAGGATGGGCTTTTATCAACTGTATGTTATGTGGGCTAGCACTACTACATCTTGCCGTAGGGGGCGACATAGGCTGACAACCAGGTAAAGAGTGTGATCTGACATGGGTGTTGGCCTGAGGCAAGGCATAGTGTGAGTGTTCAGAATTTGGGAAAGACACTGGACGTGATGTGGAGTGTGGCTGTGAGAACGAATGGCTAGAGCGCGGTGCATATGACGGCTGATACCCCATGGACTGTACAATACTATTGTTAAGTATAGGTTTAGCTGGGGTATGGGTTAATTGCGTTTCTGGACTATGAATAGGAATATTCTCCTCTAGATCATCCTTAAATTGCACTCGCTTCCCATTGTCACCTCTCGAAGGGCTTACCCCTCTCTGTTTATTAGTGCTTATAATTGATGTGGTCCTCTTATTCTGTGCAACTGAGAACTGAGCACCGCTATCACCATCTTCATAGATAGTTGAGGGAGGCAAACCCTTTATTAGAGGCCCATTTGTTGGTGTTATTAAAGGATCTATGTTATTATCTACACATACCGCATTTGAATTGTTTAGGTTGTTGGCATCATTGGATGCAGACATATTCCGCTGGTTGTCAGGTCTATGCGTTGACGTCTGATCCCTGTCCATTTCCATTTCTAGTTCCATTAGGGACTGTTGTACGTCAATGCTGTCAAATGTTTGCGGGTTTCCTTTGGTCAATGTTGGAGTCATAACCGATGGTTTAAATGATTCCTATAAAGTTATTACATAAAAAATTAAAAAACATTATTACAATTACGGAATTGAACATTCAGAGAAAACATTAAAATATCTATCGAAGACGGGCAAAAATAACTCAAAATGGGCTTTGAATTGAAAGAGGAAAAAGAAAACACATACATTTTGACGACTCCGAAATCAGCTGAAACACTCCAAAGATTCTTACCTCTAAAAACATATAGGTGTTTCCCATAGGGTCAACTCTTACAACGGCAACAATGTATATCATTATAATACATGTTACCACAAGTTTGGAGGTGACAACTGCACATATTCTAGTTAGGCACAGTATTTATGTGTCAGGACCATTAATCTTCTTAGATCACAATAGAGTTATGTGCACAACATTATCACAAGGTCACTGTCAATATGTGCTGAAGCCATCTCCAGCTTGGGGTAACCCCCTAGTAAACATACTGAAACATTTAAAGTTCAGGTCAAGGCATAAAGGGAAGAAATACATTTTGAATTGTTTGCACTTTCATTTATTTAAACATAATACCATAACTAACCAACAAATGCCACAATTAATTTCATTGATATGGAAGAAGAAAATGACATTACCAATGCAACCTTTTAAAGTGTGAATTTAAAAGTTTGTGACATAATGAAGCAATTTGCATTGGGGTATGAATTACTTAACAAAACCAAACATATATTAACAAAAGCTTATTAGACTGAAAGTCTTACACTTGGTTTCATGATCAATGTAGATGACATTAAGAGGTTTTTTTGCTAAAATCACAAGTGAATTCACTTTCCTCTAGTCAATCACACATAACAGGTGTGACTGACATGATCTCGGAAGTCTAGGAATTCCTAATGCTTTCAAAATGTTGTGTTCATTGAAGAGTGGAGAAGGTAAGGCCAATGTAGTTGATTAAAACAAGAAAATCACTGGAGCAAGCCAGGATGTTAGGCTACTAAAATCTTGTTATACATACACCAGGCAGATGGACATCTCAGGTAGGGTCTATCAGTTGGCAATTTTATTCGATATTTTCATTCGATATTTTCAAACACTTTTTAACGTTTCTAAAAGTTTGTTAAAGATTTGCTACAACAATTCTCTAAATATATGCAAAAACATGAAAACTAAAGATAAATTCAATTTAATAGCCAGAGTTCACTAAAATAGTTAACATAATGTCAAGAATTGGCAATCCATTCAGAGCGACAATACTAGTGCAATGTGGCGCTATTATACATACCTCCTGGAAATCTCTCTCTGTTGGTGATGGTACCTTAAAGGTCTCCTGGCAAATTTAAAAAGCAAAAGAAGCACACATAGAGAAAAGCAACTTTAAAAAATGTGAAATTAAATAGTTCTTTTAACCTGCAATAGGTTTCCTTTAAAGGTGTATGTTCCAATTTTTTTGACATCAAAATATTTTGATATCAGAAGAAGACCCATATTTTTCTCATTATTTCTGTAAAATCTTAGACGCAAGATATATTCCGCTTAGATGTTATAGGCCAAAATGCAGTGAATTACTGCCAAAGGTGGTTAACCACCTAGCCAGTTCGTGTACAACTCAATGGGCAATATTCATGTCACCTTGGGCTTCTAAAACAAGAACCATTGGAGTTATACAACCTGAAACGTTAGGATATTGCTATTTTAAGAATGACCCTACATGTAGAATAGAAAACATCAAGTTAAAAATCAGGCCAGCAATCGGAACACATACCTTTAAAGGTGGGTGACCCAAAGTTCTTATGATAGAAACAACATTTCTCACTTGAAATTTTTCCAAAGAACAGTATGCAAATTCTTGAGTAGTACACCACTTTTGGAGGTAATTTACTATTTTTTTGCTTGCAGCATCTAAACATCAATCAACCCTGAATAACATTTTGTAAAGGTGATGAGAAAAATATATGCTTTCTTCGTATACCAAATCTCAATTTTGACCGGGTCACACACCTTTAAGCAAGCATCATAGCGGCAAGTTTGTCTTTGCTGTTCCGTAAACGAAAATATGCATGTATGATACTATGGAATACAGCTGTGATTGCTGTTAAGAGCAGAAAACATGACATTGCCATTTCTGCTATATGAGTGAACCAAATAGTCCATGTACTAGGAAGTTGGAAGGGTTGTGTAGATAGTGTTTTGAACTGATCTATACGATTTGATATATAAAACACAATGCAGTGGTGATAAAAATAAATGATTATTAAGTAAAAACCACCATTCCTTTTTACAATCTCAAGGTAGTGTTAGCATTTATTGCATATTACTGTATGATTTTACTCTCTGTCTGGTTGTTGTAGAGAAAGGTTAGCATTTATGTTCCATCCACACACGCAACGTTTGTGCCTCGGCCAGGGCATAATATGGTTTTTAAATGAATGTTGGTTTTTACTTTTGTAATGGTTTTAAACTGCGATGCTTTTTAACCATCATGTCGAAGGTAACAGCACATCTGAGTAATGATTAGACAGGATGATGTGAAATGAGACATTTAAGAATAATATGAATGCAGCAAGTGAAAGCAGGAAATCATGTACAATTGTGGCTGGTATACTGAAAGCTGCAGAAGCTTTGCTTATCATAAGAAACTATGCATAAATGGGTTGGGTTTGGCAAAATACAACAGACCCTTACAAAAACTATCCAAAGATGTAAACACTTTCCACACGGCTGTTAGTTTTACCATATACAAACCAGATTATTCAGAAATTTGTTTCAATTTTCAAGGTCTATCTCATGAATTACTGTATCAATACTAAGCATGTTTGTACTTATTTCAATGCATTTCTCATGGTGATTCCAAATATGGTAATGAAATTCAATAATGTTGACATCTTTGAACCATGCATTTTGTGACATATTGAAATGTCGTCTGTAGACGCCTGCCGCGTGGAAAGTGTAAAATGTTTTTGTTCCAACACATGTATTTCTTGTAGGTGTGTTTAATTCATTTTCCATTATACATAAAGAAATGTTAACATTAAAGGAAATGCAGAGAAAGAGAAAGAGACCTACAACAAACTAATGAACCTATGTCCTGTTTTTTCAGAGTTTAAGAATTATAGGTGGGATTCTAAACATTACCCAGCCAGTAATTCATAGGATGTGGTGTAAAAACAAAAACATTCATTGTTACATCACCATTTCATAGCCATGAATTATGGGTAATGTTAAAAATGTGAATTTAGCTTCAATGCAAAGTAAATCATGAAACAAGGCAGAAACAACAACAAAAGCAGTGGCGCAACTTACAATTAATTTGTCACAAATAAACAATTTTTGATGACTCACTTTATTGGTTTGCTGTGCTTCTACACCTTTCTTCCATGCTGTGGAAAACATGTTCCCTACACTGCTTGTCCTGGCATTGCGTTGGATAGACAATTGTTGTGCTGCTGGCACCACTAACATACTGCCACTTGGACTTATGCCGGTAGAACCTGTGGGAACGATGGGTGGCAAGTGTTATATTATTTAGGATTTGGGAATGGGTATCATATATCTGTTAAACTAAAATACAGTATCCTCCTCCATTTTCATTGGACACAGTGTATGTGCAAGAGAGCTGTGTGGTCAAGTGGATAATGAGTAGTGAAGGTTTTGAGTTCTTGACCTGCTATGTTTATAATCCTGGGCAAGAATTACCTCATCGACCTATGCAATATTTTGGTAGCTGTTAGGAAATGTCAATCTAAGTGCTTATAAGAAATGTCAATCTAAGTGCTTATAAGACTGTGCACATTGGCCTGTAGCCGCCTAAATGAAGCAAAATCATTCTGATGATAATAATTCCCTTGTTTTGGCATGAGTACTTTGAGTAACTGTGTTGCGTTCGCTGTAAGGATTTTCAGCTGGCAAAGAACCAATATCCGAAAGTGTTATAGCTCCAAGTGATCAAGCACCAGATGCTAGCACTGTATAAAGCGCTATATAAAAACTGTCCATTGTATTATTATTATTTATCATTATTATATGTGTCAATCTTTATACGTCCCTAATGAAAACAATTGATTCATTTCCTGTAAATACTGTCATATTTTGTGAGAAAATTAGTGGCCACAAGTTTAAATACACAAATATGTAATAAATGAACAGTCCATTTTATACAATGAGCTTGATATAACACCTAAATAGATCCTTGAATTTGATAGGATGATCACAGGTCATGTGTCATCCAATAAACAATGCATTGCATGCTTATGTGACATGCCCATGTAATGTTGTTCCATTCAGCAGAACATTTTTATTCCATTGTAGGAATCATCATGTTTTTATGGTGACAGATGGAATATAATCCATTCAACTCAGCTACGGCTGTTGAATAAAACTTTCCATCGTTCAGCTTATGAAAAAATTCACACCATTATACTCATAAACATACAATATTTGTGCATTACATCTACAACTACATCCTAAATTGCAAAACAAGAAGACCTTAACTAAAAAGAAAGTATAGTTGCGAAATATGACAAGCTGCAATACAGTTTCCCTCCAAATAAGCATGTGATACAACAGATACAAAATCTGGTTCACAATAGTGTGCACCCCGACAATCAATCAGTTGGTCACAGTACACATACACTTATACAATATCATAATACAAGCATGTGACATCAAATAGATATTGAAAGATTTGCTAGCACCAGAGTGCATGCACAATTAAGAAATGATAGCAACATCAAACGAGCATAACATTTATTATTGAGTAATACATTAAGAGATGAATCAATTGCAGGGGTAGAATTTCGTAACCAACCGCGCGAATCCGTTAGGATTCTCGCGGAAGGAATTTGCGAGAATCCATGGATTCTCGCCAATTTTGAGAATCCATGGATTATTGCGAAATTAATGAAAATAATATTAAGAATAAGGCTATAAGCTTGCACAACTTCCAAATTTGGCATGTTTGTTGACTAAGGGTCAAATACCAGTCATAAGGTCCTGTTTTAGACTTTAACAAAAAAACAGTTTAAAAAAAAAAGTATATATATTTTTTGCATGCGAATCCACCTGGATTCACGCTGTAGTGATTTTACGCGATCGGATTCGCACCGAAATTCTACCCCTGAATTTTTGAACCTGTTTACAGCTCGAATCAATACAGAGGATCATATGTGTGCAAAAGTTTGCATGAATCATGTGTGTGCTACAATAGCGAGCGTAGGCTTGGATTACTTTTGCCCCGGGTGAAATGAAAAGTGCATATTTCTTGCCAATTTAGAACTGATTAAACTATAATAGAGATGTATGAATTGCCTAATGATAGAAAACCCCATTGCTTTCTTGTGAAATGCTTTGCATGCTAGTTTCGTTCATAGTGAATCTTATTCAATTGCGAAATGGTCTTGCATGCAGGTTTCATTTTAAGTGTTTGAAGTTCAAATTGAAGGAACTTATATATCATATTTCCTAATGGTAGAAACAATCAAATGTTTCCGTGTGAAATTTTCCATCATATGTAGTCTGTTTAAATTAATGGAAGTTTATATGATTCCTTCTGCCAAAATATGATTGTTTGAAGTATATTTTTGTTAAGTAAGGCAATAAAAAACAAGTTTGTCTCAGAAGACTTAAAATATGTGTTTCAGCGTAAAACTTTTTGTTACCATTTTTTTCTTGAACTTTGAAAATGATGCTTTTTCAAATTTTAATTTCACATTGAGAATTACTGTATCAGCTTCATTTTCTTGCTTACAAGAGTAAAGTTGCCATTTACAAATAGAAGTTGAATATAGTTCAACAAAATGTGATTTGTTTCTCTTATGGTAGTCTTAAAATACAGCCTACATTTCACAGAGCCCGTCTCATGTTGAAAAAGAAAAAATACTGCACTTCGCATAGCATTTTTTACTAAAGGTTTTTTTGTGTGTTTTTTTGTCTAGCCTATCAATAACTGAGGTGTTCTTTCATCATGTCCAACTTGACAAAATACAACATCTTAACCACATAATAATAAACATTCCAGGTCTGGAATACCATTATCAACATGCATAATTAAATAGTCGCCCAAATATATGAAATACCCAAATAAGAGACAATGGTATCAAAACACAACGACAAACAGGCACATTAGTAATATTTACAAAGCCCTGTTCATAAACCTGGTTTTCCTAAATTAACTGGTTTGTTTCTCAAATATTGATGACCATAAAATAATGAAAGTACCAGAAGTTGACTTTTAATTTAAATATTGTGCTTCAAGATAAAGAACACTTAAAGTAATATTAGTGTTTAGGATATTTTATCTCTTCTTGCCATTACTCATTTTAATTTCCATAAAAGCAAGAAAAATAATTTATATCAAGGATTTGTCAAGGCTTAGTAAAAAAGAAAAATTCAATTCTGACTATGCCCAAGCTAAGCTGTGAGCCCTGTCCTAGAAAGCAACAATAATCCCTGTTGTATGGGTGACTATCTTATCAATATCTTATCATATCTTTAAAAAAGAATTTAAAAAAAAATCGAAACAGTGTTTCATCAAGTGTTTAAAATATCTGAAAACATTTCAATTCCAAAAAAATGTAAATTCTATAGTTCAGTCAGTTCCAAATTGGCGAAACCTGTTAACAGCAACGAATGAATTTAGAAGAGAGTCGCACGCAAAACGCTGGCATTGGCGCAATATGGCTCGCAATGTTGCAGTGTCATTGTATGTGTGACGCTTGCGTACGTCAAAATCGTGCTTATACGCTTGGATTACTTTTGCCCATGTATAGATAAAAACTGAATATTTCACACCAATTTTGAACTGATTAAACTATAATAAAATTCTAATTAAATTTTTAAAAGAAATCAAAATTGTTTCAAAATAAATTCAATCTTTTTTTGTTGTTGAAATTTTTTTTAAATGTAAAATTTGTCAACCAACCATAGAGGACATTTTTATTGCTTTATAAAATAAATAAATAGATCATGCAGTTTGACAATAACCTTGTGAGCTGTGAGTACTCTGAGTGCTAGCACTGGAATGCATGCTAGAGATAGACGAGGAATCACCCAGACTGCTTTGTGACATGCTCTCAATACTCGATGCATACTCGCTCATCTCTCGCTGTGTGTCATTGTAATTATTCAGTAGTGACTTGCCATACTGCAACGGGAAGGAAAAAGAAAAGTGAATCAAATTATATAAGGAATGCCAACTTTGTACAAATTTGAGACATTCATAGGTGAGAGTAACCACCAATAAAAGAAAGCTGAAAAAATGCTACAAAATGTTAGAATGGACTGAAAAGCGACAATTTTTTTGAGGATAACATAATTTAACACATCAAAACATTAAAAAGAATCATCTATAAATACATAATACTGTGGATAGCCGATCAGCTATGAATTTATAGAGATATGAAAACTATGACCAAATCATTTCCTTTTTTCCTTAAATGACAGCCAGCGGAAAGCACTCTTCAAACTTAACTTATCAATCATTGGCATAGCTAGGAATTATTTCTTGTGGGGGGGGGGGGGGGGGGGGGAGGGGGCACATTCGGTTTGTGTCCGATCGCAGCCATACATTTCCTGGATTCTGAATCACCTTTTCTTAATTAAAGTGTTTATCCTTTATTTTGAAAATATTAATAATAGTATTTAAAATAAAAAAATTCAGAGGTATAGACCTTCCGGAATATTATCGCTACTCTGAGTTTCATGGACAATCCCATACGGTCATTTTGTCCAATCATCAGGCGAATAGATGCTTCTCCGATCGCAGATCTAGCACACATATGATAATGCGAATACACAATCAATGGTGTTTTTGATCAGCAATCAGAGCAGCATAATATTCCCGAAGTGGTCAATACACATCAAAAGATAATCAGAGAGTGCTCAACTGAAAAAATCAGGAGCGTAATATAATTATTATTGACAACCATTTCTGGTTAGACTACGACATTTGAATAAAGTGCTCAATACCGTAAACGGTAGAGCGTATAAAAATTCAGAGGTATAGACCTTCCGGAATATTATCGCTACTCTGAGTTTCATGGACAATCCCATACAGTCATTTTGTCCAATCATCAGGCGAATAGATGCTTCTCCGATCGCAGATCTAGCACACATATGATAATGCGAATACACAATCAATGGTGTTTTTGATCAGCAATCAGAGCAGCATAATATTCCCGAAGTGGTCAATACACATCAAAAGATAATCAGAGAGTGCTCAACTGAAAAAATCAGGAGCGTAATATAATTATTATTGACAACCATTTCTGGTTAGACTACGACATTTGAATAAAGTGCTCAATACCGTAAACGGTAGAGCGTATAAAAATTCAGAGGTATAGACCTTCCGGAATATTATCGCTACTCTGAGTTTCATGGGCAATCCCATACGGTCATTTTGTCCAATCATCAGGCGAATAGATGCTTCTCCGATCGCAGATCTAGCACACATATGATAATGCGAATACACAATCAATGGTGTTTTTGATCAGCAATCAGAGCAGCATAATATTCCCGAAGTGGTCAATACACATCAAAAGATAATCAGAGAGTGCTCAACTGAAAAAATCAGGAGCGTAATATAATTATTATTGACAACCATTTCTGGTTAGACTACGACATTTGAATAAAGTGCTCAATACCGTACTTTATATATAATATTTGTTAAGAAATAGTCACAGGAAGGGGGGGGGGGGGGGGGGGGGGGGTCTTCTCCCCTGCCCACTACTCGCTATACCACTGAAGCTAATGACAAAAACAGGAACAGTTGTTATATAAAGAATGTTACGCCTTGAACTCACAAATAAAATATGATGAAAGAATCAAATGCATTAAGAAATAATCCATCGTCTGGCATCATGATTTCTTGATCATCAAATGACAAACATACGTCATCGGTGAGCCTGCTGCTGCTGTATTTTGCATTGCCAGATATCCAGGACAGAACAAATATTATATATAAGGCTGAATTAAGAATTCATTTGCCCTATTGAATATCTAATGCATTTCGTAGCGCAATAATTGAACTATTTATTTAGTCGGGAATATCAATAACCGGTAGAGCCCAAGGCCCAGAATATTTAAATTGTAATTTTTCATTATTTATGGCTGATGAAAAATGCATTACATTTGATATTGATAATAATCCGACATTTCTCATTTCTTTTGGTGATCGACTTGGATTGGAATTTGTACAGAGAAGCTGGTAAGCATAAATATGTTACCATTTCCAATACAGACAATTGTTAGTTTTATCATTACGCTTCTGCAAACTGGCACTCATACCTTGGCAATTCGGATACCTGTGATCCACCTCTGACACGACCTGTAGTCCTCAGCACACATGTATTTGATGTATTTGGATTTCTGCTGGATTTGGGGATGCTGAGGAAGAGATGAAAGGCATAACAATTACTGATGATTAGAGAGTATTTGAATTTGGATAACCTTATGGATAGAAATAATAGGCATACACAATTTTTTTATTAAACAAATATTATAATTATTTAAACAGGATCGCAGTTGTAAATAGAAAAGAGACATAATGGGAAAACGATCTCGCCCGGGGAATCGAACCCAGGATCTCTCGCTTTCAGGGCAAGCACTTTATCCAATCGTCCACAATACCAAGCATAGTAAAGCACCTGAAATTCAACACCTTGCAGTCACGTATCACAGTTTCATTATGGATGCAAGTCACATGAGGTTGACTTTGTATAAAAGTATACACAGTCAACTTTACCTTAATAACAATCAAACATACATTTGTGGTGCATATTAAATAGGCTCGACTTAACATCTCTGATTGGTTATTGAATACCAGAGTTGTAAACTTGAGTCTTGCGACTTGGACTTGAGTCGTTAATTTTGTGACTTGCGAATTGAATTGCAAATATTGGCATTGACTTGTAACTTAAACTCGGACTTACAACCCTATGACTTGTGAGGCTGATCGGTTAAAGGTTAACATGGTTATGAAAAAATAAATTTCTGATTTTGATATTGATAGGTACCTCACAATGTTGGACAATATCTAGGCTATCTGAAACTGCATTTAAAAAAAATTAAAATGCAGTACGTTCGCGGAACAGTCCATTATTGTCCAAGGGGTGAAAACAAGATGCGTCACGGACGGACATTTTAGTTCAAGTTCATCATGCTATATTTTTATGTTAATGTAATATTTTCAGAGTTTTGTGATGTAATGTTGATAGCTGACACACTTTTCCATCAAATAAGATAAATATTTGGGAAAAAAGTTCTGGGGAAGTTATATCGCTAGACTTGCGTTAACATTTTGATGTTTTGCTGTCCGTCCGTGACACAAAAAAAGTTTAAAAGTTTTAAAACTAATTTCAAGGACAAAGTAAAAAAATAAAAACATAGTGAAGTATCTCTCTTATATGTATTCTTTCCCATGCAGGAGTATTAATTAATTAGGGCAGGCATAAATTAGTTAAATCTTTAATTAAAAGTTGTCACGGACGGACACAAATTTTGTCACGGACGGACACTGTTAGCTACTGTTCAGTTCTGAGCACACAAGCAAAGCTGAATACCACCCTCTTACCATTAACCCTTTCGGATCCGAATTAAATTTAGGGTTCCAATTTTAACCTTTGACCATTAAGATTGACTCCTATCATAGCAATTCTGCCTCATTTGTAATGTCCTATCTCTCTGCTTCAAGCTGTAAAAGACATTTCAAGCTTTAAAACGATACCAAACTTAAGTATATGGGTTATTCCAATTTTGAGATATAGACAAATTATTTGAATGTTTTTCTAAGTATTTCTTTATTTCCTAGGAACGCTGTGGCGTTCTGTGGATCCGAAAGGGTTAAATGAACTAGTCCATACAGGTATGCCCTTTATGCAAATGAGTAGGTTTGCTACACTGCCCCTCCAAGGTAAAAGGGCCTAACTAACAGTTTCATGTTTTTGAGTTATGAAGCAAAACATGTTTTTCTTTAAGCCTCCAAATATGTTTAGGAGATCATATTTTGTGATAACATATTTTACTTTGTCATTCCTTTGTCTAATTTAATGAACCAATTTTTTTGGGGAAAAATGTTCGATTTTCGTTCAAAATGTGAGTTAGGCCCTTTTGCCTAAGTTCTTTGGTAAATAAATGCAATGTGAAACTGGCATGGAAGGTGCTTTGTACATATTATAAATTCATTAAGAGATTTTACTAGAAACATTTTAATGAGACAAATAGAAACCAGTGTTTACAATACATAGTATTTTGGTTAAGTTGTAATACTTTTAAATAATATTTTGGACCACACTTGTTCCGATTTTCAACTTGAAGTTTTCTATTCTACATGAAAGGTCATCCTTAAAAAAGTCGTGTTCCAAAGTTTGAGTTGCATAGCTCTAATGGTTCTTATTTTAGACGCACAAGATGCTGTGAACTGTACCCATTGAGTAGTACACAAACTATATCGATGGTTACCACCATTCGCGGTAATTCGAGGTTATTTCATCGATTTCTCCGTAATTATACCGATTTAGGCCGTCAAATTTCAGTATGATGATGAGAAAAATATGAGATTTATATGAAACAACACCTTTAAAAATCAAATTGTGTTGCATACTGCAATACAATTTGATTTTTAATTACTATGACTGAAAAATGATGACATACAATTTTTCTTACTATTTTGTATTAAGTATTTGATACCATTTTGTCATGTTAATAAGTGGCAATTTCAAAGTTCTTCAACATCTGTGTCCGTCCGTGACGCTAACAAATTTCCGTCTGTGACACAGTTTGTTACAGGTCTACCCTTCTCCTGTAAATAATAAATCTGTTTTCAAATGCTGTGTTTCAAACCATGTATCTCACTTACTATTTGACCTGGAAAGCTTGAGGAATATGGAATTGTTTAAATAGAAATTAAGAAGAAGTACTAAAGGTCGGGAGAACCCTATTTCTATCTTGTCCGTAGTGTTGGAAAAAGACTAATATCTTTACTGCTTTTTATTACTAAGACTGAAAATTCATGACTTAACATTTTTCTTACTATTTTGTAAGTATTTGATACCATTTTTTCATACTAAAGTGTAAATAAGTGGCAATTTCCAAGTTTTTTATGTAGTTAACATTTGTGTCCGTCCGTGACGCTCAAAAATGTCCGTCCGTGACAAAGTTTGTTACCCTACCCCTGTAAAAAATAAGAAATATTTTCAAATGCTGTGTATCAGATATTCAAACCATGTATCTTACTTACTATTTGACCTGGAAAGCATTGGAGAATATGGAGTTGACTAGATAGAAATTAAAAAGAAGCACTAAAAGGTAGAGAACCCTATTTCTATCTAGTCCGTCCGTGACACAAACATTTCCGTCGTTCTATTTTTAGTAACAAACCACACCTTATTTTTTTGTGTATATTTCAATAAAGTTGATGATTCTCTATAACATTAAATATAAAAAGTTGAATAAATGTCAGTAGTTACTTTTTACAAACTGTTTTTCGCTCATGTTTTGCACAAACGTCCATCCGTGACAAACCGATCAGCCTCTTGTGACTTGACTTGGACTTGCGAAAAATGACTTGTGGCCAACACACATCAAAAGCAAAATTGAGTTTCTCTGGGAGAAAGATTCAATCTAGAGGATTTGGGGTGAAAGTATAAGTGGCAATATAGTATAAATACAAACTTCTATCAAATATTTAGGGAAAAGTTATTTTAAAACACTTATGAATGTGTAATTCTCTCATTACGTGAAAGTTTATCTCACTTAGTCCATTTTATATCTTACCTTAAGTGCAAAACAGTGGTCTGTGGGCGATTTGTATTTCTTCTTCCATCCAACTCCATGATAGACACCATAATGCTCAAATTGCACCAGACATACAAGATCCTTGGATAACTACACATAGGGAAAACAACGTAATGTTATGTTAAAGGTGCCAGGAAATGGGATGATAATCCTGCTCCAAGTCTTTGTGGGACATTCCATTGCAATAAACAGGGCCAGAAAAAATGAACACGCCACAAATGACATCATTTGTGGTATATTGATATCAGTGAGTATCATTAATAGATTCGAACCAGTCAACTGGAATTTTCTTTTTGTAGTACTCACTGAGCTATATCAAGAGTGCCACAAATGATGTCATCATCAACTAGCACAAATATTGAATGCTTTCTGGTCCCTCCTCGTAGACTTGACTCAAATCACACCAATTATATTTGCATTTCCTGGGACCTTTAAGAGATCAACATGTACATGCATTTGATAAATGTTACTCTCTGGAAGCCACTTCTAAGAGTAGCCCTGATCTATATATTAGCCTACTTTATTCCACTGAGCCATTCAACCAACCTAAACATTATCCCATACACAATGCAACATTGACTGTATAATGAAATGACCTAACCCACTACAGATCTGTGCTTATGCCCAACTCAAGCCGCCAATTAAGCGGGCGCCGGGAGCTTTTTACCCCCTGGTCCCCGAGTTTTGGCGCCTGGTATTTCCCAAAAATACATACCTAAGCGCCGGCAAATTTTCGTACCCGACGCCCGGTCATTTGCCTTTATTTTTAAAGGACTAGAAGTGAAGATTGTTCATTGCTTGAGCTCAATCAAAAATACCTAAAAGCTAACCAAATCTTGCTTGAATACAACTAGTATTAAACTAGCGCGTGTCCGTACGGACTGACCGTTTAAACAAACAAACAAACCCGAGATTTCGCTATTAGTATTAGAAATCAAAAACCGAAAAATCGCGCGAAAATAAACCAAATGCTGTCACTCGGCTCACGCAATAGTAAAAATGTCATGACTGAAAAACCACCCCAAAATATCGCTCCTTGAATTATATTTTAAAAGTAAATAAGCTTACTTTTTAGTCCGATTTTCTTACCTACATCACAGCACATTAATTATGCAAGTTATTCAGGATCAAGAGGTTTCATGATGTTCTTTATATTCCAATTAAGAGCTGCCGTAATTCAGCTTTTTTTATGTCAAAGATTTTTTCTCTTCCGATATTCCGATTGCGCCATTCGCACGAGGTTTTGAACATTATGGGACCAACTAATTTAGTGCGATACATCGGATACAAAAAAGTTACCGGGAATACGGTGTTACGTCAGAATTAATGAACTTCGAACTTTTTGCTACGATGGGTCAACAACAACATCGCTCTTGTTTACATTTAGAAAAGGGATTCCCCAGCTCTCAAAATACACCGGCGGCGGCGCAGTCGCCAAAACTAATATTTAATATTAAACCATTCGCATGTTGTTTTTTATTTTCCATATCTTTCATCTTTATTCATTCATTGAAGGTTCTCAGTTTTTTAAATTAAATACCTCTTTTAAATTGATGATTAATTAGTGTATTCCAGACCCTGTCGCTATTGTGAAGTTGCCTAGTTTGATAACCCAATGTTATTTACATAATGAACCATATTTGGTAAATGAACACACATGTTTATTCATTCATAAAAACAAGGGAATTCCCTGCTGACGTAACGTCATGGGTGGGTAACATGGTCCATGGGGGGCGGGGGCGGGGGCTGGGGGGGGGGGGGGGGGGCTGGGGCTGGTGGATGGGCAATCCTTTCCCAATTTTTTTTATCCCTAATCAACTATACTTTCAGGGCGTATCAATTATGTGGTAACATACTTAAGGGTAAGGGATATATTTGGATTTAAAGTTTCTTATTTCAATTGAAAGACAATGTTAAAGGAAATGTTTAAATGCTCATAACTCGTTTAATATAAACATTTATTTTAAGCTGCAGAAAAAATCAATATATTAGCATTTTGATGCTTTTTGAAAATGGCTCCTGGTTCTATTGAAATGGCTCCTGGTTCACTAGAAAATTAGAGGACCAGGAGCCACGTTTTCCAAATATGTGGCTCCTGGTCCAGACTCGCTTAATTGGAGGCTTGGCCCAACTGCCTCAAAATACTGACAGCATGCTTCAGTTGCAGAACAGTCAATACCATCAGGAGGAACACCAACCACACAAGTCTGGAGAAAGTTAGATTATCTAATGTTTCTAGGTTGTTATTTCCCTAGATTCACAAAACAAATTGGACAGAACTAAGCTATGCAGCAGATCTAATTTTCTGAGGCCTTAAGATTAACTATCATCCATTATTTGATGCTACCCTTCCTATTAATTGACTGCCAACAAGAATGTACTGCCTTTTAAAACTTTTTTACGGCATGTACACCAGCACACAGCTCTCAAATTTGCAGAATTTATATCAAACTAGTGTCATATACAACATGACTGCTTGTGCTCATACTACTGTACAACATAGATTTCTCATTGAGAACTTACCCTAGATTTGCCTTTTGGTGAGTAATAGAGACCAGATGCTCTAAGCAAACAGTAATACTTCTTCCATGATTTCTTGCCTTCCGTCTTCAAGTAAAGCGGACCCTCTATTTCAGGTACTTGATTAAATGAGGAGAAGAATTCATCTATAAGAGCTTGCTTAGACTTCTCAGCAAAATCTGTTGCTGCCTGAGATGTGTTGCTAGACAGCAAAAAGTTCTGCAAAAATGAAGACACAAATCACAAGTTATCTATCAGCATTTTACATCGATTTATAATAAATCAAGCATGAGGGGTAAACCTGCAAATTGAAATATGATGATTTAATACACATCAAGCTTACATATTATGTGTGACCCAATTCACTCCACATATTTCAATTGAAACTGAGATTTAGCTATCATAAGAAAACAAATTTGCTTAATTATCCCTATAAAATTTTAGTTTAGGCCTCAGAGATCTATTCCTTGGGTGTATAACCAAAAAAGTAACAAATTATCCTCAAGTGTGGTTAACCATATACCGGTAGTTAATATTCTGAACTATGAGCAAATTTGAAGTAAATCTTTGTTTCTATCATTGGACCCACTGCAGTATTTTAATTCACAATTTAGATAAGATTTTAATTTTATAATGATGTATAACCCTAAGTCCCTAACCCCCTAACCGGTTTTTAACTGTGATCACAATTTTGGAAGAGAAAACACCAATTAAATCGCCGGTAATCGATCCAGGGACCCTCCGCAAGTCATTCCAGCCACTAAGCCACGACCCTCAGCTACTCGTTCGCGCAGTATACTGCACTCACTATATAGGCTTGGATGATTACGTTATCGAAAACCAGCCGCAGTTGCGCCTTCAGATAGGCTTAGAAGTAGTATTTTTTAGGCCTCAGGAGGTTACTGTGTAGTGCACTCTGACAGAGTTACACCTGCTGCTGACATCATGCCTAACCAAGGATGTCTAACCAATGTATGTATTCACACATTCAGTGTATAGCTTATTATTATAGTAATCTCATTGTACAAACACCCTATACACTGTATCTACGATCCGTATAAATTAATCTGTTACTGTAACTTACATCTTTTGTATTACTCCCTTTTATTGATATTATGTATTATACTATTATTTATTTATTTGTAATTATTATATCATTGGGTGCCATCTTCCTCACGCTCTGCGTTTTAGACTGGCATCCACATCTCCTGTATATTTGTATTTATAAATAACTGTTATTGTATATGTTTACCGAGATGAAAACAAATAAAACTGAAACTGAAACTGAAGGATAGTGTATAATCATACAATTACACAATAATCATAACAATACAATAACATTGTAAAAGGAATGACTTTCAATTTACCAGTCACCATTCAATCACGATAAAACAAAGCGTTGTTGATTTGAGATAAACCACGCTGCTAGGGGAAACCAGCTTGCCGATCGAACCGCACCACGCAGATAATGTGTTTACATGCGACGCGAACGCAACTGCAGGTGTGTGTTATTTTGGAATGACTGTGCACACGTTGTTTACATCAAATTTTGAAGCTAAAAGGAACTTGACTTTATATTAATTTGATCATTTTAGTGTTAAGGCATTTGAAAATAGTTTGAGTGAAATTGTTAAAACTATAACGTACAATCAAATTAAATTGAATTATTTGCATTGTCTATTTGTGAAATGGCATTCAAATCCTTGGTCGTTGTTGAAAGGGATTAAATCATGTTTCAGCGTATGTGCATCACAAATCTACAACTTGCGTTCTGCGTTTATGCATGTTTATTTCACGAGGGCAACCACGCAGACGAAGCGAACACCATTGTAGATTGGTGATACACATACGCTGAATCATGATTTAATTTCTAAATGGCTCATCAGCCCATGCATTGATGGGATACCCGATGACCTGCTTTTTGTACTTTTCATTGAAGGACAATTTGCTAATTTGAGGCATAATTAGCCATTATACTGACACATAACTGTAAAGACACTCTATTGAATATGAGGGAGAAAAGGGAATGGAAACTGCCCCTGTTTTACCATTGTATTTGCAGCTGCTCCACCGCATTAACCATGTATTTTGTTTTTATGCGTTATATAACTTTTGCTGGACTTTATGGTGGTTTTTAAAAGGTTTATCTGTATTCTTAACCATGTATATTAGGTAATGTGTATTTTGTGTTGTGTTTTTTGTGAAGTGCTTTGTGTTGTTTGTAAGGTACTATATAAGCATGGTCTTATTATTATTAAAAATATATCACAGGGGGAAACCCCTCATCACATTATAAATAATAAGAAAACAGAAATATAACAATTTGTTAGAAAGTATAACTTAAGTCATTACCGGGGAAATATCAGCCTCTTCAAATAGTAAATTGATTACATTTATATCCCTTTCCCCCACTACCTCTGACATTATGGTGCACACTGAAAGGGGCACCGAGAGATTGCCGATAAAAAAGGGAAAGTTTCAATATATAAGGTACGTAGGAACACTCAAGGATAATAATTTATGGGAAAATGGTTTAGAATAATGGCGCTAGATAGATATTCGGTTGAAGCAATGTATGTGGCGAGTGATGCTGATAATTTTGATGTGATCTACATCGAAATTGCCAAATAATAACATTTTACACGATAGACGGTTAATTAAGGTAAACGGTTTCACATGGTAGTTAGTATACACAGTCATCAAAAAAGTAACTATACAGGTAATAAATGGACTTTTAACTCTAAAAATATATATCCTACCTAAAAATATTAAATCATAAAGTTGTTGAAAAAATTATCTTCTTTAATATGAGATATTGCACGCTAGGATCGGTTGAATATTGAAGAAGTGACAATCCAAAATGTAAAGTAAAGTCACAATTTCATTTTCACATTTTACATTTCAACACCGGGGAGAGTATGACAGGTAGCGTGTGTGTGGCGTATTGATCCATCGGAACAATACGGCTGACTGTCCACCCTCCGCATGCATCCCCTAATTGCACTACCGGTTATCGATAAAATACCTGTAGATGGGTCCGCGTGTAGAAAATAAAAATGTGAAAATGAAAATCGGACTTCACCTTACATTTTGGAGTATCACTTCCTCAATAATCACCGATGCAATATAGCGTGCAATATCTCATATTAAAGAAGATGAATTTCTCAACAACTTTATAATTTAATATTTTTAGGTAGGATATATATTTTTAGAGTTAGAAGCCCAATTATTACCTGTATAGCTACTTTTTTGGATAACTGTATGCCCAAGTTTTACGAAGGTGCAAAAAAAACCTGATTTCCAGGAACATTGAGGGCGCCCTCTTATGCATATATCTCAATTCTCCTTAACAGTGCAATACAATTATTAAGGCGTTTTAGCAAAATGTTCCATATACACTTGGGAGCAATAGTCGGCAAATTGTAAGGGACAACAGACAATTTAATTATGAGAAGGGAAATTGTAGATAGTAATAGGTTTAGCAAACTGTCTATGCTCAGTCAGGCCGTGTTTTTACTGATTATCATTCTTAGATAAAATCTGAACAATACAGCTATCAGTAGATGCCACAAACAATTGGGATTAAAAAAGAAACTACATTTAATGCAAGTTTTTACACTTTTATTTTTCATACTTTCATAGATGGACAGTGATAACAACATTTTGCATTATTTTTCAAAACATTATCAAATACTATTTTACTTTAAGTAATATATTTTGACCCTCGTGATAAAGTGCTGGATTTGTCACAAGAACAACTTATTCCATGTTAATGAACAATTCTGATGAATCTTTAACAAGTTATTTCAGCTAATAATGTTATATAGATACGGAAGTTGCAAGCTGTTTGCAACATGAATGAAAGATTAATAGATGTGTTAACATGTTATGATGTAAACAATAAGGATGACTTACTAGGAATGTTTATATAACCTTTATTCATAACAAAGTTTCATTTTACGATGAACAGAAGGACACACCAATTGTTATTGTTAGATATGATATTTGTTTATATTCACTCATGAAGGAGTTCTTATTTTTATTAGGGAAGGCAAAAAAACAAAAAGTTTGTCTCAAATGACATGAGAGACTGAAAATCTAATGCGGTCCGCGGATTTTGTTTTCCAATTTAGACCTGATCGTCATTTGTTTGGTCAAAAAGTTGGATTTTGCAAGATTTTTTTGAGAAATTTGCAAAAGAAGAAGAAAAATGGGGGGGGGGGAAAAAAAGAAGAAAAAAGAAAAACTAAAAAAACCCAAACTAACGCGGGCGGTTTCGGGAATGCGCGCGGGTCATTTGAGACAAACTTTTTTTTTGCCTAATGAATAATGTTCATATAATTACATTGTAAGAATCAATCTTAAGCTTTCATAACCAAGAAGTTTATGGGGACAAGGTCGAAGGAGTTTGTTATTACAGTTCTTACCCCCTTCCTACAGTTCAATATCTTGAATAAAACAAATTATGTTCAGTTTTTAATTAAACTAACTGCACGACATATGGCAGACTACACACAATCAATGTATGTTTTGTTGACTTAATCCAGACAGTATAAACAATCTTGCTAATTACATTTCTCGACTGAGTGATGACATACTGTAAATAAAATCCCAGACTTTTATTTAATAAGAGAGCCAAAGTCGTTCAATCCTGCTCTTATATGATTTTTCATTAAATATGTTTGAAATACAGTACCTTGTATGTCTTTATTTCACAATATTCTTTGTGTAGTCATGCATTGATTTATAGTTCAATTATTTTCTTACATAGTTTTTACTGAAAGAATCATAAAATCTTATGTCTAGTTATATAATATAGTATTAGAAATTATGGAATTTTATTTCTATTGTCAAGAAGTTCCAATATGATTAGGTCGATGGATAATTCCAAAATGAAAAGGCAACTATTTTCCCTTTAAGAGAAGAATTTTCATAGCAATATGTTTTTAAAAACATTATGGATAGACCATTAACATAGTTTGTAGTGCCAGTTTTACACATAAATGATGCATTTTTGTTTTATTTGCTTTTACTTTATTCTATTATTTTGGTTGCCAGGTTTAGCCCACATCCCTTTACTTAAAATAAGGACCCGTCCATCCATTACAACAGCAAATTATAAAAATGCTCATCTATTATTCTGCTACAAGTCAATGATGAAGTGACATTATTGTCTCAGGGAAAATATATTTGAACTATTAACTCATTGCACAGATCTGCCATTTGCGAGGAGAGCCTCGAACAGGAATTAGATTGAATGAAAGTGTTGCATCATTTCACAATGTCTCACTACTTGACCAGTCAGATTGTACAGAGAGAGAGTTGAACTAGTTACAAGGGAAATAGTCCCATTCAATGAAGTACCACAAATAGCAGACCGTGCAAAGGGCGAATAGAGCAAAAAAGGATACATTTCCACAGGACAGTGTTGCACATGATTACTTAGCACTATTATAATCAGTCAATAAGGCCACAAAATAAATAGTTAATAGTTGACTTGCTCTTTGCGACCGACCCTAAAAGCTTGGTCGCTTTTTTGTTGTTTTTGTTTGCTTTGATTTTGTTAAGATTTTTGATATTTCTAAACCATTTTAAATATCATACATTGGTTATAATTAATAACAAAATGTGTTCTGTCACTGTCTCATAGAAGTGGACATTAATTTGTGGTCCAGGTACTAGGGGTTGTGCAGTCAGTTCATCATTACACCCAATTTGAAATCCTTGAATAAATTCACCAGGTTTGTAGCATAAACATGCGGAACAGGTTCATTTACCTAACCCAAACAATAACACTAACTGACCTTAAAAAGTGTAATGCTTCCTGGTCTGAAAGAATGGTATCACTCATTGGGACAATGCTGTAATCCTGGATAAAGAGTGTAACCCGTAGATCTGGAGAATGGACCAGCCATCATGAACAAAGACAAGGGGCACTATTTCCTAAGTAACACCCATGACCCTTTCCTCTTAAAAAAAGTCACCTAGTGGCCAAACTAAGATGCGGAAATCACCATCATTTTCTGGATGCATGAAACTGTCATGGTTTTTTGTTATGTTTTGGAAGATACATCATTTCTAACAACAACCAAAACAAACCCACCAATACATGTCTTAAAATCTCAAGCTCACCTGTGGATTCCTAAATAGGGCGTATTTCTCTCTTCTTTCAGAGAATAACAGCCTATTATTAGTATCCCTGGTCCAATTCACCATGACGTCTGTGACAAGATGCTCATGATCTTCTACTATTCTTTCTGCAAATCAAAAAATATAACATTGGACAAATCACATCAATGACCTATTGTCTAGTTCCATACCACGAGACAGTAGGTCATTCACTGATCGCAGTTAATAAACACACTTGCAAAGTGTGGTAAAGTGGTAACTTGGATGTCTAGGCAACATCCATTACTGACATTGTGATATAATTATATCTTCCCCTGTGCAGCAAATTTAGGTCGTATCACAGCATTATAAGCAAGTGCCAGCATTAAGACAATTACGAGTGTTATTATAACTGGTAGAAAATCACTAGTCAAACCATTGCAGCTTACCCAAACACAAGAAATGTTGAATCGCCTACACTGCCTCTTTACGAATAATATATTAAGGAAAATTATATATTTTCACTTAAAAACAAATTGATAAACCACACCATAGAATCAATCATTGTCAAATTTCAAATTGTATCTTTGTGTCCAGCACAGGTTAAATTAACCATTTTTCTTTAAAGGCTTCACCCAACACCGTTTGGCCACAACTAACAAATTGGCTAATAGGTTTATGTGCCCTACATCTTGGCAAGATGCGCTCTGTAAAACAACTAAAAATGGCTCCGTAATCAAATCAGCCCTTCAAATGAGGAGTAATTGAGTCTAGATAGTCATGTCTGCTCTTTTGATGGTGTCCTTGTACGTTAGTTGCACAAAAAGATACATAATATATGTAAGAGAAGAAGGTACACTAAAACACTGCGAACCATCAAAACGTATCAGTTTTCTGATCCTTGGTGTGTTTTGTTCCTGGTTTCGTTGGATTCATCTTTTTACATTTTACACTATGGTTATGACAAACACAATTACTGATGATGCCACCCCATTTCTTAATGAGATGTCATAATATAAAGAACCAGATTGATTTTATCATCCCACATGTGTTACTGTGCATTAAAAAGGTAATCCTATAGTCGTCAGAATGCTTGCCAGTTTTTAGCATAATGTTTAGAACCTGTTGTGTGCGGTACGCCAACCTCACCAGTGCATGGCAGCTGTATGAAGGTGTGTACTTGGTGACATTAGCAATCATTACCATCCACGGACCGCCCACTTCTTACACATAATAACAAGTATGCATATACCTCCGGCAAATTAGTCTAAAAGCGACTCAACACTTCTACTGATGTAAGAAAATATGATTTCTTACCCATGTATAAATCTGGTAATTGTTCCACTACAGAATAATCCAGTTTCTCATCACAATGGTTCTTCTCTACAAGAGTATGTACTACATTCCTAGTTGACATCGTCTCATCCACAAAGATGGTCTTAGAACTATTGTCTTCTGTGTACACCTTCACTATTAACTGTGGGAGGAAAAGACAACAGGCAATTTACTTGTCAAATTCTCATGCACATTATAAAGTATGAATCAAATGAATCTATGGTCATAACTTGTACAACCTCATCCTGGCCTGGTTTGCATCCATGCCTTTATTGGACGTCCACAGAAAGGGTGTTATACGAAGCCCAGGATTGGACTTCCAGTCAAATTGTCAAGCCTCTTCCATTGTCCCGGACACAGAAAGGGTGGCAGCTGTGGATTATAATTATTTTCAATTTTGATCTGAGGTATCATGTGGGCGCTGATCAAGTGCTATAGAATAAAAATAGTGTGCAAAAGTAAGTCATTGAAACCTTTATTCACAAGTACTCTGATATTATTTGTCATCTATATGTTTAATTGGTCAATATTGCATATGGTCTTTTTACATAATGTGCCAGAAGTAAATCAAATCATTAACAGCAATTATGAATGATTGAGTTTGCGCCAAAATAGCAATTAACCTTTGATTATTGGTGTATGAAGAGTATGAGTATTTCATGTGGGCTGCAAGACGGTATAAAATAAATGACCTTTTGCAGCTAAATATTTTGGATATGATTATTTCAATTGCAGTCATGGGAAACTAACACATTGAAGGAGATAGATGTTTCTCTACTGTTGGCTTGTAAACTGTTAGGTCCGTATGCACAAAAGAGTTAGACCGGGTCTAAGTGGATTTTAGTTTTTGTGAAAGCACACCTTTAATTACATTTCCTTCTCAAATAAGCTAACAAATTGTAAAGATTCGGATGCAAAGTTCAAAAATAGCACAAAATATCTCATGAAAATGCAGAGTAAAACAGATTTTGAGGCATGACTAAATTTCACTTAGACTACAATCCTGGAAAAAAGTCTTGGAACACTTGCGTGTGATTAACGGAAAAGTGTCACCCCCACTCCCCCCGTACAATGTTGACCAAGGCCAGTGGCTCCTGCAGCTTGCCAGAGTGTCCCAACATTGATCGATGGGGAGTGGGGAAGGACAAATCTCATTTGAACAATTTCAGTTTATAGCCGAAGACACTTAACTATCAATACAGGCACGCAATACCCAACACGCGTGCTCAGCGTTCCAAGGACTTTTTTCCAAGATTGTATACGCAGATTGCAAAATATTTCATCTAAATTTAGTTTTTCTATCATAAATCGAAAACTATATATCACATGAATCTCAAATTGCACAAGATTTGGCAGTGGACCATAGGCTTGGCAACCCCCGTATTTTTTTTAAAGAAGACATTCATTTAATACGGGAAAGTTCAGTGAAAATAGTTCCCCATACTAACTAATGCATTTCTCAGAAGTATAATTGCCCATTATTGCACTGCATAATGTGGCGTTTTCAGATACTCCTACGAGATTAGTTATTCATGTATTGTCAGATATGCAAAAGAGTTTCTAAAGGTAACAGAATCTATATAATATGGGGTTGAAAGTAACACGAATAATAATTGTAGAATAACTTAGGCCTTAATAATTGTAAATAACTATCTTCAGTAGATAGCAGTAATTTCCGTTTGACAGATTCGACAGAGCTATCGTCTGCACTATTTTATAGACTTGATTTGCATCACCATATGACAGAGTGGTAAATGGTACAGATTGAACTTAACACAGCTTTTTATATAGTGTTTGCATCACTTTCGTCTTTATCCAGGCTATATTGATTTGGTAAGTATTGGATCTGACCACTTTACTAAATACGCTTTGTCGATGCTTAAAATGTACGATAATGAATTCTATAGATTTAACAATCTTCTAAAATCACATGCGTGTCATTAGGATGAATTAAACTGATAAATAAAGCCACCGATTTGTGAATGCTTACCATTCTGATCATGGCTGAAACGAGAGAGTTAGACCCTCGCCAACCGCGACAAGTATACCTAACAAGTTTTCAAATATTACTTTTTTTTACACATTTTTTGAAAAAAACATTTGGCATTTATTTTTTGGAAATATTTTAAAATGTTTGGAAAAACAATAGTTGGACATAGTTGGATACTGAGTAAATGTTTCTTCTTACTCCACAAATTATAAATGATAGTCAGTAAAATAATTTGCAGATCCAGGATTTGAACCTGGGACCTCTGGATGGAAAGACCAGTGCTCTACCAACTGAGCTATTGAGTCCGATGAGGAAGAACGGCGATAATATTATTTATATGCTATTCAGTTCAATCACATCCTCAGAAACAACCAAAAAAAACTAAATACGTGAATACCTAAACCATTTACGTAATGTATAACATACACGAATACATAAATAAACCATTTAAGTAATATATTTTCTTTTATTTATTCATTAAAATAGCGCTGCGATAAATGAATAGAATTTTATTCACAAAGTAATCATCAAACGAGTTGAGACGGTATTGGTAAAGTGAATGGTAAAGTGAATGGTAAAGTGTTGCCTTGAAACACGTGTTCATTGTACACTTTACCGTTGTTTCTATAGTAAAATATTAGTATACATATTTTGTTTTCATTTTAAATGGTAAACTGTTATCAAAATGCGTAGGTGCGACCCATGCGACTTATATTTCGGAGTTTCAACATGCATGATTGGTATAGCTAACACATATGCATATCTTGATAACTCAAAGGCAGTATGAAAAAATGTTTAATTGCCTATTTTAAGCAAAATGTCCCAATGGTAAACTGATGGTAAACTGTGGTAAAGTGTGTGACACTTTACGATAATACATAATTATAACATGTATAATTAAACAAATCCACGCTTGTGTAAGCATTGACCGCTTGGCGTAACTGGTAGGAGCGCTCGTTTATACACTTTATAGCATGTTTCGCGTTGGTTCGAGTCGCTCTAATGGCGTGTTTTTTCCCCTTTTTCTGTTATGGGCTATCTTCAGTAGATAGGAATATTATTGCAAATAAACGTTACTGCTCGGCAAATGTTAACACTTTTACACGCGGCTATTGGTTTAACCACGGTACAAAACAGATTTTTCAGAAACCTTTCCTTACTTTCATGACTTCGAAAATTAATCATATCAAATAACGGTATGAAATGCTATTGTATTGAAATTAGTATGTTGGCCTAAAAACATTCGCATGTAAATAATTACCGGTAAGATTAAATACAGAATACGATGTCGTAATTATTACATGTCTGATTCGTCTATTGAACTCGGCATACGAAACGCAGTACATGGCTTTTCCCTGTCGCATTTACAATAAATTTAACATGGTTAAAAAGAAAATAAGCATTAGAAATGTTAATTTCTCAGCAAGAACTTTATGCTTTTGCTTTATTCAATTATGAACATCAGATTATTGCGCGCGGGATCAAGAAATAGGTCAAATTGTAGTCCAATATGACATACATAATTGTTTTCACTAACCACTCCCTTAATAAAAACATTCCCTATCATCATTTTTGTTTCATATTTGTGATGCCCGTATTGTTTACTCAAATCGTGTGTAATATGAGATTCATACGACATGCCGTTTTTGACTTATGATAGAAAACCCAAATTTAGATCAAATATTTTGCATTCCTCTTATACAATCCTGGAAAAAAGTCTTGGAACACTTGCGTGTGATTAACGGAAAAGTGTCACCCCCACTCCCCCCGTACAATGTTGACCAAGGCCAGTGGCTCCTGCAGCTTGCCAGAGTGTCCCAACATTGATCGATGGGGAGTGGGGAAGGACAAATCTCATTTGAACAATTTCAGTTTATAGCCGAAGACACTTAACTATCAATACAGGCACGCAATACCCAACACGCGTGCTCAGCGTTCCAAGGACTTTTTTCCAAGATTGTAGGTCTATTTTTAGACCCGGTCTAACTCTTTTGTGCATACGGCCCTTAGTGTACAAATTTGAGAGCTTCCCAACAGTAGATCTAATGGAATGGGATAGCTGCTTCAGATGGAGTAGATGCTAGTTAAACAAGACTTGGTTTGACAAATGTATTTGTTTATTTATTGATTGTTTTATCCTCAAGGCTTACCTTTTGTACCCGTGCTTTCTTGAGTTTTTCTAGAGCGATCTTGATTTTTTCAGCTTTCAGTCTGGCTTGTTTCTCATCTTCTGTTAATGAATTGTCGCTCATAAGTTGTGTCTCGAAATCCTTCAATTTAACTCGAACGCTCTGTGATAACTGCAAAACATGCAAAAACAGAGAGCTTTCAGAATTATCATTTCAAATTTATGAAATGGTGGCTGTTGAGGCTGAGACAATTTTTCAGTTATAATCGTCTCAGGTTGAGGTACATTTTGTTAGTCTGCTTTTTAAAATTGGATGTCACTTATCTTTTTGATGAATAAATCATGTTGTACATATGAAGCAGTTGGGTCAGTTTATTTCACTTCCTCTGGACAGTGACATTACATGCGCAATATTGACTTGGTGTAGATTCATCAGGATTGTTCATAGAAATAGTAGAAAGGATGATCATCCTTTCTACTATGCGCAATATTTACGCACGTGTGTGTAACTGTGTATCATCCATCTTTCAATTCATTTGTGTACGTGCCAGCATCTTGGGAAGGCGCGCCCGTTTATGTATTGTAATGAGTTAATGACGCAATGATGCCACTGTGGAAGTGAAAAAGACTAATAGTGGTAGTGAACTTACACTTCTTTAGAATAAGCAGTAAAGCTATTTTGGGGGCAACATTTAATTCGTTATAATGATCAGAAAAACACTTTATGATAATACCAAAATAAATATTTAACTCACAGGTGAACTGGCTCCATTGTCCTGTCCCAAATGTGTACCAGTTGGTGATGACACCAATTGACTCATCATAGCCGGCGGAGAGGAGGGCTTGTTAATTATCAATGTTAATGGTGGTGCAGCCGTTCTAGTATCAAGATGTGGTTGTGTCCTTTCAGGTGATGATGGTTTGGGCGCCACTGGTGGCGATGGAGATGTATCAAAATGTGTAAATGGAGGTGTTGTCCTCTGTGGTGATGACGGCTTAGGTGCCACTGGTGGAGATGATTTGGATGGTTTAGGGGCTACTGGTGGTAATGCTGGTGGAGGTTTAGGGTCAAACATAGGGGGTGGTGCCATCATGTTATCAGGAGGTGGAGGCAATGGTTCACCACTCCCATCCATCATATCGCCAGGCGGAGGTGGCGGTGGCAAGTCCTGATCTCCCAATATCCCACTTCCCATCGGTGGAGGTGGTGGTGGAGGTGGAGACATGGCTCCAGATGGAGGTGATCTAGGTTTAGGTGCCACAGCTGGCGGTGCTGCCACTTGTGGCTTACCCAAGTCTGAATAGCTGGGAAACATGGGTAAAGAGTTTGAGTTTTGTGTCCCATAGTCTGCTGTGTCTGATTTGATGTGTAGACTCTGTTCCATCTTACAGAGATCACCCAGTAATGCATCCAGGTCAACATCTTGAGTATCTAAAGAGAAAAGATACATATTAAAAAATATTAGTATAACAAACTTGACAGAGTGACCTTCTTCACTTATTTCATTCTGAAATATTCCATCAACGTTGGTATATCCCCAGTTTATATTTTATTTGGTAAAAAATAAAGCAAATTAAACGAGGGCACTTTGCAGATGAAATCAATTTTGAGTTCAGCATTAAAATGACACCTCATTCAAGTTCCATAGCAAAAAGAGAGGATCTTCAATTCTTTATTTTTTCTCTCATCCATTTTAATCTGTATCTTTTCTTGCTTCCCACTAAGTGCCTTCTTTAAGTGCTGCCTCATAACAAAATAATCTGTAGACTTATGAAGAACCGCAGCAATGAGTCATTTCACTTTGTTTCTTACAATACCGTTGTGTTTACTATCATACACAAACTGTCCGCCCATGCTATAAGCCACACAAACTGTGCTTCTAAAAATAAACTTGATGTACACCACACTACACAACGCCCAACTAGAAATAACGTAAATTGCCTATAAGAGTAGAGAGGAAACAAACACACTACTGTAAAAGGGCATGTTTTCCCCTTTTTTTGCGCAATATATTCTTTTTGTAAGTAGGTCTATGTAAGGAAGCTCAAAAGTGCGAAAACAAAAACAAGTTGTTCAAAATGTGCAAAGTGCAAAAAAATAACACGCGCGAATATGTCCACTTTTACCTTATTTCTTGAGTTAAATAAAAGAATATGTGGCGTTGTTTATCCACTTCATCCTTTCCTTTCTATATACTCCCTTCATATCTTCCCCTGTGCAGCAAATTTAGAGTGTATCACAGCATTTATAAGCAAGTGCCATCATTAACACAATTGTGAGAGTTATCATAACTGGTAGTAAATCACAAGTCAAACCATTGCAGCTTACCCAAACACAAGAAATGTTGAATCGCCTACAATGCCTCATTACGAATAATATATTAAGGAAAATAAAATATTTTCACTTAATATAAAACAAATTGATAAACCACACCATAGAATCAATCAGTGTCAACTTTCAAATTGCATCTTTGTGTCCAGCACGGGTTAAACTAACCATTTTTCTTTAAAGGCTTCACCCAACACCGTTTGGCCACAACTAACAAATTGGCTAATAGGTTTATATGCCCTACATCTTGGCAAGATGCGCTCTGTAAAACAACTAAAAATGGCTCGGTAATCAAATCAGCCCTTCAAATGAGGAGTAATTGAGTCTAGATAGTCATGTCTGCTCTTTTGATGGTGTCCTTGTATGTTAGTTGCACAAAGAGATACATAATATATGTAAGAGAAGAAGGTACACTAAAACACTGCGAACCATCAAAACACTTTTCAAGATTTGATTTAGCCATTCTATGCCATGGTACACACTTATCTGGTTCACATCACAGCGTTTGGTCAAAAAGGAATAGTATTTACAAATAGCTCCTCTTTGTTATTTTTCACACATAATAAAGGTAATCTACATAGAAATGACCATTGGGCAGCTATTTATATAGGTAAGGCATGTTGGCCCTTAACACTTCAGCGTAATCCTAAGGATAAAAGTTTACGAGCAGTACTAGGAATTTGTCACAGATTTTTGTCCATGCACTTATAGTACTCAGGTATTATCGCTGTTTTGTTTTGGGTGGTTTTTTTACAGACAAAGGAGGCTAGAAATAAACTATGTTCAAAAATCACTGTGCAGTGACATCACAGCATAGTATAGTGATTGATGCAGCATTAACAAGTGAGTGCCTATTGATTGAGTGGGTACTTACGCCAGCAAATTACATTCATGCACCATAATTCAAACTCCAATCTCCTAGAGAATACCAACCAGTCTCTATCAGATTGAACCCACATCTATATTCAGTCATTTTTTTTCAAGAACGGAATAAAGCAATGCATATATCGCACTCATTAATGGTGAGTAATCAATCAATAATAAGACTGAATATGATAGAGACTAGGTTGCATAGTCAGGTATGATCATTGGAATACACTCTGATGTCAGCGCACAGAGTAAGATGAATCAAGTATGGAATTGTTCTCGTCAAACTTAAGACTTTTAAATTTGACATCAATCCTCTAAAATTGGGTATTGTGAACTATAAGATGGATCGGAAATCAGAACATCACCAGAGCCTGAAATTAAGGGTAATGCCGCTGCTGCCAAAAACTTGCAAAGCCATCTATCAAATCATAGCATTTCTTGCTATTTAATTTATAGTTGACTTAGTGGGCCCCTTTCATAACACTAACATTTGGATTAAGATACCTTTTCCATTATTTTTTTTATTTTTCCCTTGTAAGGACAGGAGGGCTAAACTAAACCATTGCCTGCATCAGAGCAAATGTAACTATATTATAACCAAACACCCACACATACAAAATGTAAACTTGCCAAATTAGTCATCCTCTTTCTTACTGATTACGTCCAATTTGTTACCGTTCAGTTTCGCATTTCTTTGGTGTGACATATTTTGCTACATAAGTAAGTATCTCAGCAAGGGGTGTCAATCAGGCAATAACATAAGGGGATATACATTAAGGCTGCTCCTTGTTTTATTTGGTTGATGACTCTCAAAATAGTTTTGAGTGTTCATATTGACATCAATAGTCTCAATAAGTTCATTGTTTCAGCTTTCATGCACTATCCCTCTATCCCTTAGCAAACCATACAAGTCCAAACCAAGATTCGACTAGTAACAGTTCATCACAATATATAACTGCTGAGACGTAAAGAGCAGCTATTATGATATGAAACCATAAGCACTGATAGGTAGGCACCACAGAGTTTCACTATGGCCGGCATTACATGTACAGCTAGCCTACTAACACAATCTACTCAATGTAAATATCGCATCATGGACCTGGTCGGTCATAACATCTTTCGGCTAGTGTCAAAAAACCTGCCAATGCTTGCATCCAATTACCCATCTATATGAGAACTATTTGCGGCACTGGAGGTGTTGTATCTATAGGTTTTGTACACTGTCAATTGACATTGATAGCTTGTACACATGTGTCAAATTTGTAGGATATTGACAGTTACGTTGCAATAGCGTAGTGAAATAGGTATTAGTCATGATTGGAGACATCCATGTTACGCAATGTTATAGTACACATCTCATGCAGAGCTGGGGGATTCCTTGTATCATATAATCACAACTTCGCAGGTCATTTGATCATTCCGTTTTCAAATCAAATTTAATTTCCCACCATTTTAATGAAAACCACTGATGAAGTACCTCAATTGAATTGAAGTGTTTTTTGATTGAAGGGTTTCAATCTTCAAGTTGGACTGGACTGGTAATGTAAATTATAACTTTATGTGAAGATTCAAATGTTACGAACATGGAATCCCTTGTCTTTTTTATAATATAAATGTAAAACAAATTAGTGGTATTTTCATTTTATTTTACCTACAAGATTACTTTCTGTCATATTTTGTTTTTAATACATATTTGTGACCTGTCACATCAAAATGGACATGTTGGTGGACCGAGTCAAGTTTTTCTTATGACTTTAAAGAGCACATTTCAATTCTAACCTTGAAATGATACCAGGTATTCGGACTTTGCAATCACAAGATATGATTTGAAGAAGCATAATTGTTTCTATTATTCTCCCTCTATTTCACCAAATATATTGGCCTCTATCTCAAAACTGTGTTTGCCGACAACATGTCCTTTTTGACGTGACTGGTCACATATATCATGACCAGCCATACCATGTCAAAATTAATTTGCAATCAGATTCACATGTAGTAATGCTATCATTTTAAAATGAAACAACTTTCACTTCACCAAATAACTGTTGTATACCAATATCTGCACCAACATCAATTGCCTATGCCTATATATCTAACCATTTTTATACTTTGATCCGATTGCTGTGTATCTCAAACAATCAACAAATTGGAGGAAACAGGCATCCCTACAGTAGAGCGGGCCTTAAGTATAAGCATACTCTTATCCCGATATTGAAGATGGCTTCCGGGTGCCGGTATTAGAAAGTGCTTGGAATAATATAGTGTTATTTTAGATGGCAAATGCATCTGATATTAAGAGTAACTATATTCAGGACGACTCAGCTGAGGATGTGATGGTTTACTTGTTTAATATTTGACACATGAACAAGGTTAGACTTAGTGTTTGAAATAATAAAGTGCCGTACGATAGATTTTCAGTGGCAACTAATCAAGTCATTTTTTTAAATGGATATTTTAAATGTTTTGTGGTTTTGATTTTGCCTGCTTCATATTTTGCAATAGTACCAGAAAAATATGTAAAGTCCTTTGGAGCTAAAACAAAGTAATCAAACATTTCCCATATTTTAAATTTAATATATTTGTGCAATTTTGTTTTTAAAACACAGGTCTCAATCCCGGCATCTATCCATGCGGGTATGGGAAGTTTTCTACATGAAAGAACTGAAACAAGGGTGAATTTACTCAAAAGTGAAAGTTTCATAACAGTTTACAAGATTAAGACAGGGTGTAGCATTAAAAGCTCTTCTGTATCATTATAGACCGGTAATGTTCATATTAAAACCTAACTCGGCAGGCGGTTAGCAAGGTGGAAACTGTGGATAAATAATGACAGAACTATTAGGGTGTACTTCCCCCGGGACTTAAACCTGGCCCGCCGCGGTTCGAGTCCAGGTGATTGTCTATCACGCTAAGGGGGTTGCACTCCCAAACATAACTTTTCGGAGCCTACAAGTACCTTTCCGTGATTACTCGATGAGATAAACTGGGGCATGGGGGTGCACCGGCGCAGTGCCATGTTGGATTGGTGGTGTAAGGGTTATAGGAAACATCTTTAACACATATGAATGCTTGTCTGCAGACATTTTATCACTTCCATCAAGACTAAATCCTTTCCCTACATAATAGATATTCCTTAAATACACAATGATGTGCTTATTGAATAAAGACTTCCTCCATGCAATCTGATGTTTCCTATAATTATTGCATTAGACACTAAAGACACAAAGATCGCATCAAATTTCGGTAATACAGGTTCCGGTTTATAGTAGTACAATGTTGTACTAATTTCCTCACTTTGAAATCCACACCAAGACTGAGTGTCATTCATTGTTACTGTAAATCTTCACAAGACTATCTCATGATCACAGAGCGGACAATAGTTTTTGATTTACTACGTTAAGGGCACCAAATACCAATTAGCTAAAGCAAAAGCTGCTCACAAACCTTATTAACTCTTTAACTATATCTTTGCATGGCGCATAATGCGCATCCTCTAAATATGAACCGGATCCTAATGGTGCTGCAAACAAGAATGTATGCTGGTTTCCTGCACCACGGATCCCTGCAACCAATACCATAGGTGCAGGTAAGAGTAATTCCATCCCAACCGTTAATCAACTCTTCACCACATTACGTTGTCGCTCTGTTATGACATGCGGTTAATAACGATCAACACAAGTTGTAGTTGAGGTGACACATCGAATACCGAATGCAATGTTGCGCTGCCATCGCTATGATTTGCACGTACCGGCATCTATGGATGAGTTGTGCAGCCCATTGTTGCAGGGAACCAGCATAACAATTAGAGAACATAATGAAATGCCTATAGTTAGGTTGCCAATTGCCCTTAAGATGTCCAGTGAAGTATTTATCTTATTATCTTCTTATGGTCTTTCTTAGGTCTCCCTAGTCTGATTGAAATATCTCTTTATAGGAATCCTTAATTGTCCTACAACATTTCCTCCCCATCCCAACAAACACATAAAACAATGTTTTAATTATGATCATGCTTTGGGAAAGAATATTCGTCAATATTCTAAATATTAAAGCAATGAAATATTGATGGTGGATGATGGGGGCATCATGCATAGTATATATATAAATGGTGTTGTTGGATTCCATGCTTGATATTATATGATGTCAATGCAGTTGAATTATAGAATGGACAGAACACAAGGTGTTTGAGTTATTGAGTAACATGCGATGGGATGTAGAGTGCTTCACCAGTAGTTGAGTCATAAAGTGGTGATGTCATAGAGTGGACAAGTTAACTCAGTTGTTACAAGTGGTCCTGTCTGTCATTCATTGGAATGGTAACTCATTGGACGGGTAAAAATGTGGTGAGTGAATCAACTGCTAGTTGAGTCAATAGTGTGGCCTAGGTGAGTCACATCATGGTTCAAATTATAATAGAGTTATATGGTGGTTGAGGGACAAAGTGGTTGAGTCACATGGTAGTTGAGTCACATGGTGGTTAAAGGTAGATGTTCCGATTTTCAACTTGAAGTTTTCTATTCTACATGAAAGGTCATCCTTAAAAAAGTCGTGTTCCAAAGTTTGAGTTGCATCGATCTAATGGTTCTTATTTTAGACGCACAAGATGCTGTGAACTGTACCCATTGAGTAGTACACAAACTATATCGGTGGTTACCACCATTCGCGGTAATTCGACCGATTTAGGCCGTCAAATTTCAGTATGATGATGAGAAAAATACGAGCTTTCATATGATATGAAAATCTCCGTATGTTTGAAATAATTCTGTGTTACGAAAATGTGATCGGGTCATCTACCTTTAAGTCAAAATGGTGGTTAAGTCTAAGTTAAGCCCAAATGTTTAATCCTGTTGAGTCCAGCATCTAAATGATACTACATGTATGGTTCCCATCCATACCTCAATAGGTAGTTGTAATATGATATGATATTATCAGGATCATGCATGGTTATAATGGTCCTTTAGTCTACATGCAAGTCAATATTTTCCTTCTTCTTTTCAATGTATGTTATAAAACAGGCATCAGATACTAACCCGTTTGGAGACATTCAAAAAATTGATTGCTACATTTTGTTTTTGAAACAGGGTAATCAGACTTTGTTCAACCCAAGTTATAAAAATGCGAAAGCCGACAATTTGAAGAAAAATATGGTAAACATTGGTTGATTGGAAATATATACATTGATTTTGACGACTATCGCGAGAAATAAGTGCTTCGCTTTGACAACATTTCTTTTTAGCATTGCACAGTGAGAGTGCAAAGCATACTCTCAACACTTGGTCATTATTCATTGCATTGTTTCTAGGAAATTGGTGTGTAATTAATCGCCCCTGGGTTTGTTTTGTTATCTGAGTCATTGTAATTAACTATGAAACAGTTGATTATTGTTGGATTTCTTTAGAACAAAAAACAAGCAGTGCAGTTTCAACTGGGAATAAAAAGAGCCTGCATGACCGGAAAAACCCTCCTGGATCAAGCTAATACTCAATTGCACAAGCACTAACGCAAAATATACTTGAAAGTAAGCATATGTAAATCATGTCTTATATATGCCTGAACAAAACAATTAAGCTGCAATTCTGACAATTAAGCTGCAATTCAGTGTCCTTTCCATTTTTCTTTATTTAAAAAAAAGATTAATTTTTAATATCATAAGTGGCCAAAGTTTGGTTTTATCCAAGTGTTACTAGAAGAAATCATGCAATGTGCAGAAGCAGCAGCAGCAGCAGCCGGCTCTGTTGATAATTTACCTTCTTCTTTTTCATAAACACTACGAGGAGAAAGAGGAAGAGGAGGACTAGTACAAGTATTCTGAGTTGCAAAGCTGACATCTGAGGAAGACAAAATGAAAACACGCAATGTGGATGTAGATGGAATGGACATAGCAATGCACTGCATGATATGATGCATACTAATAGCAAGTCAAAAGTTATCATAACATTCCCATATCTTCTGCGTCTTCCGTTGTTGTTTCTTTTAAAGCAAGCATGGTATCATGCGTTCCGTTTGGTTCCTGTATACATTTCATACAACGTTCATGAATGTGCAGGATAAGGCGAAATATTATTAGTGCTTTTGTGAATTTGTGATTGTATGCATTCCTTTTGAATACCATGCAAACGTTGCTGTATTATGGACATGCAGTGTACGAAGTGATATTACTGGCTTTCCGTACCGTGCATCTGGCCGCCTCAGAAAATTACATAGATTTTACTTGGTTTATAACATTAATGAAAAATGGTTGCCAAATAAAGTTTTACTGTTTAAGAAGCCCAAAAGTGCAATATATTAGAAGCACTATTTAGCAAATTGGGGTTCTTTGTCCACTTTAGAGTCTTTAACAAATTGGGCTCCTTCTGGCAATTTTAACATATTTGTTAAAAATTGTATATAAGAACATGTAGCAATTCAGCCTTATCATGCCATGCTACATGTAGTGCCATTTTGACTACTACTTGAGAGCAAAGTTGAAACTATATACCAAAGCTCACAACAGGAGTGCCAATCAGCTTCATCTCTTTCTTGGCGTTTATGCACAACTTTTCATAATAATATTGTTGTAGGGTTTTAACTGTACCCAGACAGAGTGTAACTTCCTACGACGCTGACTCTGGAATCTATTTCATCCTCAGTTGTGTTAAGAAATCAGGGAAGAGCAAGCAACTAATGCACAACCAAGTAAAAGAGCGCATCACCAATACCATAGGCTGTTACTGTGCAGTTGACCGAGATAAAAAGTACTCTGGATAAAGTGAGACTTCAACTGATTATAAAATATGTTGCTCATGATACAAGATATGATTTGCATAAAACCACCTCAAAGTTTAAGCACAGTCATATGGCTCATAAAGCAAGAGTGATATTAAAAACCCGCTGCATGTATCATATAAGATGTATCATATAAGTGCAATTGACTAAAAGATTTGGTAACATCAGTAAGTAAGTGGTATCCCTTACTTTTAGGACTTCTCAAATATCCTGGATGACGAGGGGGAAAATTCAGTTGAATGATCTCTTGGGTGTTTTTTTCGTCTCTTAAAATATGTTGCTATCTTCAGTAGATAGCACACTACATTAGAACTTTAAACCGATGCTAATACCCGCATATAGTTTCCTACATGTTGGTTAATAGTTATGAATGGCACTACATTGTTTGCTTGATATGGAGTATTGGTACAAATCCTCTTGATGAACAATATTATTTGAGTTACGCTTGAAAATACATGGCCACCTATTTTGTGAACTGTAAAAATAAAATAAAATATCCTACCCTATGGGTGATTAGAGACCATTCCCATCCCCAAAACAAGGTTATAGCTTATTGGCCATCATTAGAATATCAAAATCTTTATCATACCATTTGACAAGAAAGGAAAATTCCTTTCATTTTATTAGCAACACCATCCAGAATAGAAGGTATTTGTACTATGCGACAGTCGTAAATAAGATGCTATGTTGAAACTAATAAATCATGAGTTATTTTACCGCTACGTTTATGTGCATTTGTACACAACCAGCGTGAATGCTACCATATATATGACCAGTTGTCATACTGCTTATGCTACAAATTAAAGGGCTACAAAGCTCCATATTATGACTAAATCAGGGTAGTAATTTATTGAATGCAAATTTAAGGGTTTTTTGTCTTATGAAATGAGGATCATTTTCAGTGAATTCCCCCTTAAAAAGTGAATTATTTGGCCCTAATTGTGTTTGTTTTGTTGAGATGTAGCTAACCTTTGGCTAAATGGACCTCCACACATAGTCACTGTGCATGCATTTGGCAACAAATCCTAATACTAGTTAACCATAACATTGATATATTGGTAGACAGTCTCAAGAAGACGAAGTACTCCAACAGCAATGAATAATTCAAGACGCTATTTGTAGATACCACGCAGCAGGGAATCAGGAAAGGTTGAAACAGCTCGGTCTTGTTCAACCAAAACTCCTGCTAGACCTGCGTGGTGAAGACGACACCACTAATGAGGAGTTACGATGTGCTTTGATACAATTGACATTTTGTACTATATAAGGCCAAAAAAAAAAAAGTTGACTTGCCCTTTCAGGGTCAAAGTCAGGGTCGGACGGTCGTTATTTTTTTTTATTTTTATTTTTATTTTTTTTTGAAAATTTTTGAAAATTTACTGCACAAAAACACGTTTTAAAGATTTTTTTTAAAATTTTTTTTAAAAAAATTTTAATTTTTTTTAAAATTATTTTTAAACAAGCAGATACTACTTAAAAACACGTTTTGATCTTTCTTTATTGTTATGTGCTTCTTTCAATTTTTTAAATCTTTTTTTTCAATCTTTTTTCTTTCTTTTTTTTTTTGAAAAAAAAAAAAAAAAAAAAAAAGGCCCTAGATTTCCGAAAATTAGGGTCGGTCGGAAAGGGCAAGTCAACTTTTTTTTGTTTTTTGGCCTAAGCTGAAATGTTCCCAGTGGAGATTTTACGGCTCAATAGGCACCTGCAAAATTAACAACCTACACAAATGTGGAAATTACGACTTATCCTATTATCTGATATAGCAGATATTAAAAACCACAAAGTATACACCCTTTGAAAATGTCAGGGATAAAAAATTATAAAAATATCTGTTTGCGAAAATATCGTCTTATACCATACCTTGTTCTATTTATATTGTGCGCCATTGTATATAACATATATTTTTGTGGTACAATATTTTTTGAAAACTTACGTGACAAGTTTACTATATATATCTCGCAAATGCTTTTAAAGAATTTGATCGAATGCCAAATAGGATTGAAGAATCACTCAAAATAAATGTAAATTAATTAATTAAATTGTGGGGACTCATCTCGGATATGAACATTTATGGACTTAGCTGTAATAAAACTTATAGGTTAGAATCATCTGAAAATTATATGAGATTTAAGATATGTGTTATTGTATTTAGAATAAGCGAGCTAACTATGTCATTGTATGTTAATTAGAGCAGAGAAAATATGGCTTAACCACACCCATGGTATGAATCACACTTCAAATCTAATATGTATATTGCAGTCTTTCGCATTGATTTATCAGAATGTTTTTATAATACAAAATGTAAATAATAAGAAATAATCCCTAATTTAAATGCATTTTCATTACCTTCAATTTTTGTCAAAATGGTTTGGCACCTTAAATGAACCCAATATGATCAAACATTTAAGACATCTCTCCCAAACTAGACATTTTCAAATGGAGAAACTCAGGAGCAATTTTTTTCTTTCTTCTGAGACTTGACAGTGATCAATGATTTGGATGAGTAAAGATTTAGAGATGGGCTATGGGATGTCCCCCTCCTCATTACACAACTGTACCTCCCACTAGTCATGTCAGCCATCACATGCAATCTTTAATCCCGGATTATTACAGCTGCCTGCCTTTCACACTCAACCTGCTATTCTTTGGACACATGTCACATCTTAATCTATGTAAATACAACCAGTGATGTATCATTAATGTTACCCCCTTGCTCAGCCTCTCTTACATTATTACCTCTCTCCGAGCTGGCAAATGCTCCTATGTCCTCCAATATTTACAATAATTAATCAACCTATCTCTATTCAATGACGCATCATAGTACAGTGTGCTCTTCCCCCACCCGGTTCGACAGCCTCTCAGCGTATGCTGCCTGCCTGCATTGATCTTCCCATACACCTGTCGTCTTTACATACAAACTCATATCATCAACACAACAACTATAAAGGATATGCAATTGTCCTCCCAGGTTCTCATTACTGACATATTATCAATGTTCCAAAACCCCTTCCACCTCTCCCCTTCCTGATGTCTTGAAATTGATTGCCTCCCTGCATTTAAGCGTTAAAAGGCTGTCATCCCTTTAGATCAAGCATTCTCAACTGGTGGCGCGCGCGCCACTTGTGGCGCATCAATGCATCCTAAGTGGCGCGAGAGTGGTTAAAATGTGTTTTGATTTTTTTCTTCATATCATTATATAGCAAAATTTCATAAGCCTATGACGGTCAGATGTATAAATACAGCAATTTTTCTCGCGCTACGCGCGCAAGTTCCCTCAAAAGAGTAATATTAGTTATTATGCTGCCTACATATATGTTAAAATATTTTAAAATTAATGTTATAAAGGGAATTTTGCCGTTGTAAATTATAAATAAATATGACCAATTGGAGCTTCAACAAGTTGGTTACTAAAATGTGGCGCATCAGTAAATCTAGTTGAGAAAGCCTGCTTTAGATCAAGCGTGTGCAACCTGCGGCCCGTGGGCCACATGCAGCCCGCCGGCCTCTAATCTGCGGCCCGCGAAGCAATCCCAAAATTCCCTTTGATGCGGCCCGTTTTAACCGAAACTCCCTAGGTTTACACAAATGGTGGATTGATTTAGTGGTGTGCTCCTTTATAATTAGTAGGGTGACGCGCGCGCTGCATAACTCGAGACGCGATTGCGTGTTAACATCCCTGGTTAAAATGGCGGGTATTCAATGAGCAATGGACTGAGGATTTATCTTCCTAAACTTCCCCTCCCCCTATTACTCCTCCTCCGGACGTGTTTTGGAACGTTTGACAATCACTGCGGCCCGTGAATGGATCTCAAAATCACAATGAGGCCCGGGTGGTAGAAAAGGTTGCACATGCTTGCTTTAGATGACACTTTTGGCTCATTTTTTATTACACCAACTCTCTATGAGCATATAGACAATGCACATGTCCTCTCCTTTACAATAAATACCCTATGCCATCTGTAAAAGTATTATTTAATGTCAACATCCACAGTACCCCAGCTATCAAGGTATGTGTACCAAACCCCACAGGCGATTATGCACAAATGCTTCACTGTTTTGATCTATATATTTGACTGTTAAACCGTGAGGCACAGTAAGTAACCCAACGATTACATATTCCACACTGCAACATGATATAGGCACAATATGCTACTGTTTCTGCATTGTCATCAATTGATGGCGCCTTCTGCTAAACAAGAAATGAAGTCAACAATTGGCAATGTGATACAAGTCTACAGGCAATTTTATACTTGGTCAAATTAAACCTTTTACTGCTTCAGTGTATCATCAAAACTCAGAGAAGTCAAAATTTGGGAGTCAAATCTTTGAAATGGTCACCACAAAGCAACCCCTATTATAGTCGCTCATCAAATGTTTTGGCACCCACTCACCCACGCTCTCAGGACAAAACCGCACCGATAAAGGTGCATTTTACACAAAAAATGAATAAAAGGTTTTGGGTTTTTTTCAATACAAAAATGCAAAATTTGTGTGTTTTCTAATCCTATTCCCATATTCTCATACACGAGCAGGGGTAACCGAAAGTTTGGCAAGATATAGGACCAGGAACCAACCAGATGTATGCTCAATTGGCCTGAGGATCTATCATAAAGCTTGCCACAGCCTATTCTATGATGTGCCATTACTGAATGATGTAGGCTATGATCATATGCAAATGGTGTAATATGGCACTTTTTCATTTCAGCTTTGATTCCTGTCAGATGAATTTACTTTTGGTGTGATCAGAATTCATACACTCATACCTAGTGGTTCGAAACTTAGGTGAAATTGATGCAAAACTTTCTTATGACCGCCATAATTTTGGAGATTTTTGAAGTATCTTTTTCGTATTAAAAATGAATCATTTCATTGTAAAAAAATACAGGTTGACAGTACCTGTCAAAACTACTCTTTACAATTCAGTAAGCTCTACAAATTATGCATGGAGCTGATAGCGTTTCATAAATATTGAATACTCCATCAATTTGTACAATGAAACTACAAAAACCTTGATCAATTTGCATTGAGATGGATCTATCTGTATAAGGTGTAAAATTGGGTGGGGAAGGGGGTTACTCAATTTGTTATGGGTGTGTGTGGCTTTCAGTGATTTCCTTGGGATGAAACTCAAATCTAAGAGGGGGTTCTACTAATAATAATATGGTAGATTTTATTGAAATTTTATTTGTTATTATCATAAGTAGGACCTACCTCGAAAGCATCTTGAACAAAATATGACCCACTTTTAAGGATTGACACAAAGTAGTACCCATACACCATACACACGTGAGCACCCCTGGACGTAAAAAAGCATTCTATGTAAAAAAGCACCACCGATATGCCGTGTTTCTATGGTAACAACATGTGATTTGATTTGAAAGATGTGTTAGTGGGATATACTTTGTTTTGCTATCTCATATATAGTGTTTATGGTGAGAAGTCTTCAGGGAACAGGAAAGACAATCTGTTTTAGGATTTATTCAGGAATAGGTTGGAATCAAATACATGTTTGACAGGAATAGCAGCAAGCAGGTAGGACAAGTTGGATTTTGTTGGAGATGGTTGGATGTACTGATGTTTAAAATAATTTTGGTATAAAAACATAATTTCAACTTTGAAGGCTCTAAAAGGTCATTTTGACACCCCTTAGTTATATTGTGGAAGTGTATCGGAATCAAACAAATTGAATAACATTGTTAGAGTTTTATTTGGTAGGATGAGTTGAATTCTGTTGGGAGGGGGAATGAGGTAGGATCTCCAGATGATTTTGTATTTTAATATGGAATCTTAAACTAGCACTTGTCGTCATGGAGAATACTTTCACCTATCGCTTCTCAAACCCAGGGGGAAATCACAGGTTTTATCAGGAAAATAGTGACATCTGCCTTTAAAAATCCATAAGGTATCTTGTCAGCATGGTTAGATGTAATTAGCTAGTGGGCACTCTTGTCAATCAACTTCAACTTGACTTAAATTATATATTATTCTCCTTTTTTACATCAGACATGTCAGTCAGTACCACTAAAAATAATCCAGGAAATGGTGAAACAATGTGTTAATTGGGGTAAAAAAACATACAGTTGGCTGAACATTTCTAGAATTTAGTACATTTCGGTTAAAATTCCTAACATCAGGAATTATCTGAAAAACTGGCCATCAATGTTACATTAAATATGGCTTGCAGTGAATAGACATGCATTTTTCAATTTTGATGCATAAAGGCCCAATATCCAATATTTTGCTTTCAATCCCGCAGGACGTAACATTTCTGCTGCGTACGTCTTGATACTAAACATAGTTATCCTTTATTAATACCACTACCTGTGTGTAGGTTGGATAAGACATGAGCTGTTCCATCTTTACTACACCCACCTCCTGTATCAGACACACACCAATTTGAAGCTCAATATTTCTATATATTCCAAGGGTTGTAGGGTTTGATAATTGAATAGCCAAGCGATAGAGATCTACCTGTGCCTCTGAGGGTATAGTTAAACCGATGACAATCTATGGAGGTGAGCTAGGGAAAATAAAACAGTTGTGCTGGTGACAAATGGATAACATAGAAAATGCTCAGCTGTATGTGATAGTGATATAAATAGCATATTACTAGTCTCATCCAGAAGCCAGCGAGCTTCTATAGTTAGGTCAGTTCCAAATTGGCGAGCCTGCTTACAACAGCGAATTAATTCAGAAGAGTGTGGGTGCGCAAAATGCTCGCATCACAACTGGCGCATTGCCTCGTATGCGTGATGCTTGCTTATGCACAATTCACACGATTATGCCCCGGTGATTTCAGTCAACATTGACTTTGGGTAGGTATTTTGAACCAGATGTGTCATCGTTTTTGTGCAAAAAGGGGGACTATTTAAAAAGTGTCCTTAAAAGGGTGAAAAAAAAGTCATTTTCAGACAAAATGCCCGGGCTTTTGTGCAAAAAAGGGGGTCAAATTTGTCCGGATTGCATGGATTACTCTTGCACGTGGAGAGATTATTGCATATTTCTCGCCAATTTGAAACTGATTAAACTATAGTAGTAGCAGTCTAGCATACTAAACAGGTTGGACTCCCCTTTTGAATTGTACCTCACCTCTTACTGAGTGAAGCTCATACACCTTATACCTTTGGCTGGGGGAATCATGAAGCTAGAAGATAGTTTCATGGGTGAATGAGGCAGGCATGGAAACCAGTGCTATAATCACGAGGATTTCTGTGTGGTTGTAGGGGTGAGGGGGAAACCAGTACTATAATCACAAGGATTTCTGTGTGGTTGTAGGGGTGAGGGGGAAACCAGTACTATAATCACGAGGATTTCTGTGTGGTTGTAGGGGTGAGGGGGAAACCAGTACTATAATCACAAGGATTTCTGTGTGGTTGTAGGGGTGAGGGGACTGAGGGCATTGCCTTCTGCTACTAATCCTTAAAACAAAAAGGTTGTTTAACAATTTAGATTTGTCAAAATCTTTTAACTACATAAAATGAACAAATTGTGTAGTCACAATAGACACTAATATACCTAAAAGTTCATAGGTTCATAGGTATTCTCCGGGAAAAATGCAAGAACCTGATTCTAAGGATAGCAATTTCAGCCAAATCATTGCATAGCCTTTAAACTCCTGATGTTTCTCTTTGAAACATAATTGAATCATCTAAACTAAGCATCCGAAGCGCCAGCAGAGACAGTATAAGATAGTGAGAGTCGCTGAAAGATATCCGGAACAGCATAAAGCTATCTGAAGAAACTTGGTTAATTTACCACATCCTTTGTTGTATTTTAAAAGCCCCACGGTAGTGAATGATAAGTTCTGATTTGGTTAGGTATATTGGCAACTTTATAATTTTGGAGTGGGTTATTTCACTATTTAAAGCCCTCTTTTCATGGCTACGGAGATGGGTTGGTTCCCTAGTGTCTTTTTTCATCTCCATCTATACATCTAATATTGTTGATTAAAAGACTATCTTAGGAAAGAAGTATTCAAACTTACAACTTCAGTTTTTTTAACTTTCTTGATTTTATGATGAGACATTGATGTGCCTATCAAACAAGCTGTCACTCAAAATGTTTAATTGCTTTGCATGCACTAATGAAGTGCTTGGCAATTAGTCAAATTTAAAAGATGGCAATTAGAAACAATGAGGTCGGAGCAACAGATTGACATCTTTGGCAACGCTACAAGAGGCCATGATTTCTTAAAATTAATTTATGTTAGGAGAGATGAACAAAACTTACTGTGTATACTGTAAACATAATATATTTGAAAAATTGAAACACAGTGCAGTTAGCAAATATTGTTCATATTTATGCCTATACCAAGTAAACAAATCAAACCTGACACTCAGCGACAACAACAACCAACACTATATCCCAAACGGAAATGCCCCTGGGGTTCAATCATAGTAGAACTTAGGGTGGAGAGGCCTCGTCAGCAGCAGTAGGATACAACCCTAGGTCACACAGCATCAGAGACTGGATTCAAACCTGGGTCCCGCAGCATGAGAGTCAGGATTCAAAACTAAGTCCCACAGCATGAGAGTCAACATTTAAACCTGGGTCCCACAGCATGAGAGTCAAGATTCAAACCTGGGTCCCACAGCATGAGAGCCAAGATTCAAAACTGGGTTCCAAAGCATGAGAGTCAGGATTCAAAACTAAGTCCCACAGCATGAGAGTCAAAATTTAAACCTGGGTCCCACAGCATGAGAGTCGGGATTCAAACCTGGGTCCCACAGCATGAGAGATGAGATTCAAACCTGGGTCCCACAACATGAGAGTCAGGATTCAAAACTAAGTCCCACAGTATGAGAGTCAAAATTCATACCTGGGTCCCACAGCATGAGAGTCATGATTCAAACCTGGGTCCCACAGCATGAGAGCCAAGATTCAAAACTGGGTTCCAAAGCATGAGAGTCAGGATTCAAAACTGGGTCCCACAGCATCAGAGTCAAGATTCAAACCCGGGTCCCACAGCATAAGAGTCAAGATTCAAACCTGGGTCCCATAGCATGAGAGTCGGGATTCAAAACTGGGTCCCACCGCATGAGAGTCGAGATTCAAACCTGGGTCCCACAGCATGAGAGTCGGGATTCAAACCTGGGTCCCACAGCTCGAGAGTCAGGATTCAAATATGGGTCCCACAGCTCTAGAGTCTGGATTCAAAACTGGGTCCCACATCATGAGAGTCAAGATTCAAACTTGGGTCCCACAGCATGAGTCTGGATTCAAACCTGGGTCCCACAGCTCGAGAGTCGGGATTCAAACCTGCACAAGTCTCCCCAACATGAGAGTCTGTGCCATAGCCGTTCGTTATAAGAATACAATGGAGTAGAAATATTTTTCAACATTTCTCTTTAAAAACGATGTATAGTATCATGCACTACATGTACATGTAGGATGGTCATGTCCGGACACAATTGGGCGTGGACATGCATAAAAAGAATATTCCTCAACCTACAATCTAAATAATATTTGTACTTAGTTGATTGTAGAAAGCATGCCATTGTTATGATACAATACATAAATTCCTCTACATTAAGGTTAACATAATAAGAGTAAGGAAGTTGACGCTTGGAGCCTTGTTTGCCCGGGTTTACTATGTACATGAAAACAGCCTATGTTTGATACAAACCCTGAAGCTATAGGCCAATTGATTTTAACATATTCTATTTTAGATGTATACGATCAAATTAATTTTAAGATTATAAAGCATATTCAAAACATTGTTGAATATAGATAGTTTGGAATTGATTTTATCACACAATGTGATATAATAAAAGTAAAATGAATGTATGCCCTTTTGGGATATCTTCTTTAGTCCTAAACAAAGATATCATCTGTATTGTTTGGGAGGCAGAATTCTTTCAAACCAAAAACGTTGTACAAATGGGCCTCCCTTAACATCATTGTAAATGCAAAATAATCAAAAAGCATTGTATAGGGTTGCAGTGCAGCATCAGAAGCCAAGTTGTACCCAAATCCAAAATTTGCGAAAACCCTGAAACCACATAGTAACTACATTGTTCCTGAGCATTCCCAAATGTAGCAATCTGAAATGAGTGTTAAAATGATTTGATTGTTATTTGCCAAATCAATGTCTATCAAAATAGGCAATAACTCCTAGTTAAACAATGGATACCGGTATATCTCTGAAAGCAGAATCTTTTTATCATATCATTGAACTCATACAGTGACTATAAAAAAACTGTCCGACAAGATCACAACCCCTTGCTATTTGTCATCACTTTACAACATATTGAACAAGTTATTGATCAATTTAAATTACAATTTCCATCAATTAATGTGATCCGTATACAAACCCCAGACAGGTGTCAATTGCTGTTAATATTAAAAAGTAATTCAATTACAGAGAATCAAAAGATGTGTAGGTCAAGACACTTGCATGGTTTGTGTGGTCAGGTACACAAATAACTTATCAATGTCAATGACGATCATAGAGCCAGGTCTACAAACTTGGATGACCATAACCTACTGTATAGCGGGATATTTAAAATAAAGATATTCACAGATTTTTAAATTTGTGCATGATCAACTTGGAATACTCATGGATCATTTCGCAATGCCGAAGAAAGTATGGATCGATGCTGGTTTCGCCATTTTGCAAACCCAGAAATGAAATAGCCTCGCGAAAATTTTCCGCTATACAGTATATCCTATGATCTTTTTGTGATTTATATATGCAAAGACTATTGAAGAAAATTGTTCCCTGCATTTTGATACCCTTTTGACAATATTCCAATGCAAAATTTGAATTCTGCAGCCCGCTAGCCTGTTTTTCCTATGCATACACGCACTGAGCAATTAATATGCTACAGGCCTAAATACAGAGTCATTGCAAGCATTGGAATATGTGGTGCATTATCTTGTAATTTGTCACATTTGAAATTACATAATTTGTCACAAATCATTTGTCAATCTGGGATGATTTGCTGTCTTTGGTAACCATAGTAACATATGGGATATCAAAGTGTAGCTAACAAAATTCTTCAAATGTCTAAAAAACTAAAAAAGTTTTATCACCAGTAAATGATAATGTGAGAGGTTATGACCGCCCCAATGAATGCAGATTTTCTTTTTTGTGGAGTTCAGATAAAACATGCAGGTTGAATTGCAGATCGTGTCAGTGTCAGGAAACAGCAAACCTGTCAGCAAACCCACTCATTCTTTGATTACTTCTTCACTAGGATTCTGAATATTGTATGGAACGGATAGGGAAGACGATAAGAACACAGGTTGGTCAAGTGATGTATTGATCACAATGTAGGACAAATAGACCTGAAGTAATTCACCAATAGTGCATTGGAAAAACCCTATTTTTATCCTGTAATTTTTGTCTCAGGTATTCTAATCTTTGTGTTCTGCATTACATGAATATAACATGGTCGTGTATACTGGAGAGTTCACTTGAAGGAATATTCAATGATAGAATTCCTAATAAATTGGTGCTGAAGTGAACTTTTATCCCAAACATTTGTATCTTCATTCCTTGTTCATAACAATCATAATCTTATTAAATAACTTTAATGGTATTAAAGTTAATACCATTTTTTATCATCAACAATAGTTTTCCTCTTATTCTCTTTGGTTACATTCTTTTCATGATTCCAAATCGAATTCCTGAAGCTAGTAACCCTATGGCTCATAATTTGCAATAATAACAACAACAATTTCATCCTGATATTGAAAACTGTTCACTTGTTTTTATAGATGTCATCCTCCTGGTTGTAATTCACCTCAGAAGTAAGTGCCCTTGTTTCAGTGATTAAAATGGACAACTTGTTTTACTGCGTTATATTTTGCGATTTAGAAAATGAAAATATTGTCATTGTTTTATTAGTGGAGGGGGGGGGGGGGGGGGGGGCTTTCTTACATGTATGGTATAAAGGGATGATCTGCCAATAGGGTATCTTTTGACAAGAATTCCAGAGATATGGGTCACATTTGTTATTATCATATTACCATATTTTGAGGAAGAACACACTGCAAGCCATACACACGACTAAAGTAACTTCAAGGGGTTTTAGTATTCAATGTATCTATAAAAGAACAAACTACAGGTTTTCGGTAATAAGACCAAAATTGTAGACCAGTTTGCCTGCTGATGTACGTGCTGCCCCGAGTATAATAGTCCCTGCTGTTTTTCTCGCGAAGTGAGTTTGATACTACATTAGATAACCTGTACTTGTACAAGTTCAGCACGCTCGTTGCAGAGATCAACTCTGAGATCAATTTTCTGGCAAGGTCACATCATTGGATATATTGCATTTGGTTCTCTAGGTATAGTGTTAAAATAAGGCCACCTAAACTGTCAAGTACCCTTAATTTCATTCGTTCACACTTTCACCCATACAAGTTAACAAACAACCCTGTCAACCAATCATAACAGCTGATTTATAACTATTTCCAATTATCCATACGCAACCTGTTCACAATTTTGCAGATATACTTATAACACGGAAGGACCACATCACCATCTTTCTGAACTTATAATAAGTCCCATTTTTCACCACGGTATTGACACAATGACCTGAAATAGTACTAATGGAAAGGTAATTGGTTTTGATGAGTGATTGGTACAGCCAACTAGTTTTGTATGTACAAGGAAGGGTCAACGGTCAATACAATAAATTGTGAATTTAAATAATGGAAAACTACACATGCCATGGTAAATCAGGGATTGTCCCTGGATCATGCATTGGTGTTTCATGGTGTATCCATGTAGCAACTAAGGGAGCGTTCATAAATACTCTGGTAGGGGGGGTTGGGCAATTCAGGGGGGATCAAAAAAATAATAAGCCTAAAAAAGGGGGGATCAAACAAAATAAGTTGCCGATAAGGGGGGGGATCAAACAAATTTCTAATGTAAAAAAGCCGCAAAAAATTTGCGCGCTGTGCGCGCGTGTTCCCAAAACTGCAATTACCTTTCGGAAATTAGTTTAAAGCCAAAATGTATCCCAATCATGACAGAATTAGTGTAAAGAAACAATTTTGTATCAAATAGCACATTTTGCATGGGCCTCCATACATTTACTTTAGCGAAGGCAAGCCTCAATCATAACAAAGTAAGTCTAAAAGTAGCACATTTTTCTTGCGCTGCGCGCGTCTGTTAAGATATCAGGTCAGAAAACCTACAGCTCTAAGGGCCGCTGCTCCCTTAACCCTGCCGGGCCTTGGCCCCTGGATGCCAACAGGGCCCTTAAGCAGGCCCCTGGACCCTACGCCGATTTGGTCAGTGCCCCCCCGGGCAACAAGCCTTCTGGCTACGCCTATGTTTAAAGGCTGATGGAAGTTAAGATATTCAAAACAACTCAGTCATAATCCGTTATTACCCCACCAAACCTACAAATGTAACAGAAGTGTGGTTTGGCATATGGGGGGGGGGGGGGGGTCAAAATAAATTTCAGACCCTGAAAGGGGGGATCAATAAAAATAAGACTTTCTCGAAGGGGGATCATTTTTCTTTTAATGCCCGGGATGCCAATTTGCCCACCCACCCCCACCAAAGTATTTATGAACGCTCCCTAATAATCATGACTGGTTTGTGTATTTAAAGTGCCACATTATTATGGCTCAAACTTAAAGATTGCAATTGGAAAGTTAGTAAAAAAATAAATTATTTATTATTAATTAATCATTAATCATTCATTAATCAATAATTAATTATTTAATAATCATTAATTACTCAATAATAAATTGATGATTGATAAGTATTAATAATTCATATATGATTTATTATTTATTTATTAATTAATACTTGATAATTAATCATTGATAATTAAATAATTGATACTTAATTAATCATTAATGAATCATAATTAATTATTTATTAATCATTTATTAATTATCCATTACAGTGGTCTTTGCCCCTGGTTGACTTTGATGTGATAAGTCTGTTCTTAATTAGATACAAAATATTCCTATTTGGGACTTTTAACTCAAATGTTCAGGGAGTTTGTTTATGTAAACAATCATGTACAATATAACTATGACTCTAAAGTTCAGGGTATAGTTTGTTTATGTAAACAATCATGTACAATATAACTATGACTCTATGTTATAAAAACAGATCTTGAAACTTGATTTCAAGGAAACTGAAAGTGCATGTTTTGTTATGACACAATTCTCTTTAAAATACTCTTCCTTTATTTCTGCTTGCATTCAAAATTAACCCCCTCTAAGCGAGGATTGTGTTTTTAACACTCTTCTTGTTACTGGTGTTTTTATCACATTTATGCTGGGTTGTAACTCAACAGGTTTTTTTAAAAATATTTCCATCTTTTATCTATTGTCAGTGTTATATGTATATAATGTAAGTGTTTTATATGTATTTATTATTGTAAAGTGCTTTGATCTTTTCGGAAAGGCGCTCAATACATCTCTGATATTATTATCATTATTATATGCAAACATTTTATACATTATCATATTTGTATTTTCATCTTTTTTCAGAGTTGATAAAGCCATGCATTATCAAATGTTGTACAATAAAGTATGTCAACATTTTAATGTTGTCATAAATCATAGCTACAATAGCCACTATCAGTGACTTTCAATTTTCATATCCAGGTTTAGGATATAGAGGAGACCATGAAGATTTTCAACTCCAAAATATTTCGATTTTGTAATGTAATTTGAATTGTCCTCCCCTTTTTCGGCATCAATGATCTGCATATGAAAATAAATGCTCTATATAGTTCAATCAGTTCTAAATTGGCGAGAAATATTCATTTTTTAAATTTTTTAAAGTAATCCAAGCGTATGCACAAGATTATGGCCATTCACAGATTTGGTCGCACGCATCACGCAATTGATGCAGTGTGCTTGTTGTTTTCGTGCGCATCCGCCTCCTTCTCTATACATTCGCTGCAAGGAGGCTTCAACAATTTGGAACTGATCAAACTATAGTTTAAAAGGGTTCATACTTTAAAAAAAATCCCAAGTCTGGACTAATAACACAATTTAAATGAAGACTGATTGTAAAGCCAAGATGGGCGAAACTGTATTGAAATAGGTAATACCTCATTTCCACTTATTTCACTAGTAAGCTTTTGTTTTGAAATTAAAGACGGCTATTAATAGAATGTTTTCCTGGTTGAATTGAAGCTGTCATTCACTTTTCGCAAAAAAGGTAAACAATTTTGAAGGCTTGCACGTCAACCACGCTTCTTGTTGACAATTTCATTACATTGATCAGAATTATGAAATACTTATGACATTATGTGTTGGTGTGAGGGGTGTGTTCTGGGGTTATACCTTAATTACAGTTGAGGGGAGTAAGGCAAAAAAGGAAAGAAAAGTGACTTGCCCTTATTCAGTGCCAGCATCTGGGTCGATCGGTCAATTTATAAAATAAAAAAATTAAAACCAGATACTACACTTTCCTAAAACTCAGAACTTAACATTTCACAAATTAGTGAGTAAATGACCATTTTATACAGTTTAAGTTGCAGTTAAACATAAACAACATATTTCGCTATTAATTATTACCAATATGTGATATTTAAAATAGTTTGAAAACATCAACAAATATTTTTTTTAAACATTTAAAAAATAAAAATAAATAAAAAGGCAACCCTATGGAAAAGAAACAGTCCGACAGATTTCATTAAGTTGACAATTTACTACTTTAACTAATTGGTTTTTATATAAATACATTAAAGGGTATGAAAAAATGTCAACAATAATAAATAAATAAATCCCATTTTGTACCTTTTTGAATTTTGAAATAAGGATATAGGTTATTTATCATTGTGAAAGTAAGAAATCCAAATTTTTCTAGTTCATTGTCAAAATCAAATTATACCCCATGCCAAAAATGTGATTATTTATAGCTTTCGGTTAAGAGGAAGAAACTAATAATAACTGAAGCTTGTTCCAAATAATATTATCCCAAATGAGGGTATTTTGCAGGAAGGTTGGTTTCATCGAGTAACATTACAACAATTATGAAAATCCTGCAGTAGTAGCATTGACATGGCATGGTTATTATCGAGTCGGGGTCAGGGAGTACTTAAAATGATATTTTACTTAAGGGCCAAAAAATAAAGTGTCAACAATATTTAAAAATACATAGTCTCTTCTGAGCTTTCTTGATGTTTCCCTGTTTTGTTAAGTTTTGTTTTTAGGGATTTTTCATTGGTTTTTTTATTGTTTAAGGGCCAGTAATCATTATTCAAAAGAGAACCAACAGAGGTGCACATTTCTATTCGTCAAGTGAACTCTAGTTAGGAATAGTGAAAGGGGAAGTAATGTCAAAACATATATTATTTTCAAGTATGTTTCATATAATATTCAATTACTTGTCATTTATTTTCAGATGAAATGCTAAATAAGCATATCAAATATAAGAGACCTGGCAGTTAATGCAGAAACGCTCATCTTTTTGAAACCCTGAAAGTATCCAAACTGAAAGACAAAAAAAATTAAATTGCAACATCCATTGTTGATATTTGGCGCTAAAACAATAAACGACTGAAAGTCAAGCTATTTATATAATATCATAGAAAGTTAATGAAATGGTTCCTGTTTCGCATGCTTGAGGATTATTAGGGATTATTAAATTGACAATGATTTGACATCATGTCCATAGGGAATGATACAAGGCGCTGCACAAGTGTTGTATAGGCTGTGGTCCAAGACAAAAAGGTACAATAAGGGTATATTAAAAAAACCTTTTGTCTCAAAGCTCTTCAGTTTTTCAAAACCTAATGTGGATTGTGTTTTTGTTTTAAGGTTTTTTAAAATTTTATATAAATATAAAATATTGAAATCCTTGTAAAAGTGACCTTTTGTATCTAAAATGATGTGATCAATGTAAATCTGAAAAATCGTCGAAACTTTGGGATTTAAAATTTAAAATTAAAAAAAAAGAAAGATTGTTCTTCTTCTTTTTCTAACGCGCACCAATTAACTAACGCGCCCGGGAGCTTTGAGACAAAATATTTTTTTAATATAGCCTAATCATATGAGAGTACATAGTTGCACATTAGTAGCCCAAGTTCAGGCAAACCAATATCAGGATTTGTTGGCTGTTACTGCAAGGGTCAAAAGTAACCCAACTCTGCAGTTTAGCCATAGTGTTGGCAAAAATAGGTATAAATTGAAGAGAGACTTGATGAAAGCAAAATGGGGAATCACTATGACCCAGCCTAACAATAACATGTCAGCAAACCTATTGTCCTTTATTGCTAAACTTGAGAATGTTCAAAGATCCAAAACTAACTTTTAATTCCTAAGAATAAATGTCACCAATTTTACTGGTAACAAAAACCCTTTTCCTACAGAATTTATTTATAATTTTGACCCTTTGATATTCCTCACCCTAGACCAATGTAAAAATATCAGTCAATTACACCATGTGTCAATCATGGAGCTCATAGCAGATGCCAAACGTGATTTGCCTGAGCATGACTGGGTGGTTCCATCCTATAGATAGTACTAACCCCACCCATAATATCATGGATGATGATGATTGCAGAATGTGTCTTGTCACTGACAGTGACAGGCTTATTATGCACTTATCAACTGCATCCCTGGCCCCGGGGGACCCGGGGATAGCAGGGATTAGAGCCGGGACGTACAAATTGCCAATGTGACATCCCAGGTACAGTTGTGTACGGTCCCTGGGGGCGGGGCACCATTTTTTGTACGTCTCCGCTACAGTCAGGCCCCCGTGGCCGGGACAAAGTGTACAGTCCTGGCCACCCTTACCCAGGACAAGTGTACGCCCCAGCTGTAACAGTCCGCGGGTCCCTTAATTTCTTCTGCAACCATAACATGATGCATTTCTAGGTGTTCCCTATCATGTGTTATTAAGCTTATTTTGCTAAGCGCATAGCATCTCTAGCTTATGTATAGCTATGCCCGGGGTGTACCTTTTGCGTACGTCCCCGCTTCACGCCCCTGCTAGCTGGGGCACAATTTGTATGGTCCCATACACTCCCCCGCATAGCCGGGCACCATTTTTTGTACAGTCGTGTACAGTCCCCGCATGGTCCCCGCCATGTCCCGGGCCCTGGGGCTGGGCTTGCAATTGATAAGTGCATTATCCAGGGTGTATAACCATGATATAACTTGGTAATCAAGGGATACAACATGATAAATTAATGATAAGGGCAAAAAAACCAAGGGAATTTATAGCTTCGCCTCTGCTCAACCATTGCGTATTAACTACGAGGGTTTTATGATATGTATGAAAATTGGACGCAATGTTGTGAATGCATTTCTAGAAACCACCCTCTTGATTCATCCTTCAGGGAAGCTTTCACGAAACTAGTCTAGTGTGAAAATGGCTTTCAGGGGTTATAAGCTTTATTCTGTGTAATCCCTCAATGATGCCTTCACCCGAGACCAGGGCTCAAATTAATCGAAGGCATCAAAGGCAATTGCCTTCGATGCCCCACATAGTTGCCTTGATGCCCTGAATTTCTGGTTATTTTCACTTCATTCAAAAGTATGTGCCTTGGAGAAAGTTGGTTCCCTTTCAAATTGCCTTAAATTGCATGCCCTCTCTATTTCTTAATTTGAGGCCTGCCCGAGCCTACTCTGGCCCTCTTACATGAAGGTAATCCTGGATTATTATGGACGATAGACAAAAACAAGGTGATCCTTAACAGGTATTTTGCGCTCCCAACTGACCCATTTTGTTTAGAGATTGGGGGAAAATGTTCACATGCAATTGAATACAGACCCATATTTTGTCCAAAATGGCAATTTTGTTACAGTTTTTAAATATTGTTTATGTCTTTTATAATTGATTGTACCAAAAAATTCTAAACAATATCAAAAAGATTATGATGCTTGTTTAAGTAGAACAGCTTTAGCATTTAGGGGGCACATGCACTATCATTGTGATAGGTCAAACACCGACCAGGAGTGATTCACCCTAATTTTTATTACACTCATACATTAGCATTCAATGTGATTGACTTACGGGGATTTCATAGTAAAGCCATGTATGGTTAATACTTGGCACGGTATCATACTGTTTTGTGCAGTCATATTTTGACACAAAAATGGGATTCAAGCTATTTAATTAACAAAACCATTGTATTAAAAGTGGTATACTAGGAAATTGGGAATCTAGTACAGAAATAATGTCAATGTGTGTTACATTGGAGGAGAGAGATTCTCATGGCTCAGGTAGGGTCGGTCTACATGCAAACTGACCTCTCAGGTAGGGTCGGTCGGTTGGGCATTTGTTTGCCTGTTTTCGTGTATGGCTTTTTTTTAATTCGTCCGTGAAACATTCTGGTGATTTGAATTTTTGAAATTTCAAAAGATTTCAAAAGTTTCAACAACAAAATCACAATTGTTCAAAACATTTAAACATGATTTTGTAAAAAGAAGACCTTTTTTTTTTGGGGGGGGGGGGGCAATGGGTTAGTCGGACGCGTAGAATAGTGCGGTTTTTTCATCGCCGAATATGGCAATAACTCCATCTCATTCCATTCTTTAAATATTCCAATATTTGAATAAATACTGCTGTATTAGGTACACTTTAGGCACATGGTATGACCAAAAACATTCATCTTTTTAAATCGTGTCAGATAAACATCATAAACTTGACTTCTAAGTGAAAATAAATTCTGTAGCTTCCACAATAATTATCAACGATAGTCAGCAATATTATTTATACTTATGTATACACAGGATGACTATCATATAATCATAGTTTGTTCACTGTTACTTGACACAGGAATACTACTACACAGTCCTAGGACTCACTGATATACTTGTTTCATGAATATCCAAAGTGAATGAACTATATCACCTACCTACCAGGACAGAGGCAAATTACTACAACCGTATAATATTGATACTTTACATTGCAAATCCAATACCAGCAGACCTCAAAATAGCAGATTTTAATTTTAATGCATGATGTCTGTGATAACTTTTCCATCTCACTGTGGTGTTTCAAGCAAACACCATTCATACACTGTGTACAAAAAGAAGTATCTCTCTTAAAGGAGGTGTCCAGCAAGCACAACATTGCCCATTAATTATATGTTAGAAAAGTAATTATTGAGCCTAAACCGCATTATATTGAACAAAACATCATATTTATCATAAAAACGAATAAACACTGCCATCTCTCAACATGCTTTTTTAAACATTCGCTGTGATTTAAAGCCCCGGTATCAATGAAGTCATAGTTATACAATGCACGCACTTGCGCAAATCGTGGCCCCAATTATATGGAAAATAATTATCTAATGTATATTGACCAGTTTAATTGAATACCGAACTATTATGTTCAATAAAACGAATTTAGACTGCACATCCTTAACCTGTGATTATTTGAAATTCTTGCGTTATCAGACTTTGTTACACGTTTCCATAGTAGATTATACAAGACATGTGAGGTGCCTTATCAGCTTCCTATTTTGTGATGAGTTAAATTAAACACGGTTTAAAATATCAAAGTATTTAACAATGGAACTAATTTCATAGAATTCTCTATCTTCACGCTATTACTTGCAAGTTATGTGTTCAAAGACAGGACTGGCAACACTTTTTATGCCTAGAGCAGGTAAAAATGTGAGGTGAGATTTGGTACAGTGCTTCCACACCTCGCTCATGTGTTTTGACTATAAGGTTGGCAACTGTTTAATATTATTACGGGCACCAAACATGAATTGGGAAAAAATGCAAGGGGAAAGATTTGTTATCTCTTGTTTTAAGATATAAATTATCGCAATTTTGAAATATCCTGGATTTCCTGAAATTACCTGGAATTATTTCATTTCCCGAACATTACCCAAAAACAACCATAATTTCCCGAATTTGGGAACTTTCCTGGAAAGTGGAAACACTGAGTTTGTAGTCTATTTTACCTCTTTCATTTCCCAAGGAATAAAAACCAAAATAGCAAGGGACACTTGAGTGCTCAACACCGGTCTGAAGATGCCAGTAACACCATAAACATCTCTAGAACAAGATTTATATACTTAAAGTCATGTCAGTTGACCTAGAAAGACTACGCTAAAGCTAATCAAGGCAATGCATTAAAAGAACAATAATCAAATGACGCCCTTTAATAGATTTCAACACCATTTCAGTTTCAATTTACAAACGAGTGTGTAAAGTAATCAAAAATTTCAACCTGAAGCAACTCCTCCTTTTTGCTCTCATTTGAAACAATGAACTGAAACACTTTGTATGCATAGTTGATGACTAAATTGGAAATTCTTAGGAAACCTATTGTGGGTTAATCATACTTCATGGTTTTCAATAACACGTAATTGGCAATTTGAAAATATTTCCTGTTTTCTAATCCATGTCTTTGAAACATTGGAAAATTATCAACTTTTGAATTATCTTAGTTGTAAAATTAGGATGACTTTTAAATATGTTGATTTAATTCTGCAATTGTTATGTTCGAACAAGTTCATACAAACCAATCTACAATTAAACAAGTAAACTAGTCTAACTATAGATAACTTTAGACAAAATCCTGGTAAACATCCCAAATTTTGGTCATTTGACACCCTAACACAAAGTAGAGTGAATACCAAATGAGTACCAATGTATGCGAGAATTGAACCAAGACCATGTGCACCCTTGACTGTGATGTACATTCCATATATTAATCAGTACGTTCGGGATATAACAAGAATTTTTTTTTTGTGTGTAGTGATGGGCCAATCTAGATCGGGCCGATATTGGCCGGATCGGATCTGGAGCGGCAAAAAATCCCCTCACTTACCGATCAATGAACTGATCCAACATTTTTTAATTGAGGAATTTACAATTTACTTTCTAGAAATGTTATCGTAAATCATATGGCTAAACTTAGCATTTAGGAATTTACAATTAACTTTCTAGAAACGTTATTGTAAATTGTGTAGATTTCCTTCAAGGTGATCAATAATTGCCACCCCTGAATCGCTATTGCGCATGCAGACAACGCTTATTTTATTTATGTCGCACATATTTTATGAATGGCTGGGGCCAGCAGATAGGTTTGAAGTTTTTATGGCGTTAATCTGTAAATATTTGTGGATTGATAGTGTTTTATCCCGGGGGTTTCATCCCCTGATAGTGATCAGTCATGCAGCGTACGAGTAGAATATGGAATTATTTTACTATTTGTGACAATAATGTGACAAAAGCACAGTGAGTCTCGTTACCTTTCATAGAACACACATCCAAAATGCATAAGGTGTGAACAAAATCAATTGGAATGGTTGGATTATGAAAATAGATATTTCAGTACTGTCCCCCATGGCTACATGTTTACAGGGTGAGTATCAAATAGCCTCAAATTAATAAGAAAAAATAACAAGGTGTTGCAATTCCATAACTTGACAATAAAAGCAATCAATTTATGATATTTATGACATTTGAAATGGAACACCCTGTATGTAACAAAATGTTGCGCTCCTGTGAAGCATTTCCCCTGGAATTCTAATGTTCCAATGAGTGGAGCATTGCCAATCAACCATTCATAGACTTGCTTGATTTGATCTCACCTGTGTGTAACCGTGTAATCAAGGACCTAAATGGGGAAGCGAGGTGTTTTCTCTGTCAAATAGTCCATATTACGCTATACATAGGCTATTTATAATAACATAAATAACAAAATTGAATTGGATTATAGGGCGATCATTATGTGTAGCAGCTAATTCAAAAGCTGTAAATTAGCATAATGATCCATGTTGGAATACAGTATTGGCTTCAAAACCAGTTGCTCACTTCTGGTTCGCAGATGGGTACTGAACTAGTCATATTTAAAATAGAGTCTAAATAGAAGCCATAGGTACCCAATTAGTACCCAACAAAACTGACAAAAAATTCTAGGCTGATTTTCAAGAAGGGAAAAGAAAAATATGTGTTGTAAAATAGCAAATTATTGATCCTCAAAATCTCACTCGGGGTTAACATTACGGATGGATTCACACGGAGCACACACTCACAATGAGCTCTTGGTTAGTGCTTCGGGGTTACTTCACCGTAAGATCTTTTAGGGTAGACATTCTAGCTTTATACTCGGGTTAGTTAACCATGACACGATTCACACGGCCGTTAACCAAGAGTTTAACCTCTAGGTTGGCGAATTTGACGTAGGTTAGTGTCCCTCGTCGGAATGCACCTTATTTGACCAATTATGACTCAATTTACAACTCACCACCAAATCAGCAAAGACCTGAAACTATTTTGACATTCATTGATCCATTACACACCTGGTGAGTGAAAAAGGTTGTCCCACCAAACTGTCAGCCCTTGAGGTATTATTTACCCCTCTCAGCTTTGACATCTTACAATATATCAATGTATCTTGGGAACGATGAAGGGGGCAAAAGTATTTCACTACACTACAATGGAACAATGTAGAGAGTGTTGCATTTCTGATTGATGACGGACAACTGAATTCAACTGCGAAATACATGGTTTTGTTTACATGGCTAAATGGAGTTGTTTGAGAGGACATTGACAGGGGAGGAATGTGTGTAATTTGTTTTATAAAACCTGTGCTAAGAACTCATATTGCAAAAGGGGAGGATTCCTATGCAATTAAGCCCACTAACTAAGCACTCAATAGTGAACTGGTAAAAATATTTGAATTATGGTATTGGTGTATCTTGTTTGAATCTGAAAGTGGAATTAACAATAAAATTCATGCTATATGAATACAATTTCAAGCGAATAAATATAAATGTACAATAATATATGAAATAAATGGCTTTGGGGTGACTTGGAAGGATTGGGTACAATGGGTGGGAGCAACACCGTAACCTATAACAGATACATTTGGGATAGCTAATGAGTAATGGTAAAACAAGTGCGTAACTAAAACTACACCGTGATATATCTAAATTGGGAGTGATTTTGGGTGTGACAGGAAAATAAAGGAGACATTGGGTAGATGTAGGCAGGAGAGAGCCTGTTCAAAAAGGGCATAACAACTGCATTTCAAGAATGAAAATCTACAAAGTTTCAGCTGATTTCTGTGCAATGTACATATTTTCTTTTATAGGGAACCCTCTAAAACCACAGATAGTCAAAACCACCTTTAAATCAAAGAGGCTGCTCTTGCACCCTCCCCCTCCCCCCCCCCCCCCCCCCCCCCCCCCCCCCCCCCCCTCTCCCCAAATTTCAACTGTGACATCTCTTTGTTCTTCATCAGAGACACATATCTGAATTCTTTTATATCCTACATATCCATTTCTGTTCTTTTACATTTTGGAATCCATCCTAAATTTACCCCAAATTTCAATCAAAGTACCAGTACATCGCATCTGTGTGTGTATCAGCATCACATGCACTCATTTATACACCGAGCACTGTTCATGCTGACCAGCTATTAAACCCATGCATTTTGCAGTAATGCAATAGGCATGATAGGCAGGCATCCAACAACAGATTACAATATGTTGGAGAAACTCCAGAATACCCTGTAGACATTGTTCACCACCATACTACAGATATATATTGATTGGGTGGTGCTAAGTGCAAAAAAGGGATTTCGGAGTAAAGGCATGCTGCAATGATATACCTGCAAGTTCTTGCTCAATAGCATCGCCAAATAGGAAAGGATCACGCCAGATATCGTAGCTGCTAGACCCTTGGTTGATTTTTGGTGTATCAACTGCAAATTCTGGAAATGGTAGGTCTGTATGGTCGAGGAGACAGACACAACAAACATGAGATGGATTTTCTTTTTTCGAAGCAAACTTAACGGGTTAACTGAAAGATTTGTAAAGTGTATTGAAGAGTTTAAGGGATTGCAGTTTTAAGGATGGTTTGACAATAACATCCTTGAACATTTTCCCTAGCCTATCAATGTAATCAAGCTCTATATCCATCTAATAATTACTTTGCTCATCTATTGCTCAGAATAATTTCATCATAACATTTGTTATAAAAGATTCAAGGCATTAGTGATGCTTACGAGTTATTGGAAAATGGCAATCATTCATTTTGTGTAGTAGTGTGTTAGTTAAATGTGAATTTCAAATGTGATCAAAATGTACAAATACAGTAGTGATAACAATCACAAAAGAAGGCATGATGTTACATATTATAACATTGAAGCTATAGTTAAATTCTGGTAGTATCGCATATATATGACAGTGGTGGCAATTACATGCAACGGGAAGAAAACGATGGAAGAACTAACAAAATAGAAAGACAAGAACACTATCTGTGTGTTGGAGCGCAGAGCAACAAACCGCATACAGGTTTAACCAGTATGAACAAAATATTGCTTCCTATCCTGAGCCAATAAGAGTGATCTATGTGTCATGAAAACATTACATACACTTATTGCACTTATCTCAAAAGGTGTAGGAAGCAAATGGAATATGGTTCTTCAAATTAACAACTTCACCATACATATGTACATGTATGCCTATTTTTGCATCAGTACTAAAGGAATGGGTTAGTTCTGTTACTCAGATCCTGGGCTCAGGTTCCTGGCGAACTTCCGTTACAAAACCAAGTGTCATTGGTGTTATCGACAGTCACAGACATTGAGGCATATCTTTCAAAAGACATTAACTGGCTAAAATGCTAGGGCTAACTCAAATCAACCGGACTTATAAGCGGTAAAGCAGCTGATGTTGCAAACACTACCAGTGTTGTTCGACTGATGGTAAATGACAATGAGAATTGTTCACTTCCAAGGCTCAAGATAACAGGTTTTTTTACCGGGAACTACTTTTTTTCTTCAAAAGTAGCGCCCGGATCATGGGATTTATTGAGAACCAGGAGCTACTTTCAGCCTACCGGGAGCTAACTTTTTATTAAATCGTATTGTCAAATCGAAATTTGATGTCTAGGACAAGCTTCCCGATCGTCAACGGGCGCTGGTTTGGACAAAATATCAGCGCTCGGTTGTTTATTTTTCAGCATTACCGGGCGCTATGGCAGGAGGACCGAGGGGTAAAAATTGCCCAGCGCCCGCTTATCGTGAGCCTTGTTCACTTCCTCAAAACCAAAACCAGAAGTAGAAGTGATCAACCCTTGGTCGATCACCATCCAATAGAAGATCACAAATTGTGCTCTCAACATTGACAGCTCTATCAAACCATTTAAGCCTAGTTGATTTGAATAATGTGATCCTTAATTTGTTGTTCTACAATGACAGAAGGTATACATACAGCTCAGCTTCACTGTTTAATATGGCTACCAGCACATGGCTTCAGACATGTCTGGAGACATTTGATATAAAACTTGAAGGCAACTTAATTGACAATTTGACGCAAACTGGCTACTTGGCTGAAAGACGGGTGAATAAACTTTACTAAATATTTATAAGATGGATGATACTGTACCAAACCTTTCACAGTGAAGTTTCACAAGATACAGGCCAAGGCAAAGAGTATAATTTTGTTCAGACTATATCAGTCCAGATTACATTCTGTACATGAGGCAACCAACTTTTATTTCCTGAAATACTATAAATATACCAACACCTCAAACAAAACAAGCCCAGAAAGTAAAGCAACAATAAGAGATGACTATAAAACAACATCAAAAAACAAATTACAACAACAAGAAAAACAACAACACCATTAAAGAACGAGAAAGAGAACATAAACACAAAAACGAACAACAAAAACGAACAACAAAAACGAACAACAATAACAACAACAATGACAGCAACAGCCACATGTAACTACACAAAATACTATACCTTCAAGGCTCGAATTTGATGGATCTATAAAATAAAAGTATGGAAGAATGGAATTTGTTAGAAATGAGTTGCATGAAAAATTAAATTAGCAATAAAATATAATGAGAAAAGCATAATAGATATTTTATTAGTTCAGCACATCTGATTATAGAATCTGCTATTGTTTGATCGCGCGTCACTTTGTAGGCATATACAGAGTGTAAATCGGCAACTGTCATCTATGATCAACGTAACCAATCTATTGCTAGAAAGAAAGCTTTAAAAGGATGGAAGCTATATCATCTATTGTTTTTCACTACAAGGGGCTTGGGTATTGCGAATCATCGGTTGAGTGGCAGGTTTAAGTATGTACTAGGCTTTTTTACGGATTAAGATGATATGCATGCATGGAATAAAACTTAGATGTACATGTACATGGAATGGAATTATGAATAAGACATTTGAATCAAACATGCAATTATGATAATTAAGCATTGAACAAAATGCACAATGTGCATTCAGGTATGAGTTTTGAAAAAGCAAAGAAATGAAAATGTTATGAAAATCTTGACTTTGAATTTCCCTCGTAAGTATTTGTTTTGTTTTGTTTTCATATCTATCCATAGGTAAACCTGGTTCCTTTATTCTTTATTTTGCCAAACTGCTGAATACTTCTTTTTGTATTTTAAACCTATATTGACATGTGTTTCATTACAATAAGTACAGGGACCAAATACTTTCAAACAGCTGGCTGACAACATTGAAGATTTGCCAAACAAATGTTGATTAATTTGTTTTCAAACACAAATATGTTGCAACATTTTTGCTGCATTCCTGCTGAAATTGAGAGGGTAACATTTGAGATCTTAACCAAAATGCTTTTTTTTTCATTAATAACTTTCATTTTATGTTATTTGCTTGTATTTCAGATTCCAAAAATGTGCTGACAGTAATATTTCTAAGGAAAGTATTTTCTATCTGTCTCTATAGTTGATTGATAACTAGAAAACAACAATTATCATTTTTTTTCGTCGCTAGACGTATATTTCGGAACCGTGCACACCCGATAATACAGGCCCGTAACCCTCCCTTCATACATAAACCCTATACGAAGTGTCCGTGTCAAAATTGTGAGGAGTTTGTTCTTTTGACGTCATTATCTCGTCGTACGACCGTGCATTGAAATCATGTTTACACAATGTCTACACGTAGCGATGATGTTGTGCCCATCGAAACACATACATTCAAGGGCGTCCGCGATTGGTTGTATGTTTGGTGTTACATTTAAGCTAACAGCTGAAAATTAGAATTATAAATGCACTCAAGACTAAGCATATAACTTTAAATAAAATATTCATATGTATATCAATCGCAAGCATTGTGAATATACTGATATATTTCATTATTTTATGTGGACTGCTTCTTCTCATCGTGTATGAATTGAGCACGGGTAAACAGGTCGTTTTATGTAGACACCTTCCGCGCATGTTCGTAGAAAAATGAATTTCCTCCGATTTTATTTATAACTTGGTAAAAAGAATGTTACAAATATTACCTGAATATGGTAGACAGCATATAGGTCTTAGAGGATTAGTATATCGTCCATAATTTACTATTATGAATTGACAAACTAATTAACATACTATGCATCGCGTATTGATAGATGTATCTGAAAATGGGTGTGTTGTTTCAGTCTATGCTGGTTCCCTGCACCCTGGATCCCCGGCTGTGTGCAGTAACATATACCTCTCTATCTCTACTAGCATGATAGGACTGGCATGGTACACGTTGTGGAGGCTATCGCTTACTGGCACCATAGGACCGTCTGTAACATGACTCCTCTGCTGCATGTACTGCAGGTGTATGCGGACGGCCAGTCCGAATATTCGTTCAGGCCTTGTATTTACGCTTTTTAAATACGTTTAGGGAAACGAACGTAGACACTTTAGAGGGTGTTGCCCGGGGTGTTGGGCCCGGGGACACAATATACCATTGTACAAGTGAACTATAATAAATATCATCCGGGAGATATTAATATTGAACTAGAGTTGAGGTCGGCTCGGTCGGTCGATTTGAAGAAAAAACCTGACAGACCGTGGCACATAATATTATGGTAGTGAAGTTGAGACCGTGAAATTGGTATTGTAAATTTCAGTATACTAGTTACATAATATTATAGTAGTGAAGTTGAGACCGTGAAATTGGTATTGTAAATTTCATCAGTATACTAGTTAAAAAGCTATTTATTCAAGCAAACGTATTTATTTCAAGCAGACCTGCTGTGTGGAGCCCATTGATGCAGGGAACCAGTATAGGCTCTGTCTTGACAAAGATATTCTGTTGCAACATCCCAATACACATGTTCAATAGAATCCGATAGCGTAACGGTTAGTATTGCTACCTGTCACGTGGGCAATCAAGGTTCGATTCTGATACAGAGCTATTATATATGTTTTATTGTAATTACTTTTCTACTTTTTGATGTTTCATTATATTTTTACTTATATATCATTATTTTGTTTATTAACTCGAGTCTTTTTTTTTTAAATCTAAAAGGCATTATTATGTGATATTTTCCAGGTGCGCCCTCTATTCATCGATTTTTTAGAAACAAGATTTTCTTGCAGATTTACATTTCTGGTCATAAATCATAAAGATATTCTGATTCACAGCAGGGCGATGTGATTCCTAATTAGGTCAAATAAAATAAAAACTAGTTTCTCGTCCTTTGAATATTTGTTTATATTCCAATTATGTTATGCAACTGTTGCTTCATATCACTCAATCTTTACACGTATGTATAATCTGCATGACAGGTCTAAGTCCCAACGAATAGCTGCAGATCAATTGTTTATTTATTCATTAATAAATCAAAATGTTCTACTATTATTTTTGTCCGTAGACCCCTAGTACTTTTAATTACGCGTTGTTAAGTACATTTCTTTATTTCCATTACAACCGTCTAAACGACGATTGTCTTTTTGAAGACTCTTATTGTTAAATGTATGCCCACTCTCTTGCATAAACAGCACATATTTTGGCTGGCTTTTAGTTAATCGTGACTATGGACAAGAAAGCCCTTACAACAACTTTAAAGTAGAATTCAGTTAAGAATGCTACATTAAAAATTACAAGAAAAGACAAATTAATTTAACTAAAATTGTTGTTTTGACCACATCTATAACATCAAACTGTCAGATGTCCTGTTCATTGTCCGCAATATAAAAAGAGTTAACATATTTGTTTTAATTGATAAAAACGGTATTGATCATATTCCTTTAATAAATTCTTGACAAACATCCTAATGGCTCAAATGGCCAGAAGACACCAGATGTGCACTTTAGGTATGGACTGTTTAGTGCACTTTCAATGTTTTAGACAACTGTAAAAGTAGTAATTTTCGTGCGATTAATTGTTTGCACTTTGCCAATTTTGTACCATATTGCTTGTTTTTTAAATTCACAATTTGAAAGTTCATTACATAGATTTATACATAATGAAATAATATAATTGAGTGTCTTTATTTTCACAACTGCTTAAAGTGTAAAAAGTGCAAAAAATGAATGCAGCATGAATCTCTCCACATTGAAGTAGTATAAACCAATGTAAGAGTACTTTCCCTTTTAGCAAAGCGTGACCACATAACATCTGTATTATTGATTTATGATGCTTTAGATGTCCTTTTTTTTTTTTGAAAGGAGGAGGAAGGAAAGGCGTATTTGAAACGAGATGATTTAGTTTGATATGAATATATTTTTATAAGTTTTTAACTAATTTAGTTTCTTTGTAATAATCTAAAATAAAAATATAGGCTACTTTTTGTTGTATCACAAAAATAAATGTGCTGGCACATATTTAGGATTTATAGCACTCAAAATATCAACATTGAGGGATGGAATTGTGAAATGTATCAAAAAATCTCCATACAAAACACAATACATCCAGAAAAAAATGTATAACAAAAGCAATCTAATGTAAATCTAATGTGCAACTCTCAATTTGTATGAATTCTTATGATTATTTTGTTCTTCATTTTGACGTTTAGATTGCATAGGACTTATTGGTGAGGTTTCTGTGTAATTGACTTAAAGTGATGTTCAATTACACACCACCAATTCAGATATGTACGGCAAGCTTCTAACAATATCTCTTACATGGATCTTCATGAAGAGCAGCAAGAGGCTTAGATTTGGCAGTAACTGTCAGAAAGGGACAAGAAGCTGTTTCAAAAGGTCTTGCCACAGCATGGTACACAATAAGTAGGTCATCCTAGCCAAACCTATGTGTCATCTTCTCTGAGATGATATGGGCCTGAAGGTTGACGACACAAGTAACAGCATGCTGAACAGACTACTGTTTGGAAGTCCATCCAACAAGTTTGATGCAACAGGTCACACAATAAGCAAGTAAGCAGGCAAAACCAAGAGAGGATCTTTTGTAAAATAATGACACTTGCCAACTTGATAGCAATATAACAATGCTAGTTCTTAAACATTAAACAAGCGGATGACACAGCAATCTGTTTTTGTAAAATATGGAATTAATATCCAAGTCTGTAAAAAAGGAAGCCGTAATTTGTCTCCCAGGTGCAAGCTATATTTATATTAATTTCCTTGAGTTTAAGGCATGGGACTCCAAACTATTTTAGTATTTCGCGTACATTTAGAAGATTTCTGATAACGGAATTTACTGTAATTTTAGAAAAGCAAATTACACTGAGCCAAAAAAGAAACTTATAAAATTTTAACAGATCACCATATGGGCAATGCACATTTCTCTTGTGTCATTGAAGCAAACAATTGGTTATTGACTGCTATTTGAAGCGATACATTGCAGTAATATTGTATCCAAATTTGGTACATTTTCATGCACAGAATATTATTTGGTGATCTGTTAAAATTGTATAAGTTTCTTTTTTTATAAGTTTCTTTTTTGGCTCAGTGTAGTTTAATCAGTGGTTATCAGTTCACTGTTTATCAGATCTTATCAGATGTTAGTTTTGTATTTTATTACTTTGGTAATGGATAATACTGTCATACTCCCATTTATTCCCCTTCCCTTCTTTCACTGAACAGTGACATATAACAACATACAAAATTATGCTCCGCTTCACTTCCCCCTACACTTACCCTTTTTTTTATTATAAAAGTCCTTTACATGTGGCAGTTGTACATTAAAACCTACCCCACATAATCCACATGTTACTCCCTCTGCTAGCTTGTTTAATGAAATTGTCTAGCTAATGACTGAGAAAAGCTCTCTTTAAAGTTCAATTACTGTCTGGGATTACAGGATTAGAATTGACATGGCTAAATGATAAAGTTCACCAGGTAGCAGTTTACACACATGTCTCTTTCACATTAAAGGAACAAAGTGGCTTTCCATCTTCAAAAGCAATGTGTATCTCCCATCTTCATGTTCATATATTTGCAACAAAACAGATAAGTTTAAAAACAAAAACAAAAGGATGTAAAGCATAATTAATTTAAAATAACATGATATATTATCTGGCCAGTCAGTTATTGTCTACAGCAAATCATGGCCTTGGAAATGAGAAGTATTCCTCTACCTAGATTTCATACCCATTGAGAAATTGAAGATTATATCCTGAATTTTGACATTTCTGATACATCTTATTCCCCACCACATCTTCACTTAACACCATTCTAGTTTACATTTAAATTATGCATGAACATGAGTGCATTGGCAAGATTAAGCATAAATAAGCCATAGGATGAAAGACAGAGAAAAAAAATGATAAAAGCATGTTGAGCAGTTGGTTGTAAGGCTTTTAATTTATAAATTCACATAAACCCAAATCCATGTTTTTTGCATTTTGTTTGAAAAATGAATATTTTATATTTTATTCATGGAACAGTCCAGGACATTTCACTTAAATGGTTTTAACTTCTTGAAAACCTATTCAAATTTTCCATTAGACAGAATTGAACAGATATGAAAGGATTTTGTATATTTATTGTATATTGTATGAAGCTGGAGCCTAGAGAAGTGGGGATTTGGGGTTGAAGGAGGGTTCTAAAATGTCATGTTGGTATAGATGGACAGACATTTTGCATTAGGAACTGGATTTTAGCCAGGTTTCACACATTTGTGATTTTTAATTGGAACTGCCATGAGGCGTGACAAGGAACTCTTAATCGCTGCACATACCTAAATGGCCGATATAAGTGAGACCCCCTGCCCCCCCCCCCCCCCCCCAGACAGGAGCTGGATAAATATAATTCACTATCAAAGTGATTATATAACCTCCTGGTAACTGGATCATGCACCTTTTGATGTGATTCTCCATAGACTTTACGTGGCGATCATTTCGATCGGGGTTCAGCACTCAAAAAGCGTGATCCAGTTGACATAGTGTTAATCAAAATATACTAAAACACTTCACTTCTGAGTATGTTCAGCATTACCACTATATTCTTCTGCCATTTATAGTCTTATCTGCTGAAACCGTAAATGAAAAGAATTCCTCTGAATATGAAGCTTGTATCAAAGGGTCATGCTTGTTAAACATATCATTTTTACTTAAATGTAAGTAGCGAATGTGCAAAATGTAAGTAGCGAATGTGCAAAATGCTATTTTTACCATACCATTGAATATTTCATTAAAAAGTGTCAACTTTGCCTCGCCAAAATTATGACAGGGTAGTGGTTTTTTTCTGCTTTTGAAGGGGCAGGTGTGCTGAACATACTTTCATCAAACCGTTTGGTTCAAAAAACCTCTTGAATTTATTTGGCATTACAAATTAAACGTCTCAGAGAGGTGGGAGGGAAAAGGGTGTTATTAACTTACTTGTTTTGAGATTGAGTGAAACCATGGATATGCTACTACATTACATGTGAAAATGGCAGTTGCAATATACCCAAAAGAGTGTTATGTTTACACACTGATAAATCAAAATTATTTTGAGTGTTGTAAAATCTACTACTACATTTGTATTTGTGATCCTCAACATTAAACCTATACTTAAGAAATCATCTATTTTAGTGTAACCAAGCATTCACAGGCAAGAATTACGTCACAAATTACGAGAATCAAAATGAGTTCTTGAAGAATGATTCAACAAGGATACATGTAAAGGTTTATAGTTTATGAGAATCTTCTCCAATTCTCACAGAATTTTATGGAGATTCTTTGCAAGAATTAACTCTTTAATTCGTGCTGAATAGTGAAAGTACAAAAATTCACATTTTTTTACAGTAACTCTTTTCTAGCCGAATCTTAATGACGAAGATAACCTCCAAATTTTAATATTTATGCTTACGTAATGCGTCATGACAATTTGCTCTGAACATTAAATGTATATTATGATGTTGGCAATCAAATTGAGATGTTTTCTTCATCAAAGCAAGACAGATTCTTCCGGTTTTCTTTCCAAAAAAAACTGCACCTTTCATCAGTCACTCAATTATACTCACCAAATGTGATTACCATCCCAGCCTTAGCAACATGCAATAATGTGAGGGGGAATCAGGGAGCAATTTGAGCTATATTGCTTTTGCTGCTATTTATAAAACCCTTACAATTACACAAAGTAATTACAGTAATTACATTTGGCTTCTATTCTTGCAATAGAGTGATAATAAAAGAGCTCTAGTTGTTTGTCTGGATCCCTTATATGGAAATTTAACAAATATGTTATGTATTTCTATTTATAAATACTTATATTATTTTGAATAGGAGAGCTGTGCGAACTAGCTTGTCTGTATCTGATGTTTTTAAAGAGATCTGAAGAAAAAAAATGCGAACTAAAAATAACAATTTATTAGGATACATCTTGTTATAAAGGCCTATTTTTGAGAACTAGGGCCTAATATATTGTACAATACGAGGTAAATAATAGAATATTGCACCATCATCTTCATCATAGCCTCATAAGTAAAACATTTCTAAAACTTGGTATTGATGTAAAGATAGTATTTTTACTCTATCAGAAAATGTTCACATACTAATTGTGACCTAATCTGAATGCATTGACCAAACGTATTAAGCGAGATGTCATTTTAAGGCTTACAAAATACACATTTACATAAAAATTAAATCTCTTATTTTTTTCATTTTGACTGACACAAGTCCCCTTATGATGTGACTGGTCACTATTTGTTTGACAGTATGCCCCATCTGATGCGATGCAGTATCTTGATGACCTACATTTAAAAATGTGTAAACTTTGAAATAAATTAGCCAATTAGGTTTTAATACACAGGTTATGAACTGGAAATGCCAGAGAGAATCAGGTCAATAATTTATTTTAACCGGACATAATTATCTTCTTTTCCATCCATTTTAATACTGCTTGAAAAACACCTGCTTGTGTTGTGTTGTGTTACTGTGCTAAAAACTGCACCTGAAATATGTTGCTTTATGCCATATCTATCTATTCATTGTAGCAGTATGGAGGGCCAAAGACAGTCTATGGCGTAATGCAATAATGTTGTTGGGTTCTATCTAAATTACAACTGGGAGTGGGTGGCCTTGCATTCCCTTCTTTTCTAAGGGGAATGTACATATCCTAATGATAATTATGTAGGCTGAACTAAAAATAAATTTGGCAGCAAAATTGCAATATTGTTAGTCAACATTATTACATAATTTCCTTGTCAGATATGTATAAGATTGTGATGTAATAGGTGTCTAGTTTTGCTAAATGCATGGGTAAAATATTAACTAACCCTAAATGTGCTAAATCCAACAAAATCGAACAGAAGCACCGCGCAGGTGGACCCCCATTCCCCAAAGAGCCAAAGACATGCTGACAAAAGCTTGAATAAAACAGTTGCCTGAAGATGAGCTTGTTTTTTTTATTTTTTTTTATTTTTATTTTTTTATTTGGGCCTTACGACCCTGGATAACCCAAGAAAGCCTCGTTGAAGCTTATTTCCATTGGGGTCCGTTAGATGTGTGAACAGCTACAGACCGGGATGATCCCCTACTCTTTGCGAAAGAGTCTGTAACTTTTTAACGTGCTCGGGTATTGCTCTTCCGATGCACGGGACCACCATTTTATGTGACTTCCGAACCACTGATTTTTGCTGCCATTAGGAAATCGTTTGTAATATCCCCTAACAGCTCCCCAATCTCGCTTGGGTCGACGAAGCAATTGAGACTAAGTACCTTGCCCAAGGTGTTTACACCTTTAACTTATCTACGAAACTAAGTTGCAACTCAATCTTGAAAACAAGTTTCAAATTGTGTTACTCGATTGACAAATGACTCACAATTACCTTGCCTATATTCATTTCCTTTTTCCCTACATTTTTCTTATGCAGTTCTCAAACCTTCTGCTTCTCCATACATTGTTATCAATCCTTTCCTGTTCTTTGCGGTGTCCTCATCAATAATCAGACATTATATTAAACCAGACAGAATTGACACAATGTCTGAAGTATGAATGAGCCACTTGCGCATCTTGGAGGTATTAAGCAAATATTAAACAGCCAATTCCTCTATAAAACATCTAATCCAAGGCATAAACCTTGTTCAATGACGTCAAAACTGTTTAACTTGAGTTAAAACTGCCAATAACACTTTACTAATGGGTTTGGACAAGGAATGTGTTTTCACCCTAGAAAGTAAAATCATCAGCATGGCCATAGGGTAATCTTCTGTGCAATGAATGTTGACATTTTACGATTTAAATTGTGACAACATGGCAGGAGTCTCTATGTTGCATCTCAATAGAGAGTCATTGTACTAAATATTTGAGCTCTAGAGATGCTCAATCAATATCATTTATGTGCTTCTTTGGTTAAAATGTGGGTTCTACATGATGAAGAATGAGGGTAATCTGACAGAAATTGGATCGGTGGCCTTAAATTTGTAATGATTTTTTTTATGTATTAAAAACCTGTTCGATTTCTCGCTTCAGTTTAACAAATATTGACAGTTCAATTGACAAAAACAACCCTGATAACTACTAAAGAGGCCCAGTAACCTTAAAAAAGAATCTTACTCATTTACAACAATTCAAAAAAGTTTACATTTGGATTTTATTTTTATAATTTCTTTTTTTTAATGAAATTTTTTAAGATGGTGTGCCTCAACAAAAGCTTGTCAAACAAGATGTAAATACACTTAAAGGTAGATGTTCCGATTTTCAACTTGAAGTTTTCTATTCTACATGAAAGGGCATCCTTAAAAAAGTCGTGTTCCAAAGTTTGAGTTGCATAGCTCTAATGGTTCTTATTTTAGACGCACAAAATGCTGTGAACTGTACCCATTGAGTAGTACACAAACTATATCGGTGGTTACCACCATTCGCAGTAATTCGACGTTATTTCATCGATTTCTCCGTAATTATACCGATTTAGGCCGTCAAATTTCAGTATGATGAGAAAAATACGAGCTTTCATATGATATGAAAATCTCCGTATGTTTGAAATAATTCTGTGTTACGAAAATGTGATTGGGTCATCTACCTTTAAATGTGATGTGTCACGTTTAGTATTTGAATGTACAAATAGGGTTGGAGAAAAGAAGAAGCAGCTGAATAGTAATATGAATTTGTTGTTCCCAGTGTCATGTCTAGCACATTCATATTTGGAAACCCTCCAAACTGCTGCAGCTGATATGTTTGAATTGAATGTTACAATATTATCAGTGTCGAATATACTACAGACTCCAAGCCTTCCCCTTATCCCCACCATAAATACTGGTAAGTATTTATGCCCCCACATACATATTCAATCCTTTTTTACTCTCCTGTGCAGTGTCCTCATCAATTATCAGACATATTAATCATATTAAAGCCGACAGAATTGACACAATGTCTGAAGTATGAATGAGCCACTTGCACATCTTGGAGGTATTAAGCAAATATTAAACAGCCAATTCATCTATAAAACATCTAATCCACGGCATAAACCTTGTTCACTCAAGTCAAAACTGTTTTGCTAAAGTAAGGGTTGGTGGTAACGCTTGCTAACAAGTTTAGACAAGGAATGTGTTTTCACCCTAGAAAGTAAAATCATCAGAATGGCCATAGGGTAATCTTCTGTGCAATGAATGTTGACATTTTACGATTTAAATTGTGACAAAATGGCAGGAGTCTCTATGTTGCATCTCAATAGAGAGTCATTGCACTAAGTATTTGAGCTCTAGGGATACTTCATACAATCATCCCTCTGCTACTTTGGATACAATTTGGGTTCCATATGGTATCTAAAAGTGCAATAACTTTAGTAATTAGATTTGGGATACTGACTTTAATTTGACTCTTTTACAGTGATTTTTCATTTTTATTTGTCAAATATTTGAATTTTAGAATTGACAAAAATAGATGTGACAATTTAAATGAGGCCCAGTAACTAGGCCAAATAAACAAATTGTTTGTTTCCGGAAACATGCTGAAAAAAGATAAGGTCGGTGGGAATTTTTTTTCATTTATTAAAAAACAATATTTTAGAAAAACAAACTCTAATTTTGAACATTTCTGAATACTGTAAATATCTATATTAAAAATAAGCATTGAATTTTCAGTCGAAGTTTCTGACTCAAAATCGCTACTATCGTCACTTAAACTTGTATCAGTAGAATCAGAAGTATATTGTGATTCAGAAAATGAATTATTTTCTGATTCAGACGACATATTGACGGTAAAATCAGCCAAAAATTGACTCGAGATGCGGACTGTACACATAGCACATGTACCAAACAACACGGAAAACGGCAAGCCTCCAAATAAGCGAGTCTGGACCAGCAGGAGCCACACATTTGGGAAAAGTGGCTCCTGGTCCTCTAATTTTCTAGTGAACCAGGAGCCATTTTTGAAGAACTAGGAGTCACATTAAGTAAGTAAGCAACACAAATGTTTAGATGGCTTCTTTCCACTATTGCGGGGTTTTTTTTACTCACCCTGTACATGGTGAAATTGAAAAGGTATACCGTAGATGTGTCCACATAATATTGTACTGCGGAAGGAAAGGACACAGCATGAAGTTGCCAGTTAACACGCTTTCACCTAAAGATATCGATCGTGTTACGTGAATGATCAGTGTTTCCGCAGCCTTTCCTCCAATGATTTGCTAACGCTAATCTTGCCTTAAAAATACTTAGCAATTTACAGGTAATCAATGTTAACTCTTGCACAAATTAAAAAAGAAAGATTATGGTAATGTGTGCTTCTCAATTATGCATTGTCAAGGACAAGTTATTTTTAAAATGGACATCACATAGCTTTTAGCTTTTATTTGAACACCAATTTCAAATTGACAAGTAACATTGTGAGTCCACAAAGTTTTATTGAGAAATTAATCAGGGGGATGTATTTATTACTATTTATAACTATTAAAAGTCATTAACAGCTCCAGTTATTTAAATTAAACCTCACAAATAAGAAAATCTAGTGTATAATAAAATGTAAGTAAAATTGTAGCAAGAATATTTATGTGAAAGGATGACATTTTGTTAATAAGAATAATTTAGTACCCACAACATTTCTTAATATTTCACTGAATACATTAGACATTTTTAAACCAAAAAACAGTTATTTTACAAGTAATTTTGACATTGGTGTCATGCATGGATAACTTCCCCCTTATGTTCCCCACAAAAAGACAAGTCCATTTTGTACATCAGCTGTTTAATTAAGCAATTTAACACTGTTTGGCTGTACCACTTGCATACGTACCTATAAGCATAAAAATTCAAAGTTTAGACCTTCCGAGAAAGGGAGTCGTTACTCTGAGTTTCATGCTTAACGCAATCGTCAGACGACAAGTCGTCTGACGATTGCGTTAAGCATGAAACTCAGAGTAACGACTCCCTTTCTCGGAAGGTCTAAACTTTGAATTTTTATATAGCTCTTCCTTTATTGGAATTGAGCACTTTTATTCGAAAGATAGCCTGCCCATGAAATCGATTCGATGTTCATGACATTTTATTTTACCTATAAGCATATATATTTTGACAGATATTTTTATGATTTTAAGTATCACTTGAAATTTGACGGATGTTAAATTTATGGTTGTTGGCATTTGTTATATTAAATTATGTTAAAAATGCCTTTATTTTTGCTGGATATTAATTACGCAGGCTCATGTTATCGATCTACCAAATACACAAAAATAAAACCGACATTAAAATGTCAGCTTTTACAATACTGTTAGTCCGTATTCACTGACCTATGCAGAGAAGCTATCAATGCAGATGACATCAATCAGCTTTATCCAAAGGATCATAATTTCCCATTCATCTGTAATGCCTGTCAGTGTTCACAGTAGTGACCAAAATAGCCGGATTTTGTGATCACTTTTTGTGAATTATTAAAAAATTGTGCGAAAATTAAGGGTGTGGTGGAAAATGTAATGAAAATTAAGTTGCTGTTTTATACCTGTGATATTTGTCTGGAGTTGACATTGTTCATGGGCTAAAATATTATATATCTATTCTGTAAATAGGAGATATATCCTCTATTGAAGCAATCGTTAATAAACGGCTGGATGCTACTACAGCCATGTTTGATAGATGACCTTTAAAATATTGTATTCAACAACCATATCATATAAATAAAATATCATTTTATTTACGTTAACTCCAAGTTTGTTTTTATATAGATTAGATTTACGTCAGACAGAAGTGATAATTTAATTTCTTTGAAGGAAAAAATGTCCAAGCTGGAAATGATTTACTTATAATCAAGTGTGGATGATAATTCCATTAGATAGAACTCATAAATTATTAACTAAAAAATAGATGGATAAATGGTTCTTTAGATATTGATCGGACGCAAATGGTCATGATTAATATTTCAAAAACCAATGAACCAATCAAATCAAATCATTATGCCAAACTATGCAAGCAAGGGGTAGGGCAAGGACTAGTAATATGGAGATGGGAGTGGGAAAATGAGTAGAGGGGAAATGAAGGAATCATACATGAGTGAGATATGATGGACAGAGGGTATCAAGAGGTGGCAACAGAAATTTAACATCACATTTATAAAGAATCAAAATGAATCAACAGAGGTGAGATCAGACCTGTGGCATGTCACCAGATGAATATGTTTAGGTACTCCTTTATAAGGCAACCTTGTACATTAACCCCCTGGGGTCTACCTGTCTATCTTACAGTGGTTCTGATTGGTTTATTACAAGATGTACTCATATGAATAGCCAATTCAAATGCAGCTTATAAAATGTTTCACTCCCATCTTTATCAGGGATACAATTATTCTAAAAATATCTCTCATTGATGCAATAAATGATGTATCCATCTTTTTAACCAATCGGCCGGTAGTTCTCAGGGGGTTAACCCTAACCCTAATCCTTCAAATCACTACACTACTAGGTGCTGGTAGCACACGCTTCCCCGATCTATCTCATGGCGCAATCAGGCGGGATATCAAATAGCAATGCAAATGTTAAGATTTCAGGTAGGTGCCCGACTTCCACGCCAGTGACCTGAGTTTGATCGCCAACACTAGTGTAGCCTGATTCGCCCCCCCCCCCCCCCCCCTCCCCCATGCATAAAGACATCTGCAAATCGACCCTTAAGATGGCCCATCTTTTAAGGATATAACCATAACTTTAAAAGGCCCCTTCTACATTTACAAAACATACGTCACTTTTTCACTCATTTAAGTCATCAGTAGACATCAATCTGGTGGCTCTTTACTGGCCAAAATGTCTTTCACCAAGTTCAAATTCTAGCCACTAACATGTATCGCACTACAAATGTAGTTGTTATTTATCCGGCAGATAACATCGCAACACTCATCATGTGGGCCTTATACTATTGGCTATCACATGCCTTACAACTACATGAGAATAGAATCAATCCATTCAATTGCATTCCTATATTGGGCAGCAAGACCTGAATACTAAATAACCTAGAACACACTTTGACTAACCTAGTTTTAATTTAATCGAGAAACTTGTTTTCGGACTAGTCATTGTTACAACACCCTTCAATAAATATAAGTATTGCGAGCCATGTGAGCAGACAATTTTATCTTGAGACTCAACTTATTTGGATACAGATATTATATTAATATTTGATGTTGAAATAGATATTGTGATTAGCATCTGACCTGTATAACTTATTGTTAACTGTCCGAGGATGCACCTGATGCCAGTTATTGTTTTCATGTTCAGGTTACCATAGTAAATAGACAACACAAGATATGATTATCCTTGCAATAAATCGCTGACTTATAAGAGTGGAGTCATGTTTTCAAAGCTTTGTCATCACTACTCCCATCCAGTGATACATCCACTAGGGGAGGGGCCACTCTCATACACCTGGATGGAAATGTGGATAAAACTATCCTGGGATGGGATTTTTCAGCCAACAGCCATTGTTTAGTGGCTATTTAACGAACAGCTATTGGATGAAGCGGCTATTGGACATGGACTGGACCAATATGCTATATTGGACCAAGTGGCTATTGGACAAAGTGGGAATGGACCAATATGCTATTGGACGAAGTGGGATTGGTCCAAGTGGGATTGGGTGAAATGGGTATAGACGAACTGGCTAGCAGACGAAGTGGGAATGGACAAAGTGGAAATAGACCCATATGCCGAGTGAGTGACAACTTTAAAATAATGTTATATCTGCTATATCTTGCTAGACGTCCTGTACGGAATAAACTGTGTACTACTACATGTACAACACACTTTAATTGTTATGAGCATGCGCACATCAGCTACGGGACGTCTAGCAAGACATTGCCATTATATCTGCCATAGAGCCTCAAGTTTGAGGTATTTTGAACACTATCAGAAATGTGAAAATGTCAACCCATCTTGATACCTTTGTTGACTTAGAACTTGTATGTTCAATATAAGATCGTCCGGTTAATTTGGTCCGAGCGTAGGTGTGGTGCTGGCAGAAGCATGAGAAACTTGCATTGATCTCTGTGGAGCGATATCTCCCTGTCATTACGGTATTGTTCAAGATGTGCACATAATGATGACAAGTGTTTTGGGGTCTACAAAAACAGAGTGCAGTGACCATTGCTTTAACTGGGCATTTTGGAAACCTTTGCAATCTGCTTATTCAGTACTATTAAATAGATTTTTACAATGAAATACTACACTCCAGGTAAACATGTTACAAATATATTACAGGGTTCTCATGCCAACCACTGAAATTAAACACTGTCCTCTTAATTTTAATTGATTCAAGTTCAATTCTACAAAAATAAGAAACTTGAATCATCCATTAAATTTCAACATATCACTCAAGATCCTCCATTTCCCCAAATCAGCTATGTCAACATCTCTAACCTTTAATTAATACTATTTAACCCCCTGGCATCTTGTCATTTGAGTAGACTATTGTCTCTGTAGACAGAACACAAGACGTACCCCGAGAGAAGGAGAGGTATGACAAAGATAGAAATTGTATGCAGGTTGAGTCATCAAGGTAGGAATCTCCATGGAATGGAAGCTTATGTGTTAAATGAAGATCTATTGTAATAGATCTGATAACAATACTCTAGAAAATCGCAAATAGTAATTCAGTTGGTTTAACTAATTCAGTTCTTTAATTCACAGCGAGCTACCAAATTGGGGAAGATACAACGTCATCTGACGTATGATTAAGTTGACATAAAATTGTAATTATTTATCTATCTGTAAACAAATTTCTTTTTCAGGTTCAGGATTAAACCATGAAGTTTTACAGGTGCTTTCATTCTTCCTGTAACATGAAAACTATTTACAGAAAAATATGACAGAGATCTGTTTGCAATTTATAATATATAATAAATGTTGATTAATGTTGATATTTTTACAAGAATCTTTTTGATCCCATTAGCAGATTCCTCCTTTTATTCTAGCCGTGCAACAAATTTGTAGTCAGGTTGAATGCTGACCCTCCCCATTTCATAAGCTTAACATTTGGAACAGCCTCCACATCTCCCAAAATATAAGTAGAATTGCAACTGTTACGGCCTCATCTTTTTCAGCACGCAGACCCCTCCTCTACTTGTTTTAACATGCACTATCACCTTTTAAGTTTGTACAGTCTCAAATGACCATCTCTTTAAGAGGAGCCATCTCCGGGGCCATTTCTTATCCATTTTATTAATAGTCTTATCTAGTCCAGACTCATTTCATATAAAACTAGATCAAAGCCCATCAAATACAGGACAAGATGAGCTGTGATATGACACACAGCTGTTTAAATTTGACTATGTAACATGTAACGAAGGACATGTTAAGATGGGAATGAAGATAGAGGTGTGTGACCCCATTTTGTTCACATTATATTTTCTCTTATACACGAATGCATAATAAAAAGAGCCTTATTCCAAAATTGGAGTTACAGAAGCACATGAAGTTTGCCCTTAAAACAGAACATGAACTTCAACCGTGGTATAATTCACTTTGCCTAAAGCATATAAGGGAAAAAACACTATATAAGCTTGAATTTATGCAGGGGTAATGAGAAAAATATGGGCTTTATTCTGATACTTCAGTCTCAATTTTGATGGGAAATAGTGGAAGGATCGGGTCACACACCTTTAAATTGCACTTCAACTAAATCTTACATGGTCCCATCTGCTGCAGAAGTGACACCACGGCTGATTGAGTGACTTATAAGAAGCATGTAAATGCCAAATCATATGCTTATAAGTTATATGCACAAGGATTAATGCATAGTAATACAATCCATCTAACATTCAAAGTTATCTTAAAGGGATTGTTTTCTTGTATGAATTCATTATATCCACAAATTCAAAATCTGAGCGGTTTGCTAAAGAGCCTAATGAATGCTACTGATTTATTAAACCATCTTTAATTTAGTAAATTGTATGCCCTAAACAATGTGCAAAGGAAACCTAAAACAAAAAGGGAACCTACTCAGCCAAATTAAATTAATTAGTAATCTGTTCTTATTTCATCTCACTATAGTGCTTTCATGAGGTATGAGATGCTCCTCTAAATAAATTCAGCATTTATAATCATCTTTGAATCCACACACAAGCACATCATACCAAATTCAGCAAGGGAAAGCGAAAACACAACACAAGTCTATTTGCAATGTCCGGTAATCGGGCATAGAGCATGGGCAAACGGTTTCAGATCATAAAATTTAACATAATACTTCTGGAAGTGCATGACAGATGGTTTTAAGGTTTAGAATGTTGCCATATAGTCTCATGTGCCCTTCGATAATACAATCATGATAATTAGCCATTAACAAAAACAAAAATATGCATCCAGCTTACCCAAAATCTGCATTTTTTTTTTTAAATCAATTTTAAATGGTCACTCCAAGATGGAAACCTCTAACTTTCTAGGTAATTATCTTTTTAAAAATAAGAGAAAACATTAATCCCCTTTAGATCCCCACAAGAAATTCAATACCTTTCATATTGCCTAATGAGATTCAATACCTTGCATATGTTTTGCAAATCTGGTTATAGTATAATTTTATTTTTGCAGGAGAAGGAAAACAGAAACAAAATACCCAGAAGCCAAGTCATAAATATGGACTAGAGGGCAATCCCCTCTGTACTCTGTGATGTGTAAAAACCTGCCGGTCCGTTGAACCGGTAACGCGTGAATAATATGTATGGACTGGCACGGTATTAACCAGGAACCCGAGCTATTACCGTGATTATAGAACAAAATGAACAATCATGTAGAGGACATCAGCTGTGGCAGCCTGATTCGTGATACGCTACAGGCTACTGGGCACGTTCCTAGGCTATAGTAATACAGTTCACACTATTTTATCTATACTGAGAAACACAAGATGGATTTGGCCTGTATTGTGTTATATTGAAAATGATGTAATAAGGAACCAGGATACAGGGATTCTACATTTTAGGCTTCTTTGATCAGTGACTCTAATATGTCACTCACATGTCTCCTGTAATCTGGAAAAACCTAGTAAGTCAATTTTGGTGAAAATTGATTTAGACCAATATTTGGACTTAATGCTAGGTTTTTCCCCTTCAGTTTATCAAGTTAAAGTGTGTGAAATTCTTCCCTGTTGGCAGTTTTTCATCTGGAAGAACCTAGAATGGGAACAGTTTTCCTTTTGTTTTCTCAAATTTGCGTTCAACAGACTTACTAGGTTTTTCCAGATTACAGGAGATGCGTCATGTCTCACTGAGACAAATTGAAACCTACAGTTACTAGATGAATGAAGGAAAAAATGAGGAGTCCTAACTTTAAGTGATGGAGGATTGAGTAAAAGATGACTTAGGCACAATAACATACTCACTCAAATTTATCACACCTCACCAAGACAAATCAAAGCCTAAAGCAGTCAGATGGAAAGGCAAAACTGTTTGAATCCCAACACAAAGTTAAAGGAGGATGGGATAATAAAATAGGGCTTAGGCAAGATAACGTATACTTTCAAAACAAAGGTATCATTATAAACCTTATTCTGTCACATTACCAAAACATTTTTTTAAATGTTGATTAAAAGTTTGCCCAAATGCATTTTTGTGCATATTTGTAACATGAAATTGAGTTACAAATGTATTTATAACTGTATCGAAAACAATCTAGCAATTATTAGCTATCACCGTATAAAACCTAATCATAATATTGTTAACAATATACCCTACAAATATACCCAACTTTTGAAGTAAAAATTCACTCATTAATTAGTTAGAAACTTGAATTCCATTGATTACAATCTTATACAAATAACCAATGTATCTATATCATTTGCATCTCAACAGATTTATCCCCAAGTAATGAAACCTGTATCCTTCCTTGAACTAGCTCATCAAAGCTTGAGCACAAGTTGTTGCTATATATCGTATGCCTGATGGCAAATACACATGTAGGCATATAGCGGCAAACGCTTGTTCTGCCAAGAACTCTCTCAGGGCAGATAGTTGCCAATCTGCTTGGATTGGTTTGAAAAACATACTAAGAGCCAAATGTCATACATAATGCAGGATTATGCTGGGGATCTTGCATTTCATCTCGCTCAGATAAAACCACTTATAAGTTAACCCACTTTTATATACGGGGTCTAACTTTCATTGAATAAGGTAACTTTTAAATGACTTTAGAGTAAATTTAGTTTGATTTAAGACACAACTAATATTTCTAAGTGACGATAAATTTCAAGACACAACTAATAATTTTAAGTGACGATAAATGTGATGAAAATTGCACAAAATGCCATCATTTTACGACAGTGTATTCCACCTCGATACTCCAAAGTAATGTCATTGATGCAGCTTCAGGTGTTGTTCATGTATACCAAATTTGAGGATAATTCACTACTTTTTCACTTAAAACATCTGAAAGGATTCATTCCCCAGGCAATCATTTTACGGGAATAATGGAAAAAATATGGGTTTTGTTTTGATATTAAAAATTTGATTTTATAAGTTGAGTAATCAGGTCACAAATCTTGAAGCTTATACACTCGGCATACTTTCAGGTACCCATGCTCATGTGAAGGAATTGAATGTACCCCTTTTTTGCATTTCTTGACTTTAGTCACTAAACACCACACTTTTTTCCTGCAAAATCATGAAATTTGGGGCTTAAATACAAATCACAAATTTGATTTTAAAATTGAAACCAAATAGGTACCAAATAGTTTGTCGACAGACAAGACCGGGAGTCAATTGAAATTTGTCCCAGTGATTCGAGGTTTTATTGGAGTGAACCACAATGAATTTCAATAGCAGGAAATCTCAAAATTAGCATCCTGAAATTGCACCTAAGGAGGCCACTACAAAATAGACACATAATTAAACACTGAAGACAAGAATTTTCAATCTTGACAATTCCAAGTGAATGGGGCCCATTGATACTGATTGAATATAAAGTACCCCTATATTTGCTATCGACATTCCATCCATTTGCAATGTAAGCCATTAGCTAAATTTGTTCCAGCAGAATGAATGGCATTAATATAGAGTGTTTACTGGAAGATGAAATAAAATTGTCTCACAAAATGTCAATTTATTCTTAACAGGGTGAGTAAATAAATAATGTCTTCAAATTTAGATCTTGATAAATCAAACTCGTAAAATAATTTTACTTTCCTCAATAACATTTGGATACCCACTCTTGGATTTTCAATTAATATTTTGAATGAACAGCTTTGGACATCACAAGGGTTGTCGATGCTGCATTGGAAATGCTGTAGATTACCAACAAATAAATGGAGACATCGAATGCAAGGCATCAAGAGCTGTGCACCAGAAATGTCTAGGGAATTCTAATTCAGAGAATTAATACTTCTGTTTCTATTAGAGAAAGAGAGAACTCTCACCATCGTCAATACAATGCAATCAGGAGAAGTCCATATGTTCTACACCTTGCTTTCTCTGCAGCTTTCACCATCCATCTACCTAGGGATTTAGTCACCTTATAATTTCAAACTCTCCTGCTTGGGTGAGGACAGAGCTATTCTTACTTTAAAGATACCTACATGTTCACTGAGTACCAGGCACCAATTGCCATGATAAGAAATGTCAAGATTAAAATGTATTTATGTATTTGATTTTGCTATAAATAAATTTTACAAATAAATAAAAATAAAAATACAAGTTCTTTGTAGACAGCAGTCTATCAAATATATTGTTATTAAATCCATAATTACCATATAAGGGCTGTTTTTTGCAAAATATTTTGAGAATTTTCATGAGTCCAACTTCTTGGAAATGTTATATTTTGCACAGTGCCTTTTAGGAGAAATCATGTACAATTATGATATTAACATATTAAATATTGTCCCTTTTGCCTAAATTTGAGAAAATAACTGTTTTTGAAAGAAAAAAAGATACGTAAATCCTGATAATATAAATAAAAACAATTGTACAAAGTAAAGCATCACTTGGCAAAAAAATGACTTACCATTATTGCACAAATGAAAATTGTAATTATCTTTAAACAACCCAAATTTAATTTCTATGAAACACATCAAAATCAAAATCCCAGAACGAAAAGCCTTGGTGGTACAGCTTATTGTTTTGTTTTCAAAACATAATTAAAGCCCATTTTGCTCCAGATAAATGGTCTATTTGATGGAGAATTACTCTCGGGGGCCCCTCTAGTGTCCTACAATGAACAAATTACAGCGCGATATAATTGGAAATATATACAAGCGCTAATGGGAATATTTGCTGTAAAATATGTTTAATGTAATGCTAGTGTAGATATCTTGTCCAAATCCAATCTATATTACGTAAATAGGTTACTGAATAATTACAGCCAACTAGCGGAGCTTGTTATTGTAAATTGTCTATATTTGTGTATATCAAATTACATTTAAGTGGCAATCTTACATGAATGATACGTGACAATCTTATATAAAATGTGTGAAATTTGTTCATCAACATATCTGTAGATTGCTTTTCTTGTTCCGGACCTTTTGACAGGAGTTTCATTATACACCGAGATGACTTTGTGGATAGAGGGACCTAGTTTAGTTTCAATCTCTAACACAAGGTTGATTGGGGCCCATTAATAGGGACCTAGTTTAGTTTCAATCTCTAACACAAGGTTGATTGGGGCCCATTAATAGGGACCTAGTTTAGTTTCAATCTCTAACACAAGGTTGATTGGGGCCCATTAATTCTCATGGATACACTTGGCTTGACTAGGTTCTAATGATGAGCAGGTATGGAACATTTGATTTTGCTGAAAATCTGAATTTCTTTATATTTTATAACTTTGCTGCCATCCTCAGTTGCTATCTTCAGAAGATAGCAAATTGCTATATTCTGAATAGCAAATTGCTATCTTCTGAATAGCAAATTGCTATCTTGTGAATAGCAAATTGCAATCTTGTGAATAGCAAATTGCTATCTTCTGAAGATAACAAATGCTATCGTCCGAAGATATCAAATTACTATCTTCAGAAGATAGCAAATTGTCATCTTCAGAAGATAGCAACTTGTAGGTATGCTGATGGGTTTATTCCAACCCATATTTTTCTGTTCACAAATTAGAATGATATAGCATGTATTTTACAGTGCTATCTTGAGGCCTAATATCATCCAAAGTTTCAAAATACTCCGAATTCCTTTACAATCATGAATTTTCTTTATTTTTGCATATAAATGTAAACTACATAGTAAAGTACAATATTTACATACAATGCTCTGATTATGTATTACAGTACTGATTTTTCCTAGCTAAATTAACCATTGGTAGATATATGTTGATGTACACTCCTATCCATTTTTCGATATTTTCCTAAAACCCATCTTTTTAAAATTTGATAAAAGAAATAACCTTGGTTGGTGCCTCAATTGAATATATGTCATGTCATATGCATGATTGACAAAAATACCAATTAAAATACGCCAGGAATTTCATTTACTTCTATTTTGTACAGTACTGCAAATGAGATTTTGAAGTCTGTAAAATCTTAAACTTAAACTGTCTAAATTTATCAAAGCAATTTTCCATTATACAGAGAGTCGCAGACGGCATTTGTTCAGGAATTTCCAATACAGATAATTGTCTGACTGTTTTCTTTTGCGATTTTATGCCTCGCAATTCGTGAGCATCAAGCGTCAACCGTTACTAATGAAGCCTTGAGAGAGCTTATCAAATCTATCGTTTACCAAAATAACTTGTCATGATCGAAACGGTGTAGTAATAAATTCCTTCCAAGGGCACATGCTATGTTTCCTGTGCAAGCGTTTCACTGTATCGGTTACATGCACTGCTCCTGTTTCCGTTTTTTTACTACAATTCAACAAATGGATGATTCCTCTACGATTCACAGATAATAAATAGGTAATCCTCAGGCTATAACTCTCTCTCTATCTCCCTTTTTCTCTCTCCCACATTGTACTTCATGGTAAACATTCTAGTTAAGGACAGGTATGGTATCATTTCTTGGTTAATGGGGAGGCAGGAATCCAACACAACCAAACCATAACCAAAACAATTTTGTCATCCATAAGGATCCCTATTATTTATCATTAATCCCTATCATGTCATAAAACTAAAATTGTTTTCTTCTTTGTCCTTGCATCATGAACCTATTCTCTCTATCAAAATGAATTTGGTTCTTTAATCAATTTAATTTCTGAAAGTCAGCCCTTGTTGTTTTGTCCCTTAAGTCACTCTTAAAAACACAGAACATAAATGTCCCCTCCCCTTTTCCCCCTTTGTCATACTGTACCCCTTATACCCCCAATTCAGATGAATGATTACCATATCTGCTATCACAGACACAATTTCATGTTGAAAATCACACTGCAAAGAATCAGTGTGCTTTACATCAAAGACGGTGTTTACATCCATCATGCATGTTAAATAAGATTCCTCATATTTGTTTCTCTCTATCTCTCTTTCTATTTCCATTCACTAAACTTATTCAACTCTTCTCATTCTAACACACCATTAATTTTCCTATTTTCATTCTGCAAGTCTCTCATGTTTGCTAAATTACAGAAAATGCAAGTCTTTATCATTGAAACTCTACAAGTTGGCGCCTTCTCTACACCCCTTGTTCAAAATCGATTCAGGCAAACCACGCTTGGTCTAATTTCCCAGGGTGGTGCATGCTTTTCACATCCCAGCAATGAGCCTTTTATATCAAACAAACTCAGTATCAGATACTGATTACCAGGTACAAATTGTGTACCTGTTAACTATATATGTAGTGCACCATATATAGAATGCACCAAATATGTAGTGCACCATATAGAATGCACCACACAGCAGACAAGCGCTACATGCCAGACAAAATATTTAAAAGCAAGAAACATGTTTCAAAATTCACATTTTATGTTAAATAATGCAATAATTGACACATTTGTATTTCTTTGTGCTTTTAGCAAATCTTTCAAAACACAAAAATGATCCAGCGTTTAAACTAGCAGGCCACTAAACATTAACTAAATTCACGAAATGTTTACACTTCAAGTCCACCGTTATTTGGCGTCAGCAGTTGATGTAGTGGTGCTCCTAGTGATGAGGGATTTACAAATGAAATCCATAACGCATTATCGTGCAATCATTTGGAATTTTCAACTGTTTTAGTTAGCTGAGAAATAAAACATAACCAAATAAAAAATAAAAGTCCATGTTTCGTATGACATTTCTATCGAACAACGTGTCGAAAAACTAATTTGCCTTCATTTAGTCATTTGAATTGTTCTATTCCGACACTTATTCAGGAAGTTACGATCACCTAAAGGTGCGCTGTAATTTTTGTTGAGACACCCTGTATTTTGTGAGAATCACACTATTTCTATTCACTTGATTGAGCAAAAGAAGGGTCATACCATCAAAATAACATGTTAGAGGTCAGTGGAATCCCATAGAGTTAGATCTCTCCATCTCCGTCCATATCTATTTTTGAAATATGATGGTGTGAAGTAGTGATCAATCACTTGGTTATACTTAATATTTAAACTATTTCGGCACAGGCTACCTTCGCAGTATTAAATGTGACAGCATTATATTCTTACAAGGGATAACAATATAAGATGGGATTATAACAGCCTACAAATTAAGCTTTTTGATGACAACTAAATTAGCTATCTACATCCAATATTTACCACATGGTATATAGGTACTACCACATTAACTATAACACTTATTAACAGTACACAATCAAAACATGGGTCTTGTAATTGCAAGGCATGCATGCTTTCATGTTCCGACTTTATCCTACTATAAAATAGAATATATTTGTGCCACATTCATTTTTTTGTGCTTCTTGTGTTTCTCAGATGGCTGCAAAATCAAATGAATAGAAATAGTCCTTGGGTGTAGTGCCTAATATTATTATGTTATATGAATAATTGATACAACCGTATGTTGCATTACAAGATTAACAGAATCTAATACAAAACCTCCTAAAAAGCCCCAAGATGTCATCTGATAAGGGCCAGTCTATCATATTTACTTTCAATACAATTGTTCTACATCATAATTCATACGGTTAAATAATAGATTTGTTGATAAACTGATGCTCTATTATACAAATTAATTTCAATATGTTTCATTTATTGAATTTTCTATATTTAGACTGTAGCCTTAACTAATTTTTGAAACATTCAACAAAATCTAAAGACATTTCATTGTTTTAAAAAAAATCTAGTTTATGTTGACTGTTGTCAAATACAACTCAATATTACATTAGAAGTTATTCTTCAAATTATATAACATTTACATCTATTTTTTTCACTTTGTATGTTTAGGATTTCATTTCATTTGACGTTTGTCTGATGTAATCATATTTCAATTTCACTCTTTTACATCAAATTGAACCATAGATTAGAGCTCTGAACCGGCAGAGTGTTTCCTAATTATCTTGTCAGATCTTGTCATTTTATCAACCAAGTGATCTCAACACAATATTTGATATAGCAACTTGATTGATTTATTAATGCAAGCATAATAATGGACACTTATTTGATAAATGAAATCAGCATTTGAAATAGGGTTTTCATATATCAAAGATAAGAAGTTCTTTGCAGCATATCTTTTAACTATATCATCTTGATGGGTTTTTTCGTAAGGCCAAACAAAATTAAAGGTTCGTCTCAAAGCTTGCGCGCGCATTGGTTTTGAAATGCCAAAATACCGCGTCTGAAATGCAGAAAATTGTCAAATCAATTTTTTTTTTCCCTACAAATTTTTATTTCGAGTTTTTATTAAAAATATCGGCAGATTTTCCTTTTCTCAAACTTTTACATGACTCAGGTCTTCAAAAAACGCTGCACAATTGTTCTTATACACAACTACATCACAATATTCATTTCAAATAGAAAAAACAAATATCAGAAAGTGTCAACGGTTGCAAATAGTAAGAGTAAAAATTGCCACACAAATAAAATTTAAAAAAAAAAAAAAAAAATGGAAGACAAAAAACAGCGCGCGTCGCCCGATTTTGAAGCCTTCGCAAGCTTTGAGACAAACTTTTATTTTTGTTTGGCCTAATGAAGTGTGCTTGCTAGCACTTTTTTTCCTTCATTATAAAGTGTGCTTACTTTTTTTGTAACAAGGTATGCTTGCTTTTTTTACCCATAGTGTTGCAATCACATAAATCACATCTCAAAACTCCCCCACAGCATAGACCTCTGAGTGGCATGAACACATGTCACACCCCTTGATTATGACTGACTTCTATTTCTCCAGCATCAAATTCTGAAATTCAAAACCCTCGCTAAATCTTTCCCCCGTGATGAAATACGCAACGGAAATGCTCCTCAAAACGCTAATCTAGATGAAGATAGCTGAGGAGTCGCTATATGTCTAAACCTGCACAGCGGGGACAAGGTTGTGATTTCTACAATAATACTTGGGCGAGTAGTTTATAATCCTGTCTTTTGATTTCTTTCGCCAAGTGTCTCTGGTGCAGCTGTTTATGTAAAGCATTAGGCAAAAAAAAAAAAGTTTGTCTCAAAGCTTGCGAAAGCTTCAAAATCGGGCGACGCGCGCGGTTTTTTGTCTTCCATTCTTTTCTTTTACTTTTTTTTTTATTTGTGTGTCAATTTTTACTCTTACTTTTTGCAACCGTTGACACTTTCTGATATTTTTTTTCTATTTGAAATGAATATTGTGATGTAGTTGTGTAAAGAACAATTGTGCACCTTTTTTCGAAGAACCGAGTCATGTAAAAGGTTGAGAAAAGGAAAATCTGCCGATGTTTTTAATAAAAACTCGAATTAAAAATTTGTAGGGCAAAAACAAATTGATTTTACAATTTCTTGCATATCAGACATGGTATTTTTGGCATTTCAAAACCAATGCGGGCGCAAGCTTTGAGACAAATCTATATTTTTATTTGGCCTTATAGCAATCAGATAGGAGATAGATTGAAACAATTATTTTGGTACCTGGAATTGACAGCAGGTATACATCAGTTTAATAACAGTTATTGTTCAAATGAATAGGATGATAACAAAAACCCTGGTTTTATTGATATTGTTGTAAATAATTAGAATGAATAAGGTAATAAAATAACCTGATGTTATTGTCAACTGTTTAAGCGTTTAGTTCGTATAAATAAGATAATAACAAATAACTTAATGTTATAGACACATATTTGATGCGACTAACAGGTATTGGATCGTCAGTGTTGCTACAGTTCACCATCATTGCTCATTTAACCAGCTACAACCTACATGTATCAGACTCTTTGCATATCAGAGTATTAAGGGGGATGTGCACCTTCGCATAGCCTCCGTAAAACTGCCGTAACTTCTTCATTATTCGTTTAATCTTAATAAAAGTATACATTTTTTTGCAGGAAAGGGTTCAATGAATCCAACTATGATCATGAAATTGACCATTTTGGAGAAAATTATAAAAAACATGTTTTTTGACCCATTTTAGGTTTGGAAAAGATAACTCAAAATATATTTTGTTAAATTTTGTCATACTAGTTTTATTATATTCCTCATGCAATTCCCTAGGAATCGGGTTTGTTTTTTAATTTTTACTTTATTATTTTTTGAATTACAGACCAAAAAGTGCCAAAAAACCTGTTTTTTAACCTCCAAAATCGTGAAAATCACGTTTTTTGGTAAAAAATCATATTTTTTGGCACTTTTTGTTCGATAATTCAAAAAATAATAAAGTTAAAAAAAATTAAAAAAAACGATTCCTAGGGAATTGCATGAGGAATATAATTAAACTAGTATGATAAAATTTAACAAAATATAATTTGAGTTATCTTTTCCAAACCTAAAATGGGTCAAAAAACGTGTTTTTTATAATTTTCTCCCAAAATGGTCAATTTCATGATTATGGTTGGATTCATTGAACCCTTTTCTGCAAGAAAATGTATACTTTTATATAGATTTAATGAATAATGAAGAAGTTACGGCAGTTTTACGGAGGCTATACGAAGGTGCACATCCCCCTTAAGCGCACCATATCAGGCAATATACATGTAGAGCTTTCAAGAAACGCATAATAATTTTCCCAGAAAATACTCATTATAATTGCGAATTGACCACTTAAAAAAGGAATTGCATTAATTTACCTAATTAGACAACAAATTAATCGATCATTTCACACTAGCCCAATAGGGAGCTTTCGATTTGGACGACAGACGCTTCTACGACGGTAAGATGACACCTCGAGTCATGTGCACATGCGTCGACTTAGCAATCCGTTGGTCGTCCAATTTCTGGGACCTGTCTTCAACCTGTCTTAGGGAGCTTTCGATTTGCACGATGGATGAATCTAGGACGGTTGAATGACACTTTGAGTCATATGCACATGCGTCAATTTTGTCATTCGTTGGTCCTCTAAATGCTACAACGCGTTAAAGGGACTAACAACCGCCGTGGTGACGACGGCAACGTTGTGTTTGACCTTCATAAAAGCGTCTGTCGTACAAATCGAAAGCTGAAGACAGGTCCCAGAAATTGGACGACCGACGGATTGCGTAAGTCGACGCATGCGCACATGACTCGAGGTGTCATCTTACCGTCGTAGGGAGAAGCGTCCGTCGTCCAAATCGAAAGCTCCCTAATGATCAATTGTAGGACGGATCAATTGTCGTAAGTGGAGACTAATTCAGCCGTTTCAAATTGTGCAAAACTTCAGAGAAGTGGTCCATTTGTTGCGATTGATCGTCACAGTGACTATTACTGCACTACGAAGATCTGCCTAAGATCGAACGTTGGGCCAGTGTGAAAAAGCTTATTATGTGCATGAAGGAGCAATCAAGTTGAAGTCTGTAAAAATTCACTGCCATAAAAATTTAGCACCAATGATATTCAAATCGTACTCAAATTGATAAGGCAGTGCAAGATTCATGTTTTATTAGAAACTAGGTTACCAAGCCTTGGTACAGGTAAAAGTAGCCCACTTTTTGTTAGATGCAGCTAATGTTTTCTAGGTGGTGAACACATCAAAGGGAGCCCAATTAGGTGGATATAAGTGGTGTTGGCAACACTGGTTAGTGTATCAAGATCTGTATATCTATCTACATGTATAATGCACACCAACTTACTTCACATACAAAAACTAGTGAAGGAACAAGCCTTAATTTTAAAGCCTACCGGGTTATACGGCTTTCTCCATGTTTGATTCAAGTATGGTTAAGTTTTCAAGTGTGTCATAGTCAAGAGCATCATAATACTTGCCAAAGGTACTGTCAATGATAATATCTTACTTAACTTTCTCTTTAGGGAAAATAGGTAAGCGAAAAAGGATTACTCAAAGAAGATGTGTAATACTTAAAGATTAAGGGTAAGATTGTAATACTTTGTAATTAACTCATGGGGAAAATACATGTAGTTGCATTGCGTACATGTTGTTTTGAGATAGAATAATAACATTTGCCCATCTATTCAGTTACATTCCTTTAATCATAAATAGTGGTAAATCTTGTAAATATTGAACAGGACTTTTGAAAACTACTAAATGTACCTTTTTAATCATTTTACCTTTCCATAGTGCTTTAAAGCCCCTTCAAAATGGGGATTTCAAGCATCAAAATTCTAAAGTTAACAGGTATGCATCTTGGACCCAAATATGTCATCTTTAAGCTGGGTGGATGAGGCAGGCACGGAACCAGTGCTACTGAAGTCTTCCATGGAATGTGCTTATATGTTATTCATTACTTCATGAATAATCGCGATAGCTGCGTATCAAGTGCGCTCCAATAAAATGAATCGTTAGATGAGAACGCGCACGCCGAGCGCAGGTTACTAATAATTGCCCGAAAGTACTGCGCCAAAGTGTTCCATTGTTTTGCTCACTGACCGACCAATCAAATAAACGCCTCACGCCCCTAAACTGAATATTCATTGAATTATGAGGAAACACGATTAAAGCTTATTTCTGATTGGTTGAATGAGGGGATGACCCGACTCGGACTGTTTCAATAACTAAGAAGGGCAGGGGTGGACAAAATAAACAAAACAACTAATTAATTATTAGCGAGATTATATCAGTACAAATCAACGATTCGGATAAATATGCATCTTTTTCAGTCCCTTCGGGACAATTCCTCAGACCATAACATCAACCTCTTATTTCACAACAAATTCGCGAAAACAGTTGTTACGCAGTCATTATTCTCTAAATGGTGATTTGTGGTGATGTGGGTAGATCACCATGGCCATGATCATGAAGATGACCATGACAATTAACATGACCATGATTTGAGGCATTAATTAGTGGGCTCATATCATTATTTTACACAAAAAGGTTGTAAAAAACACTATTCTGTGGTTTTGATTAATGGAAATTTAAATCGCTCAACGTGGAAAAGAACCACACTTTAGACCACAACTTTTCAATCGAACTACCCACTTAATTTTGCCGAGGTGACCAAACCCTCCTCATGTACAAACCATATTATGAGCCCTTATCAATCTAAATCTAGGTGCTACAATTACTGTACTCCGTTCCGTTATGACACAATGTGCACAGTAGGGCACAGCTAAATCGGATGTCATTGGTTCCATTAAAAAATGCTACTTTTGCTGTGCCAATGACATTTAGAAGCAGAATGTCACTGGCTTGGGGCAACATATACTGTTGTTCTACAAACATGTTACTTACGATCAAACACGAGTACATAAAGTTCAAAATGCCACTGCCTCTTTAGTTGAATCAGTACCATTTAGTCAAGTCTTGTATCATTCTGTACTTCATTCACCAACACTGTGCAGTGACGTCAGAGCGTATTCCATTGATCGCACCTTGTTGTTCCACGCATGATTGTAAGACGAGTCCCGGCATGTAATGCTATACGTTGCTAGAATACTCTCTGACGGCACCGCACAGTTAGATGAACAAGGTATAAATGGGAATAGAAAAGTACAGGGTAACCGAAGGTAAACCCATCATAACTCTGGCAAAATATCCACATGATGTGTTTAGCTTCAGGCAGATAAAACACCTTACAATCTGATACCGATCAGACAGACTCGATGACGACTCAGTCAAAACTTACCTTGTAAAGCTGAGAGCGAAAACCTGAAGTTATCAAGGTTATTTGATGGCATGGGTGGTGGTGAGGTTACGGATAAACCATCCATACCGCTTCCACTGTCTAAATTCTGATGGCAAATGAAGACAAAAACATACGGTGAATAGAAAAGACATCTAAACCAGTGATACAAATATGTAAACTAACGCAGGCGTGGAAGGAAGTTGAACTCATACCGAGGGGGGAGTACTCCAGGTTTAAGAATAGGTACACTAGAAGAATACTGTGCTGTTTGTTATAAAACTAATGGATTGGCATTTTATAGATGTTCAGTAATCTTGGACGAATAATAGTATTGAAAGTAGGTATCTCTGACATTTTAAAACACTTATATTTTACAAATTTCCTGAAATCTTCTTCCTGAGTTGTTTTTGTTTACCTCCAAAGGTTAAGTTCAACCGATTAAGGGGATATTTTGCAAATATTCTGGTCACGTTTTATGTACACTGTCCTTTATGAGTGCACCCCCTGGAGGTTTGTATACTAAATAGAAACTGTTGATGACAACATGCATGTCCTATTGATGCTTGATACAGGTCAAGTGTGTGGCTCTTCAGATTTATTGACTGTGCAATAAAGAGTTTATACAATTTTGTTTGGTTAATTTTTGATAGTTTTTGACACGTGTAATAGGTGTACACTAATTTTGTGTAAAAGGTCTATCAAAGTTTACATTGCCAAGATGCAAATATACCAAACAAATTGCTTGCTTACTCAGAAATATTATTTTGATGAAAAAAGGATTACTAATAAATAAATCAACATGAAATTAGGCAATTTATTTGACGAATCCCATGACAACTAGCTAAATATTCCGTGCATATCTTACCTACAACTAGCTCCAATTCAATGGAGATGAGAGAGTGTGAACTGAATCATGCATGGATCATCACCAATTATAAAGTTTGTCTCAAATATAGAATGTGTACTGTCTGGGTTTATTTAATTGTCTTTCTTAACCAAAAATCTTGTTTTAAAGTCACATGGGATCCAAAAGAATGCATTCATCTATCAAACAGATAATAGTTTATTTAATCAGTTTGATGATTGCCAGATATGGAATCACCCAGCACACGGCCCCTAGTCTATTTCACTTTCATGAGATAGTGAGCGCAACTTCTCAAGGCACCAAAGACAGACGATACACATGTGTGCGTAAATGTTGCATCCCCCCCCCTTCCCCCGTGAAGTAAGATACACTATTATCTTATCACATGACCCTCCACAATGTCTACTCAAGGTACAATCTTCTCATTCAATGGCAATCTTTCCCTGTATATGCATGGTCGGTCTATGTTCTTATTCCACCCAGAAACTTTCTACAATCTATTTCTCTTCCTCTGGACATAGACGTAACTTTACAGGCGCAGCACTTACGCACCTGCATGCATCTTCCATCTTCTACACATACTTTTTTTGTATGTGTTTATTCCAGCGCCTCGGGAGGACGTGCGTGTTGATTCACTGGAATCAATGAATGACGTAGTAACGTCACTGTCTTGTAGAAGTGAAATTGACTACTATATAGCCAACACCTTGTAAACCATACTTCCAGCAGACTTTCCAAATCTCCCAGTTATGACCCAAGTAACTTTTCCAGGCCCTGTGCCTGGTCACTGACTACATCATTCATGTTTTCACTACTCTATTACTAACCAAACCCTACACACCATACCTGTGTCATCTCGAACTCTCCCACCGATGAGTCTAGTATCTTTATCTTGTCCAGGCACAGTTCCTCTTCAATGTTTAGTTAATCTACATAATCAACATGCTCACTGGTATTTAAAACTGTAACCCTCTACCAAACCCTACACACCATACAGTCATACTCTCTAACTCTCCCAGCCATGATCCTAGTATCTTTATCTTGTCCAGGCCTTGTTTCTCTTCAATGTTTAGTTCATCTACATAATCAATGTGCTCACTGATATTTAAAACTGTAACCCTCTACCAAACCCTACACACCATACCTGTGTCATACTCTCTAACTCTCCCAGCCATGATCCTAGTATCTTATCCAAATCCTGCTCCTGGTCGCTGTCTAGTTCTGCCTCCATATCGCCCGAGTGCTCACTGCTATTATCCCCTTGGTCACTCCTGTAAGATGAAATTGAAATTAAAAACAAGAAAAGAAATATAATGTAAATGACAATATCAAGAATGCCATTAGACTGTTCCATGGTTAACGATTGGAACAGCAACATGGGTGTCACTGACAAAACCAGTAAGGGATGAGTATGATTATTCTAGGACTTTCTTGTGCTTGAAAATATTTTTAAAAGCATTGAAATTCCTTCCATCAACTAAATGATGTTGTGTTTGATACAACCTTTATACTAGATTCTTATGATAGTGTCCAAGATAAATACACTTCATTGATTTGTATTTTGGGAATAGATGCTTGCCAGGAACTTTCGACAAAAGCCAAATGACCACCTCCTTTTGCAAGCAATGTACGCAGTGCTTACATGAATATGCCTATAAAAGTATTCAAATTATATCTAAACTCCAAATGGATGATAAACACACCAACAGGAGAGACTGAACCATACTGATCGTTTGGTCTGCAGCTAGTATTTGTGGGATGTAATCAAACATTTCTACTTCGATTTGGGAGAGAGATCCATTCTCCTAGTCACCATAATGCCACTAGAACAAAGTGATGGAATGTTGCCCTTTTGCCAGACGCCCAATCAACTTGGGTCTGGTCAATATACATGAAATATTGAAGTGCTGAGAAACCATTACAGATAATGTTACATTTGTTGATGAATGGACTTAGGCCAGCAGTTGCGATAACATGCATTACCTTGATTACTTAAATCAGCGAGAGAACTTGCTCGCTGAAAGTCTTTGCTTTAAAAATTATGATCAGAATTTAAGCAGGTGAATGCGAAGAGTTACTTTTAAAATGAAAACTTTTACATCACGCTCGTTGCGATATCAGTCATTTTTGAGAGTAACGTGCTTAACAAAACCAAAGGTGGTCAATTATACCATTATAGGCTGCTGAATTTGCATTAAAATGTATATATATTGAAGATGGGTGTTGAAGACAAATTCTTGAAGACAAGTTCTCTTGCAAGGAAACAAACAACACGAGTTAAACAAATTAAGTTGCATTTATTTCACAAAAATGAAAGATAATCTAGAAGACAATTTTAAAAGCTTTTCCTTCTACATTTGCAACTCTAACATAATTAAATTTAGTTTCATGTGGTAATGGATATACTGTGTTGGGCCTTGCAAGTTCATCACTTCTTGGTGATTGCATTAACACTTTCCACGCGGCTATTAGTTTTACCATACACAGAACAGATTTTTCAGAAACCATTCCCAATTTTTCAAAGTCTATCTCGAGGATTACTGAACCAATACTAGGCATGTTTGTACTTATGTCAATGCATTTCTCATGGTGATTCCAAATATGGTAATGAAATTCAATAATTTTGACATTTTTTAAACATTTTGTGAATTTTTCGAATGTCGTCTGCAGCTGCCTGCCGCGTGGAAAGTGTTAAGCATGATTAGATGGTATGCACACCTGAAAGCTGGGTACGAACTTGTGGTCATATGCAAAATAGATAAAAAACAAATATGGCATTGGGCATTTACCTGTTATCGAAAAACAGAATGGTCATAAAAGCCTTTAAATAAAAAAAAGCCTTGAAAACCAAATAATAATCCAATATTAAGACACATAAAACATGTATTATTTCAAACTGACACTGAATGAACTCATCTTACTATACATAATCGTAAACGGATGTCAAGATTTATTTGTAAGATTCAATTTCTTTAATGATCAACTACTATTTCCTGCGTACTGAAAATCAATTATTTAAATGCAAGAGACAACCAACCTTGGATGGGGTCAAAAGAGGTCAGCAGATGCCTCGATTGGTAAGGTCAATGACTCTGTTTGTCAGTTTAAAGACAACTTGGGCAGTGTTGCTAGGCAACGCATCTTCCCTAAGTACCATTGTGCAAGACCTTAATCACGTTATCATGGTTATACTTACGAGCACAGATGATATTTTCACTTTGCAAATATTTTACGAGGCAAAAAGGAACTTCTTTTCTTTCCTTTTTTGATGGCTCTATATTACATTTTAGTGATTCAGATACCATGCTATCCTGCAACTGAATTTGAAGAACTAAACATTGAACTGCTGAGACTTATCCCCACTACCAAGTTCCCATCATACATAATTTTCAAACAAAATATTCGCATCTATAACTTTTAAGTAAGTTATGATATTGATAGGGGAGATATCACAGGATAGTGTGAGTGGGATGGGAGTATTAAGGTTGTTTTTGCTTCCTCTTTCCCTCCTGAGAAGAAATAGATGCAATCGGAGCCGGATATTGCGAACGTAACACAGACAATTGTCCAGACTTGACCGTTTAAAAAAGAACCCATGTGAGTTCTATAAATGTCATGATGAAATTGTATGCATACATGCCACCAATTCAAACATCTTTAAAGTTATGTGTGATAACTAGGATAGAGAAATAAGCACCAAGTCTGTGAATAAAAAGGGGATGCTCAGATTTGCCTCTAATTTATAATGGCAAAAATGTACAAGTATTCCTAAATGTTTACATTATTGCATAGATAAATCCCAAACTGCCCCTTATCCATTTAATTTCCACATGTATATTTGGTATAATATCGTCAAGATAAACTATCTATTAAAAACCAAAACAAACAACTCAGGCCAACATGGAATGTTTGATGTGATGAATGAAAGTCAGTCTTTGATATAAAATAAGCATCACATTTCCAAATCAAATCAACTTCATTCTGACAGTTGAAACAAACAAACATGAATTTGATAAAATTAAACTAAACTAAACTACAAAGAACACCCTGTCAACTTGAAAGAAATGTAATTGTGTTTACAAATCTAAAATCTACACATTTTCAGCTGGAACATTATTCATTACATGCTGATGGTGATATCAGTAATATCACTTTCTGAATGTGCAGTGTGACAGCTGCCAACAGCGTAAACAATCTCAAATGACTTTAAAATCCTCCTATTTTGAAACTAACAGAAACATATACATTTGGGAAAACATAGAGTGACACACAGCACTTTGGTTTAAAAATTGGAAGCAGCGATACATGTAAGAATGCATTCAGGGAAGATTTTAAAATGATAAACAACCAAAATGACCACATTTAAATGCAGATCACCAGTTTTTTCTTGCTTAATTATCTGATGGATAACCAGAATTTTAAACACCATAAAGGCAGTAACTGTCACTGATAAAGGTGAGGTCTCAATGCAGATAACTAAAAATTGTGCGGATAACCAAAATTAACAGCTGGGTCATCAGCTGGGTAACCAGTTGATTTTCTATGTTAAGTACACTATAATTTCATTCGGGAATCGAACCGGGGAGCTACAGCATATACTGCAAAACACTATAATTTCGCAGATACGCAAAATGCTCGCATGGCGCAATATGGCGCGCATTGTCGCATTGTCATTGTAAGCGCGACGCTTGCGTGTGCCAAAATCACACTTTAAGGGTTGGATTATTTATGCGCGCCGATAGATAATAAACGAATATTTCTCGCCAATTTGGAACTGATTGAACTATAGTATTTTTGGCAGATGCATTCATAGTTCAGATGGAAACAATTTCTTTACCAATCCAAACACCCAGAAATCATTCTAAATTTAAAGATATGTAAATTTAATAATGTCAGAAATATTGGAATATGTGCCATAATAACACAAAATCCGATAGGCATGACTCATACTGTATTTATAGCTGTCCAATTATTTCACCCTACACCTGACTTCCCTGATCCCAGGATATTTGAGGTTTTATGCACTTGACCCTAGTCATGTTCATGTCCAATTTCAATGCTATGTGATATTCCCTCAGTGCTGAAGCTGGCCGATCACCTTCCATTGTATAACGAGCAAGCGAGCGTACAAATGTCCATGCCTTCAGGCAACCCTATACATCCATCCCCGTTGCCACATATCATGGCAGTCAAATTTTAACCATTTTACAGGGGGGCGTACTTGGATACCTTTGGGTACAGATTTGCTAGCAAAATGGAAACTGACCCTGAAATTTAACCTGTTTTGGGGACAAAATAGACCCATACTGTATTAATCTGAGATTTTTGACAGATGTATCTAAATTCTCTTTAAAAATGGCTAAATTCAAGTAAATAGACCCAATGATTAAAATACAAATTTCAAAAGGGGTTCATTCTTTTACTAGACAGGTGAAAAAGGAATCCTGTTTGGTGGAATATCCCTGTTTCATCGTATCTACTAAGAGACTCCCCTGCGATTTTATGACTGAATACCCACGGAATTAAAAGACGATGTTCTTCTTAATTGGACTATCTACAGTACAAAAAGCGCATCATCATCATCATCATCATCGTCATCATCATCATCATCCCATTTCCAATTTGCCTGACCATTCTTTACACTTCATTAGATGGAGATCAGAGCCTTCTGCAACCCAACACTACTGTTCATTTGCTATATTAAAATTTGGTGTGCATAAAATTAAGTCACAGTGTCAAATTACTATTTTAATTTTCCATTTTCCAATTTGGAATATAATGTTTGTGTGTAAATAATATGTGTTATTATTGTTATTAGAGAGTGGCCTTCTCGGACAGTGTTCAAAAGTGATGGTGTTCTACATTGTATATTGTACATTATATAGTATTAGAGCAACCAAATTTTAGCCACACTGTGGAACTCCTACAATAAATATATTATTTTGTTTTAGCAGTGCAACTTAACACGTGCACAAATTTATTTTAAGCATCTCTGTAATCTATTTGCTGCATGAATATGAAATATTTTGGGAAGCTAATAATGACTTCAAGGGCTTTTTGTATAAATATACTTTGCAACTAATTTTAATTTAAATTACTGGTTGAAAATGCTTTATTCTGAGACGGTTTAAAGTTGTCGTGAATTTTGTAGATACTAAAAAAATATGTAGATTTTTAGAAATCACACACAATAATTGTATAAATTCAAAATCTAGTAGGTTATGTCCACAATGCCATCTCCATTATAAAGGGAAAATCAACATTACATGTCTATGTATCCATGTTTTATTAATTTAGCAAACCATTATATTATGCTCATACATAGATATTATTCATTGGAAAATGTCACATTGATAAAATGACTCATAAAACAGTTGGTTAGTATAAATACAAGGGAGTGTTAAAGTCCACATACATGCAATTTATTATATGAATAGGCATTTGTAACAATGTTTTCATAGTAGGGATTGTGACATTGACAGTCATATAAAGGAGTAAAAACCTGCCTGTCAAAAATGTAACCCAAATCAACCATACTGACATGGCCAGCTACAAGGATTTCCAATGTTTGAATTGACTTCAATTTGTTATAAAATATTCACTCCCTTGTTCAGATTAAAGACCTTCTTAATCCACTTTCCAAACATTTTGATCTGTCAAAGGGTTTCACATCCATAAGGATTAAGGAGGCTGATCTTCTTTCTCTGATAGTAGTGAAAGGAAATACAGACCTATACATCTATGATTAAGTGAAATTTTATTGCAATATGGAAAATACCGACCTTTTTACATGAATAAATATAAACCTAAGCGTACTCAATAACTGATTGTGATTCATGAATAAAATACAAATGATTTAATAATGACAGCCCGATAACAATGTACCTAATGAGGTGTGTCAAATCAGAGTGACTGCCCTGATGATATACATGCATGGTTTTATTGTGACTCACAAATAGTAATAATTATCCTTGGTGGTGGGTTTCCCCTGCGGTTAATGTGGTTTGGAGGAGACAAAACTCTGCTTTGTAAATGAACACCTTTTCAGACATGTTTTTGTTATGAGTATAATGTATACATCATGATCAAGTGCATCTGTATAATCAACTACAGTACTGTCTTTGGTATAAATCAAGTACACATAGGTTTCAGAGACTTATTTCCCAAACTGTAGGCTAATGGAAATTGATTTGTTGAGGGGAAAAAAATCACTCATTTGAATATGGAATGAAATGGTGGATTAATACAGCTTGAAAACAGCAAAGGCTTTTATCAACCCTACCCCCCCCCCCCCCCCTGCTAAAAAATACATACATATTCTTTGTATGCGACACAAATTATTTATAATTTATAATTCTTATAAATATTGTCAAATTTAAAAGTGTTTTCAAAAATACACCATCTAAAATACCATTAAATTAATTTGATCATAACTAATTAAATTAATTTCCATTCGCTGTAAAGCGTTAACCACTGTTTTTGGTTGAAAGCTAGAATAAACCTGGATGTCTTATTGACTCATTATCCAATCAGAAATTCTTATCTATGATTTTATGAATGTCTTTGATGAAACAATCCCTTTCATTAGCCAAAACCGATAACAACTTTAATACAGGGTGTCCCAAAAGTCTATGCACGACTTTGAATCTTTGTATTTCACAAAATATAAGTCGTATTGAAAAGATGAATACATATTTAGAAAGAGGAGATGTGGGAAATAATTTTGATACCAAACATTGGAGTAACATCTGTTTGTAATGCCACCTTAGAAGTAAAATATGTATTACTGCAAAAATGTAGTTTTATACTTCGGAGGTATAAAGTTCATAAATCCATACCTATTGAGATTAACAAAAAGACGGGAAGAATTGGTTACACGGAAAGTGATCCGTCAATTGTAATATTTAAAATTTTACATTACGGTGATCCCATCATAATAGCAAACTATATCACACATAATTTTCGTTTCTATAGTGAAATCTAGTTTAAGTGTTTTCCATTTATACAGAGACGTATGCTAATGCAAAAACACAGACCATAAAATTGAATAACGTAACAGAAAAGTGAACACACACATCACACAGTGAATAGATCTCTTTAGACTTTAGGCTACTGCATGTCTTATGACATCAATGTGACTTGTTGATCTACCAGTCTTTTTCCTACCACATCGCGACAAATCATGCACTAGTTTCTGTGTTCAAAAATGTATCCACCAACTTCAGAAAGGATATTCTTTCTGGTGCGCGTTTCACTTTGAAATGTTTTCTGAACTTTTGTTGAGTAAGTTGAACTGAATTTGTTTCAGCGTAGAACCATACAATTTGTAATCGCTTATCTATGCTGTAAACCATCTTGAGTGAAGACTTTTGCTGTGCAATGTTGTCTACTACGCCTATTTATGTTGTGAGTTACCGAGTTTGGTAATAACATTAATGTTGCAAGGTAAGCAATGAACTGTGACTAATGCGCAATGTTGCTTTCATACCGTTAATGTATGCGCATCTGTTTTAGCAACAATGCGTAGTACTTGGTATGGGTGGACCTCACACGGCCAAACACTTTCAACCAGTTTTATAATGTTGTGGGTTCACCAATAGGGTTGTGTTTGGTATCAAAATAATTTCCCAAATCTCGTCTATCAAAATGTGGTTAAATTTATACCATATGATTTATATTCTATGAGATATGACTCTTTAAAAACGTGCATAGACTTTTGGGACACCCTGTATTTAGGCTGTTTCGTCCAATCTAAAAATTTGACATGGTGCTCATAGGCGTAGCCAGGATTATTTTACCCGGGGGGCACTCAGGCTCGGATCCATAAAAGTGAATAATGGAGGCCCCAAAAATTGAATTTGATAAGGTACCATCCAAGCGGTGCGCAGCACTGCCCTCCGAGCTATGCTCGGATAGGGGGGTGTCTGAGGCCCCCCTCAGAAGTAGAAAAAAAAATTCAATTTTGGAACTCATTTGGTGCGATCTGGTGTATACTTTTGACCAACATTTTATCGAAAAGCCACCTCTTCATTTCCAATAATTTTTTTATTTTTTATCAAATCACGAAAGAAGTTGAGCATTATACTGATATATTCTTGATTAAAGTATAGAATGGTCCAAAAGCTCGAACAGGGGGGAGACTGAGGGGGGATGTTCCCCCTCAGAATTGGATTTTTTTTTCAATTTTCGAACTTTGGTGCGATCTGGTGTATACTTTTGACCAACATTTTATCGAAAAAGCCACCTCTTCATTTCTAATACATATTTTGTTTTTTATCAATGCACGAAAGAAGTTGAGCATAATTATACTAATATATTCTTTATATTTGCTACATATTACTGGCAATAAAAACATTTTCTTTTGGGTAATTATATCTTCTTTTTTGTACGTTTTATGAATATCAAAATTTTAATTTAAAAGAAAACTAAAGCTGCAAATCAAAATCATATATTTTTGAAATTATTATTAATCAGATACCTATAGATTGACGAAGTAAAGAGAAAAAAAGTGACCTGATACCGTAACAGGCGCGCGAAAAATGTGCTATTTTACAGTTTGCTTATGATTGAGGCTTGCCTTCATAAAAGTTTCATAAAGATAAAGTTAATGTTTGAAGTCACATTAGCGCGTAGCGCACAACATTTGATACTAATTTGTTATGAAGCTAAATGTAATGTTTTAAGGTTCATGCGAGCTTAGCGTGCAAAATTGCATATTTTACACTAATTTTGTCATAATTGAGCGACCTTTTTTGCTGATAACAAGCTTCTAAAAAGAAATGTAAATATTTTGAGGTTCTAAAACATCCACCCACCCTTCACCCACCCGCTCGGCCCTCGGGCTCTCCCGAAACGGACAACAAGAAATGAAGTCACACAAGGACTGGTCCTATGTCTTATCGTTTGGGGCATGTGCGTGCGTAGCGCGCAATTTTGTTTGCTATTCTACATATTTTGCCAATTTTCGCTGGTACAAGCTTAAAAACTAAAGCAAATATTTCGAGGCACATGAGCAAACGCGCGAAATATTGGCTTCTCAACACTAACTCATTTTGTCATGATTGAGATACATTTTGTCTTAAAATTAGATTCCACAATTAAAGTTAACGTTCATGTCACGTGCGCGCATAGCGCGCGAATTTTTGGGCTATTTTACATAAATTGTGCCGCGATTGAGATACCAACCACGCAAAATTGACTTATTTACATTAATTTTGCCAAGATTTTGTTGCTTCTATTAAAATGTCACATTTTATTTTTATTTTTTTACGAAAACCCCTGGCTTCTTTATACTTATTTGCCACATTTGAGATATATTTTGGCCTTATGACACTGCTTTTATTGTTAAATGTTTTGCTATTTTACCCGGTTTTGCTAGGATTGAGGTACATTTTGGCTTCAAACTATCTTCTTAATTTGCAATGAATTTATTTTTGGGGGAAGGGGCACATACAATGAAAAATGCTATCTTTGTATTTGAACGTCATAATTTAACTATGATTTCTCTTATCAAAATTGAGGTGGCAATGGCAAAATTGGGTGACAGGGGAGAAGGAGCGGTCGGCCCCTTCTTAACCTTCTGGCTACGCCATTATTGCCTTGGTATGCCGGGATCTGTGCCGGGAACGTACAAAATAAGGGGTGGGGGCATGGAAACTTACTATGTAACAAATAAAGAACTCTATACCCTCTACTATTCTCTTTTCTTTCTTCCTTTTTCTCCTTTTTCTTTCTTTTTCTTCTCCTTTTTCTTTCTTTTTCTTCTCCTTTTTTTTTTTTGGTGCCAGGGACCCGGGGGGCACGTGCCCCCCAGGCCCCCCCCCCCCCTGGCTCCGCCAATGGTGCTGAGTGGACTATGAGATAACTTGCCTCAAATGTGCCGCTATGCTTTGGCGTCTCGGCAAAAATGGTAATGAAACAGAAAGTCCATTAGTTGAAAATGACCACAGGAAATAAATATTGTGTAACCTTCTGAGAAAACGCTATGCTATTACTTTTTTTTTCTCTTTACTGTTTTTATTTCGCTCAAAAAAACATAAAAACAAATCACATACAGTTACAATACGGTAATAGAAAGATAATAACATACAGTATACACTCCTGGGTTATATGAATAAGCACATCAATAAGTATAAAATAAAGCTTAAAAATAAAGCTTATATACAATTGTTTTTTTTACTCCTCACAAAACTTTTCTAATTTTGTCCATTTATCAATGAATTTATACATTGTGTTGTTGCTGGTAGAGATCTGTTTCTCAAGTTTATAATGAAACTTAATTAAATACTTAAATGCAAGAATTGAAGGTATTCGATTTTGATATCTGCTATCATAGATAACCTTTTTGATAAGTATTAGGCATAAGTTAATTAATGCACTACAGTCTCCTCCTTTGCCAATGCTATTACTTAGTTACACACATTTAGACCATCATTAGACACTACAAAAGAAGTATTTTTTGCACTAATTTGTTTGCGCATTGCCAATTTTCAACCATTATGCGTGTTTTTAAATTTACCATTTGAAAGATTATTACATAGATTTATTATACACAACTGAAATATGTTCGCACATTTTTATTTTTGCCAAAGCTGCTTGAAACGAGATAAACGTGAAATTAATGCCGTACAAAAAATTCAATTTTTACAATATGAAAGTGCAAGTCAACTCAGGAAATGTAAATCCTTAATTGTGTGCTTCAATGATATTATCCTGAAAGATTATACAATAATACAAGGCCAATGTCACCTACCAACCACTGTCCATTTGGTCAAGGGGACAAAAACAGGTTGTCTGACCATGAAAGTAACAGACCGTTACTTTCATGGTCTGACTAAGCTAGTGGAAGTTATTAACACAAAAATTGAATTATATTCAGGTTACTCATCCTAGAATTACAAAATACATCCGGGCAGGGGTTTAAATTTATTTCAATTTTGTATAAAATTCAAATTAGGCATTAACTACTAGTACTAATCCATGATCTCCATTTGATGCAGGAATATACATGTGTACATATGTGGTGCCAAGTTGGGTCACGCATTGATTCATAAAATGGCTGAGATCCAAAATAAAGAGTCAGCGATGCTTTTTAATAGAAACACATTAGATTTATTTGAAATTGGGTTTGTTAGTTGAATTTTCTTTTTAGTTTATTATTATTATTTTTCATTTAAAAAAATTAAAATCAAAAACAAAAGAGTAAAAACATATGCCTGTATTACATAAGTGACATTTAAAATGATCTGGAAATGTTTACAATTTCAATAACAGTGAAATATAACACATTTTCTTGTGTATGCAATTACAATGCAATGTAGGTCAAAACTGCATTTATAAAATGTGGTATTTTATCGAGTAAAGGTTCATAGCAGTATTTCTATTACCAATAAATGTGCACGAAATACAATATTTTATCAGTTAGTTGATTTGATCAGTACCATTTGACCAATAAGTTAATAAAAGGTATGGTCACTAATACGATGATACGATATGCTTTCCTCAGGATACTCCATATCCATTACACAAGCAGATAACCATCAGAATTAAACCTTACATGTAGCGACAGGTAACGAGAAATGGATTATGTAATATTGCACTTAAGGTAGACTTTACCATCATCGCTGTGTGTAACAGATTAAACTGAATTTCAATACCTCACATAATATCCGCTACCATACGTTACTTGATGTGTATAGCTAATATAATAGTAATACATACAGGGTGCGTACAAGCAAATACTGACTCACAAAACTGACATCAAAATTGTGTCAAATCATGGCGACTATCAATCATCTTTGTGTAGGGATAATTTTTGGTTTTATGAATGGATACCATAAGAAGGACAATCACTTTCAAATACATTCATGCCTATGATGATGAGAATTAAGACTAGTACATTTTCTCAGGCAGGGATTGCACGTACGAAATTGGGGTAGTCATTGTAGGCACAAAAAAACTAATTTAGGATTGTCGTCAGTGTGTCTTGGGTATATAGGAAAAGCCAGAGGCTCTCGGTACAATTGAAGACACATTGATGATAGATATAAGTTGGATTTCTCAGTTTAGTACTGGGTAAAAACTTGAATCCTATAGCTCTGTATGCAGTGAAACACTGGATAGCGAGCTTGATTGTCAAACTCGAAGAGAGAGAGAGAGAAAGACACAAGTAAAATGTACAAAACATTAATCATAAAATGTAAGTAAAAGCATTTGTATTAAGCTCCATAAATCGCCTATACAAAGAGCTACATACACTTCATGAGCTGATAAGAGATATGAACACATGACCTGACAAGGGATCTGAACCACTGACCCTGAATTACTTGCCCAAAGAGTTAAAAGCAGTATCTCAGATAATTAAAAGCTGAGATTTGTGAGACTCTTGCAGTTCTACTTCCTAGCTTATAATATATGGTGTTGAAATTCTAATCAATTAAGAAATGTGAGTATTGTTATAACAATATTTATTATATTTAATACACTCCTTATGCTGTCCCCTTGGTTGGTTCAATTGAAAATGGTTCCCCCCCCCCCCCCCCCCCCTCAAACTTGGCAACCAACTCGGTAAATCCATCAGAAAATAATAATTTCAAGGATATTGTTAATTTTGATAGCAAGTAAGATGAAAATCTTCTCAATACCCCTTTTCCTGCTACTTTTCAAATTTGATTATTCAAGATTAGGTAAAAGATTTCAATCTGATAGGTAAAACTAGGCCATGTGTGGAATTTACCCATTTACATACATTTAAGATAAGTTTACAAAACATAGGTAGTATTATCTCAAATACATATAAATAGGCATGTTATTCAATATTCTATTCTTTTCACACTAGTTGTTGCACAAAAAAACATTCATCTTAAAAATATGATGCGATTATTGCTTATATTTTATACTTTAATGGTCATATACAGAGCTTCAATCACAATATAATAGATGTTCTCCATCTAATAAAACAAACAATGGATCTCAGTTTTTTAAACAATAACATTATCCCAACATCAAATTATCCTAATAGTATACAGCCGACGGTCCTATAATGCTAAATGCTCAAGTTTTGTTGTACATTTCCACTACTGCATTCAGTTTCTCGCTTTGTTTTGCTCATCTGCTATATCTTTAACAAAGCATAAAGGTTGATCATTTATCATTTTCTGAGACAGATTCGTCATATTGTGTTCCTAAACATCGAAGTAATACTTCAAATCAAAACGGATTTTGTGCTTTGTGATGAATGTAACGTGAACATGTCCACTATTGTCAGAGTGGCCAACTAATCCTCTTATGCGCTGTGAATTTAATATCATTATTGGCTGTCTATGTTAACTACACAATACATCAATCAATAAAGATGATTTTTAATCACCCATGATTGAGCATTATGTAAAGGTTGAAGTCAAAGAAGGGCATTGACCAGCCAGCATCTATTTTAATACAATCACTTTTTGATGTTAATTAAATTTGCTGAAAGAATAATGAATCATGAGAAGGTACTATTACTATTTATTTAGCCTAGGCCAAACAATATTAATACTTTGTCTCAGAAAGAATAATGAATCATGAGAAGGTATTACTATTTATTTAGCCTAGGCCAAACAATATTAATACTTTGTCTCAGAAAGAATAATGAATCATGAGAAGGTATTACTATTTATTTAGCTTAGGCCAAACAATATTAATACTTTGTCTCAGAAAGAATAATGAATCATGAGAAGGTATTACTATTTATTTAGCCTAGGCCAAACAATATTAATACTTTGTCTCAGCGATCCGCACGCATTGCTTTTAAATTGAGCTACGCGCAGCAGCCATTTTGTATTTAATTTTATTATTTTTTAACTAGTTTGTTTCGGCAACTTTGTGACGAGAACACACATTCAACTAACTTTGTGAAGTTAAGAGATAAGAGAACACAAGCGTACACTGTGCATTGATCATGTCTTATTACTGTTATTATTATTAAAAAGGCAAAAGCAAAACTATTGAATATACATGTATTTGGATTTTTATAAAATAAAAAATAAATAAAACAATCGCATAGAACATAGCGCTAGCACAGCACATCGTTTTTTAGACAAACGGTCCTGAGACAAAGTTTTAATTTGTTTGGCCCTATAATACTATAGTATTAGTAGTTTTTTTTTTGTGTTTAGAGTTTAAATCTGACAGTTTTCAGTTTTCCTATAGTTTTGCCTTAATGTTGTCTCGAGACTGGATGTCGGTGATACTGTAAAATAACGTAATTTCGCTTGCAATCTAATTTCGCTAATTCAGCTAGGAGATCCAATTCCCCAAATTTATTTTCATGGTGCAATATCTTTTTAGAATTGAGTAAAAGAAAAAAAATATGAGGAGAAATAATTACTTTATTCTTTGTTTTCAGTCCTAGAAATCTCCACAAATCACTAAATCTTCTGTAATACAGAGACCCTGATTATATGCAAAACCTATGTAAAGATAGTCTAGTGTAATTTGCTGCATATCACTTGAAAGGGATGTTTTGCAAGTTGCAAAAATAAAATATGCCAACCTCTATTAATACTACTAGGATGTCATATTGTGAAGACATGACATACCAAGCAAGATAGACATCTTACACAGTGAGATTTCACAGCTGCCCTATTGCAATATATGCACACCTGGAAAGCAATCAAATTAACATCATCTCAGATATGTTTTAAAGGAACAATCTGAAGTTGCACTTGCAATATAATCACATCTTGAAAATGATGTTATCCTTCTTGAGAGGCAGGTAATGAACAAACGGATTAAAAATTAAAAAAAATGTGTTCAAATATTGACAATTTCAAAAACTTTGTTGAAAATTCATCCCAAATATTTTTAAAAAACCAATACAAAACGCCAGATTGACTGACCCTACCTGATGAGAAGTCCATTAGCCCGTACAACAGGGTGGTTTATTTGGGGGTTGTCGTCTTAAGCTGACCTAAAGCCCATTAATTGTGTTCAGCTGAAGTAAAACCTGTATGTATGTTACTAACTTCCTTTTTCAAAGTGTTTTATTTATACTTTGAATATTCAACTAATTCTTCACATACAAGATGGTAGAAAAGTGATATAAAAACGCCAATGTTGGAGGACCCGAACCCCCCCCCCCCCCCAATATAAAACAAAGTTTTAATTATTAACAAAATTTGCACAAACCTTCTTTCTCTCCATGTTAAAAAAAGAATGTGCAAATTTCTAGGAATTACAACTAGTAGCCCTTTAAAATTACGACAACAGGATAACACAACTACAGATAGTAAACATGGGGCCTGAATGCGAAACTGAAAGTCACTTTTTCCTGTGCTGATTAAATATGATATAATGTTTCATTAATCACTATTTATTTATGGAAAAAATGTGGAAATAAAATCCCATGTCCTTACAACCACCATCCACCTTCATCAACACCTCCCTTGAATCAAATGAAACATAGAAACAATGGAAAAATCATTTACTTTCACATTTTTGTTTGAGAAAAACACAGTATTTAGACAAGGAAAAAAATCACTTCAATTTGAAGGAAGTAAGGATCCCTGGTATAAATATTTTGCCCAATCTACAAGTACAACTATAGATCTTCCATTGCTGTTTATGTTGAAAAAAGACCAAAATAAACTATCCCTCCAACAAGCATATCCTTGGATAACTTTTGTTACACACATACATCTATTATAGATTTCATTATCATACCAGGGGTAGAATTTCGGCGCGAATCCGCGAATCGATTCACGTAAAATCACTACCGGGTGAATTCGCACCAAAAAAACCCAAAAACAAACTTTTCTCTTTCTTTCTAAGTCCAAAACAGGACATTAGATGACTGGTATTTGACCCTTAGTCAACAAACATGCCGAATTTGGAAGTTGTACAAGCTTATAGCCTTATTCTTGATATTATTTTCATTAATTTCGCAATAATCCATGGATTCTCAAATTTGCGAGAATCCAGGATTCTCGCTAAATTATTCCGTGAGAATCTAAATGGACTCTCTCACTGCAGCACGAATTTCTAGGCCTGCATACTGAATCTGTTGATGTTTTATTGCCCTGCTAATATTCATAAATATATCCTATTGTCATGATCTATTCAGCAAAGGCCCACAAAACACTAACTATGCATTCCTTTCAGTCTGGAAACTATTTCCATATCAAGATATGTGTAGTAAGTAGATTCTCTTCCTATCTAAACATATTTACATGTTTCTACGCTTTATAAACAGCTTAAGCATTTGTTGTTGCATAAAACCACAGTTTTGATACTAAATTGCTCACTCATTCAGTAATCAAAATCAGAGACATTCCAAAATTCAGTAAAATGGCTATAAGAATGAGGATTTGTGATGGTTTTGCAAGAATGGTTGTACATGTATTACACAGTCTGTTAGGGATATCATTGGGCAACATTTGTGATTAACACATTTGTTTCACTATTAGTTTACTTTATAACCAAAATATGATAGGAGTTACCCATATGATATTAAAAAGGTGACTTTAGATATTCAGATTTTTGGGTCAGTTGCAAAGGCCAAGTCAACTTTTTTTCTCAGCCTTACAATGTTATATCATATAGAATCATGTTAACATTATGGAATGCGTGGTTGAAAAATATTATAAATCCCTTTTAAAAATGTTTAATAGTTGGCACTCCTTCATTTGTACTGAACTTATGATCATAGTTTATGTTCAAATTCGGTTAATTCTGTTGCGTTTGGTCAGGCCATATAACAGTACACAACTGGCAGGATATTTAAACCATTGTCTATAAAAATCAAAAACCTGAGAGGGAACAATACCTCAACAATTTGTTCAGTGATATTGTGTAGAATTCAGCTGTTTTAAAGTATGTGTCTCAGAAGAAACCTGAAAAAGGGCTATGTGAAATGCAATTTTTTGGGTTTTTTTAGCAAAAAATGCAATGCGAAAATGCAGTATTTTGTAAAAATAAATACATGAGACGGGCTCTATGTAATGTATACTTTTAGACTACCATAGAAGAAACCAATCACATTTTGTTGAACTGTTGTATGTGGCAATTTTACTCTTGTAAGCAAGAAAATGAAGGTGATGTGGTACTTCACAATGTGAAATGAAAAAATCTAAAGAAGTATTATTTTCAAAAGTTCAAGTAAAAAATAAGGGAGGGTGGTGGGGGGGGGGAGTTATGCGCTGAAATGCTAATTTTAAATGCTGCGCACACAGTCTTCTTTTTGGCCTAAGACTAACATTTAGAATGCTCATTGCAAGTTTAAGCTCTAGGTGAACTTTTATGACAAAACATATGCCCATCTCTGATACCTGCCAACATCAAAAATATCTCAGAAAATATGAAATTTGAATGTCAATGGACTATTAACGTCCATTGTTGCTGGTACATCAATCAACCAAAGTTCATTAACCAGAAGTCCTAAGTGTAAATATAGCTTAGAGCGGCAGCTTTGTAATACCAAGGATCTATGGTAATACCGATAATATAATGGTTTTGACAGTAATTTTCACAGAGTGGTCAATACAATCCAAATTGCCATTATGATAATAGCTACAAAACCTTAAATGCCTTACAAAATATTATATTACAACTCCTGCAGATTTTGTATTTATCATCTCAATCATCGTCAAGTCAAAAGTGTAAATAACTAGGAGCTATCAGTTTTGAGGAACATTTTTTCAAGAAGTAAAATCCAATACAATCATCCAATGGATTATCGTAATAATTTAACTCGTTAAATGAAACCGAATGAAACACTGAAATTGTTCTGAGAATCCATACAGATATTCACAATTGTCTTAACCCTTATACTCCTGAACCACATGAAATCCCTTTTAAAAACTATGTATATCTCCCCGGGCGATTGCGGCGGGTGATAAATGCAGACAGAATTGTATAATTACGGGCGCGTGACCCCCTGACTGAGTCTACTAAGACACTGTACTCCATGCTGTTTGACCCAGGTTTGACTCATGTTGCCGGCAAATCTGGTTTTCCCCCGCAAAATTTCGCCCCATTTCCACCCCTGGATAGTTTTTCCAACATTTCCATCCATTCTTCATCTTAGAATGGAAGTTTTACTTCCATGATCTTAGCAAAAATACTACACCCCTGTCATGGAAATAAAGAGAACGCTAATATTTCTCATTAGGACTACTATATTTTGTATGGAAATAATGCTGAAATCAGCTTCAAGGCAAATACTCTGATTTTGCTGAGGGTCAACAAGAATCTATTGGAATTCAATCACTGACTGCAATCATACCGTCGCTGTTCTGACATAACGACACATCACAACAGAATTAAGTAAAGTGATGTGTCATTATGTCAGAACAGTGACAATACATAATCCTGTAGAAGTCAAGTTTGGTGTGAAAAACATTTCCCTTTTTATACAACAGGTCAAAAATCATAACAAAACTACATAAAGAAAATTCTTTTGCAGCTTATTAAACAATTGATTTAATCCTATGGCATGTCTGAGGCCTTAACATCACCTATAGATTCAAGAAGTCAAGTTTAGTCCAAGAGTCAAAAATTAAATAGCTTGAAGGAGTTTGGATATGGTTCAGATAACACATTGTAAGAACAAAATAAAAAGTGAGCAATGAAATAATAATAAATAGTATGGAATGTGTATTATACGCTACCGTTCACCAATGTCTGTTCTTTAATTATGGCAACAAACAATGGATACAACAAGACCATTTTGGAATAATTTGTGAAGAATTTGAGGTTTTTGGTCTTGAATTAAAATTAAGGTCTATCAGCATGTGAACAGAATCTGAATCAAAATTGAACAGGAAATTCTGCTTCAAGTAAAATGCTAAATTATTGTTAATTAATTAATATGTGTCACCTTCAGATAATTGCTAGAAATATTATTTTGGTCAAATAGATGTAACAATAATTTGTGTGAAAACCAGATCCAGAAGCCCCTTTGTCAGATAGTCTATTTATCTATCACAAGACAAGTAACGTAACAGCGTCATTTATTAATTGCTGCATTTAAACGCTTGCATCTACTTGGGCGCTGGCGTAAACATAAACGCCGTAAAGTTAAGTTACTGTCCGGAGGAAGGGACATAGAGTATAGATGGCTCTTCATTCATACATTTTGACTGAACTTAATGCCATTTGGTATAGAATCATGAGACGCAATGTTCATCACAGGATCAAATTATCATTAATTCTTGTCAAATATTTTGGACATAAATTAGGACTTGTCATGGCATCGCTACATGGCTCGCAATCACAATGTCGAACTACTAGCCTGTCACCTACAAGTACCTAAAAACCCTTATATTATTCTACTGTTCAGTCCTAACTAGAGATATTCAGTACAATTCACTCACTATGGTATAGTTACACTCTGCAATAATTGATTAATTCGTGATATTAGAAATGCTATCAGATGACAATCACTTCTATTTCCTTGTCAATACTTGTATCACAATGAACAATAATGTCAAACGGTGTTTTCAATTAAAGGTTTCACCCGGCCTACATATTTTCATTTTGATAACTTGTAACTGTATGTAGCACAAGAAATAAAATTGTGGCCAATAAAATTCACACATGATGTGAGAGGGAAAGATGTAACTAATTCACGCTTTTTAAGTATGAAATCAAAATAAATGTGAGATTTCAGCCTTTGAACCCGTCTATATTATTATTGTTTGTTTGTTTGTTTACACGGTCGGTCCGTACGGACACACGCTTGGGTCCTGAAAGGACCTTACAAATGGAGAAGACAAATGGAGCAAACAAAATGTAATTTACAAATATTTGAACTTAATATCTGTGGATCACCCTGATTCCCTGACTTTCCCCGGATTAACTGGACCGGTCCGAATCAATTTCAGGGGCGGGTATACTTTTTTAATCATATTTTAAGTATAATATTGAGTTGGGTATGGTACTCAGTTCAGGGAATATATGGATGTGACTCGAACAGGTCCGGGTTAAAAAAATTGAGCCACCACTAACAGGTATCTAGGTATATTAACAAAGATTTACATTTTTTAGTCATTGGCAATTTTAACATTGTTAAACAGCAACATTATGTTTTCAAATCAATACCTTGCTTAAAGCAGGATTATATCTCATTCTCACCTGTGCAATTTCATTAAATATAGTTTATCAAATTTGCGAGCATCAAAAATAATGCTGTGCAATATTTTATAATAAAATAAAATCAACTATTAACAAATCAATGTAAGACGATACAGCCAATAAGTATTGTTACATCGATGGAGGAAATCATATCATATTGATTATATTTATTGTCCAACTCACCTATGCCTTGATTGCCTTACTCAAATTCAGCAGTCAAAAAATCACAGTAAATGTAATTCCAATAGGGTTTTTGATGAAATGTATCAAAATATACGATCAAATTTCTACAGGTAATAGTAATAGCTATCCTCCTCCCAAGAATGCCGAGGTGATGATGTATCAATTCGTCATCTGTATATACACCTAGTCAAACAGCTCTAGTTGCTTCTAGAAAAATGAATAATTCACACTCAGCTCAGAGGATGGCTATAGTAATTCCACTATCAAACACACAAATATAAGAAATCCATACAAGATGAGATGCACTGAGAAAAAGATGAAGATGTCACAACGTCTACAATCAGTAAAAAGCTACGGCAACCACATCTCTCTGTAGTATGGCAACATGACGGTGTGTCTTAGTGATTTGTAGCATGTGTACCTACATACGTGCGTGCCTGTGTACATGCATCCGATGTGTGGTGGCGGTAGTTAAATAACAACACAACTGAAGTGACCTAACTGTTTTGGGTTCAGTAATTGTGACAGCCTTTCACTGACACTGACACACAGCTGATACCCTGGCTGACTAGCAGACCGGACCGACCGATTATGGACTGGACAATCAGTATGCCCTTTAATTTTGTTATTATTTGCAAGTGAGCTGCTGCTGCTGCTCTAAAGATGATATAAAGCATCAGGATCTATGCCCTATGTTGTGCTACAGTGACTAATACCAGTTTGCTGCCTGACTGCATGCCCTGCTTGGATTGATTTGAGTATTGTACAGAAATATTTTTCTGGGAGTTAAACTTTGTCAGGATGGCGGCAATCCGGGTATAATCCATGTATTTTAGTAACACTGGTTGTGCAGGAAATAAAGTGCACATGTAAATCCGAAATAAACGGACAAAAGATAACAACAGAAATTGTTTCAAAAGTTTTTTATTAAATATTACACCTGCAAAAAGCTCTTTTTTAATTTAACCGTATAAAACAATTTTTGTTTTATACCTGAATATAATAGGAGTATATTTTTTTTAGATTTCAATTTGTTTTTCACTGCTCAATTTTACAGCATATTTAAAATAAATGACAAAATATCCCGCTCGTTCTCGTTGTGATTGTAATTGCCCATAAATATGTTAAGTGTGTTATCTCAGCAGCACCATGGAACTGACCTATTACCTATGCATTGCAACAATTAATCAAACTGGGCCACGCTACTACCTGGGGACCGAAGTGCGATCAAGTACAAGTACCATGGCCTTACTTTGACCATTGGCAGCAGCACAAAGCAGCGAAATTATCGGACAAGAGCCAAATGGTCGAAATTCGTAAACGTGATCAACCCTTCAATGATTAGAATACCCCCAGGTTGTACAACTACAGTGGGGTGAACTGAAATATTGAATAGAATGATCCATTAGCATTACAAGGGGTGCGGTTGTAATTTCTTGGGGGAGGGGGATTTCTCCCCTTGACTAGCAATTGCAGCTGCTCATATATTAATTCAATAATGCCAAGCCATAGAAATCACTGCCCATAAATGGCGTGATATGTCATTACCTGGTGGTTTGCATGGCATAGAAAACGTCATCAGAATTGGAGCATTTATAGGAAGTTCTAATTGTATCATATTATAGGAGTTTGACTCATTAGCCGGAAAATTTAGTATTACACCCACTTACGGATACGGAAGTATTGTTCTATAATCTGTCAGGATTTTTTCATTAATAATTTAATATAAACACATTTTGGTGTTTTTTTTCATTATCATTGTATACTTATATACCTAAAGATTGAGAAATCATCCGGCCTAAGTTATTGGGGGAGGGGTTGTTGTTCAACCCAAAGAAAATAGCAGATGTTGTGTTTTTGAAACAACAATGTTACCTGCGTGATGGTAAAATATTTTAGCCAAAATATGATCTTCAAAAAGGAATTGGTGTAATTAGTTATTAGAATTTACTTTTCCCTTTTTTCCAAATAGGTGTTTTCTTTTGGAAACTTTAATCAATTCACAATAATTTTCAATCTTTTATAAAAAAAAGTATCAATATAATACTTGCAACTTCAGGTGTTTTTTTTAATTTAAGGGTTTTTTTGGCTTGGTAAGTATAAAAGAATGCCAGACATACCAGTTTTATTTTTAAAATTCCAATTCTCACTTCAAGGATATTCGCATATTAGGCCAAATAAAAAAATTAACATGTTTCTCGTCCCTCGCCTGCTTCCTTTTTTTTTTCCGTATCAATTTTCTTTTCTTATTTCAGTTATAGCTTTTTTGTTCAGGTGTTTCTGAGTTTGATATGTTTGTAACAGTTTTGCTTCTTTCTTATGCATCTAAACCCTAACTCGTCCCTCCCCTCTCCTTTTCCAAAAATCTTTTTCTCGCGGCGAAAAGTGACCCAAAAAATCACCGCAATCCCCCCCCCCCACCCCCCCCGGATTTGAACCACAGACCTCCGGCACATGGGGCAAGGGATTTTTCAGTACACCAGGGTGTCAAGGCTACCTTAGTACGCAGTATACTGCGCCAAGTATATAGGCTGGGTCCATGTTTTCATCGAAAAACTTCCACGCCGGGTGATACAAACAGGCTGGGTCGTGGTAATTTGCGGTATATGGTAGGGTTAGGGTTAAACAAATGTTGTGGTGACCGACCCCTAAGAACCATGAAATAAAAGTGATTATAAAGAAACCTCCTCATCTTTAAGTTTCGCAAAGTTAATCGCTTAAGGGCGATTTTGCATTAAAAAGTTTAAAAAGAAGAGCATCCCTCCTTCCTTTTTTGGAAAAAGTCTGGACGCTAAACATGTTTATTTTTTACTTTGCCTTTTTGGTTTGATTATTATCCAATACAAATTGTGATAAAACCACAGGAAAACAATTGACCAAACCACTCAGGCTGAAAATGATAATTCCATCTAACCAGTCACCTGTAACATAACAATAACATTGCACAAAATCTGGACATTTATTCTGATCTAAATAGTTTAGTGACTTATGCAAGAATATATTCAGATTATCTTCATGAATATAAGGAAGGCAATTGAAGTGATACTTTTAAAAATATTCAGAAATTAAGGTTTGTTTATATTTCTATTTTCTTAATACTTTGCAAGCCTCTGGGAGAAATATACCTTATGACTTGATGCGTCACATTTTTAGTATTTAAAGGTCCAGTGAGTGCTCATGAAACTTATTTTCAAAAGTTAAATATTTTAGTTGGAACATTTCATGTGTTACTTTTTATAAAAGGTGAATAAATATATGAAAAATGATCAAAAATGTTCACCTGTTTGCCCGTATACCAAATCCAAGCTCCCCCCTCCAGAAACGTAACGAACCACAAAGTGGTTTGGGGACTTCACTGGGATGTCACAACAGGAAGGAACTAAAGTGACAGCTCAGAGATTCACAGACGGATTTCACAGTTCTCATTGTTGCCTGGAAGAGCAGGTTTTTCAAAATATGAAGATCGTTTTTAAACACGGATTTTGAGCACATTTATGGTTTTTGTAAATTTCTTTCCCTATAACCCTAACACTGCCAAATCCAGAATCCAACGAGCCAGCGTGTTTGTTTAATCTGGTGTGGAAGTTTTTCAAAGAAATTCTGACCCCAGCCTATATACTATTAATTTTATACTGCGCCTAGTAGCCTTGACACCCGTGGTGTACTGGAAAATCCCAAGCCCCCCCGTAATCCGGGGATGGGAGGGGGGGGGGGGGGTGCGGTGATATTTTGGGTCACTTTTCGCCACGGGGGAAAACATTCTGAAAAAAGTGGCCGGCAGGTTTAGGGTTAATGGATCGCTCATAAAATGTTTATTTTCGAAATCCTTGTGATTTCCTCTTTATTTTGATATGCATGTAATACATGTATACACTTTGCTGGACCTTTTAAATTATTCAATAAATAAAGGAAGTTCAACAGGCCTCATATGCCATCATCCGGATTCATCCCACACTGCATAGATCTCTGAATCTCATTCCACATCCTATATTCTACCACAATCAATTTAACTACCAGTTAAGTCATTTATACTATACATTAATAACCACAAATAGCAGACACATCAATAATAATAGTTTTGATAACCTTATACATGATCAGGGGAAAAAACAAAAAACTAAACCGCTTGGCATTATATCAAAATTCTACTTATTATTGTTATCACTTAGAAAAGCCAATTAACAATCAGGCCAAAAACAAAAACAAAAAAAGTTGACTTCCCCTTTCCGACCGACCTGAATTTTCGAAAATCTAGGGTCGCTATTTTTTTTTGAAAAAATTGAAAGAAGCACATAACAATAAAGAAAGGTGAAAACGTGTTTTTGAGTAGTATCTGCTTGTTTAAAAATCAAAATAAAATAATAATAATAAAAAAAATATTTAAAAAAATAAATATTTAAAACATGTTTTTGTGTAGTATCTCCCTATTTAGATTTTCAAAAAGAAAAAAAGAAAAAAATCCGACCGTCCGACCCACACTCTGGCTCTGCTACTGAGTAAATACTAATAACTAATTACTAATAAGTAAATTCTAATAACTAATTACACCAAGTAGTTCCTTTTTGAAGATCATATTTTGGCTAAAATATTTTGGGCAAGTCAACTTTTTTTTTTTGGCCTCATTGTATATCTAACAAATTTGTTTTATAGAATTATGCCCTTCTTTTATTGATCTCAACTTTTACAATGTGAATTCGCAGTTTTTGGGGGTTTGTTTTTATCTCAATAATCATTAAAGGTCTTCTCTATAATGTATTGAAACAAATGCAGTCAGTTATCAAACAATAGGCTTAAGATATTTACTTTTATTTACCCCAAATTCAATATTATATTAATTTGTACATAATATTTTGTGTTAAATCTGAGATTTGTGTTATTTGTATGAATACTGTTAATGTGAAGAAAAACATAAGCACTACATAATTTTTCGCTCTTTTTAAGCTTCAAGTAGCTGTCACAAAAAACAAACAAAAAACACCATATATTTTGGGTGTAAATCAATATTATACATTGTAGGCCTATAACTGCAAATTTAAGATCAGGCAAAAATGCTTCAGAATTGACAAAGAGCACAAAATAATTCTTCAAAATGTTATAGTGGAAAAATGACACCTTTGTGGTTAAAAAGCTTTGGATACTGCTTTTCGATTTGATGAAGAACAATTATTGTAAAATTGTCTTAATTTTCTTTGTTTTTCCATGCCTAATTCCATCAATCTCAAAATGTATTTGACCAACAATTGCCCCATTTTGCCGCGACAGTACACATGTATATTATTAATCAAATACCGGTCATGTTTTCTTAAGCTTTAAACATTCACGGTATTTTGGGTATGATGACATTGACATACATTGAGTGGCTCAATAAAATACCGGTAATTTATCAGGCAGAGAGCTTTCACAAATTTGACATTCAATGAGATATGTAATTGTCTATCTAAAACTTGTCACATTCAATTCGGTGTCTGCAGTATCAGCAGCCTTTGCAATTATGTTTGCTTGAACATTAGTACCAATACCTAATGAAGAAATGAAGTTTCTATTGGAAAATGATCAATTGATGAGTATCAATAGATGTTATTGCGCCATCAATTAAAACCATAAATACTGGAATTTATGATTAAATAGAGATCAAATCCAAGAATTTAGTCCAACTAAGAAAAAAAGTGTCTTTCAATATAGAGCATTCATTTGGAATTTAGGAATTCACAGTTTAAATCCTTGTCAAGGAAGCTCATTTCTCTACAAACATAAGGGAAGATTAACTGTTATCATCACTTCCACCTCATGAACTATTAGTAATTTTGATTTAAGTCCAACTAAGAGTTAATCCAGGAACCTTTCACACTAAAGATAGGCACTGGGTCATGTCTTCCTCTTATTACGAGGGGCATTCAGTAAATAATGAAAGTGATCATGGTATGGGATGCATGAGTGATTCTATTGAGGGATAATGTGATCAATACAAAGTATGAACCTTTGTCTTTCAAACAATACACTTTTGGAATGTTAGATACCTTTGGTTATGTAATGTCATTAACATAAACACAATAGGTTTCAGACACTGACTGAAATCTGTCAATTATTTGGCTGGATATGTAATATGTTGAAAATGGGTTGATCGATACATTTGCGTATATCTCGGCAATGCAAGCATAAAAACAGATAACACTTGGCACATAGTTAGAACACACACTTATCTCCGCTTGACATTATTTTTTAGACCTGAATTCCTTAACGCAAATAAGAAGGGACCATCTCAAATGCGCTTTTATTTAGCAAAATCCGCAATAATATACCTTTGAAAACAACAAAGGATAAAGAACAATGGAGGGATTATAATTTAGTAAATTTGTGTGGGATGTAAAGCAATAATAGTGGGGATTTCAGAAGGAGCTGTTCATAAAATTTCCTCAAACCATTGAAATTATGTGACGATTACTTTAACAATACATATATAGTAGCTCTAAAGATAACAGTAATAAGAGAGGTTGTGGCAGCCATCTTTGATTGATACATTCATGTATATCTTTATTTTGACTATCACAATATTTAAACACATTGATTTAAGCATTTTTAATTATTTCTGATTAGAATTTGAAGGCACAGTAAGCTTTTATCTGGTAAATTTCTTGATTTTAGCCATTTGTGGCCCTGTTCAAAATGATCTGCCGTCTGCGCATGCGCACATTTTCTGCAGGTTTCATGCGAATAAGTTCAGAAAATTAGTTAACTATCATATGGAATCTCCCAAACTGGTTAATTGCTTGGATTTTTCATAAATTGTTTGATTTTCCGCAATATTAGTGATTCGCTGACTGGGCATTTTTCAATGAAAATTGGCTATTTGAAATACTGATATTTGTATACTTTTTATTCGATTGCCTCTCCTTACTTTTTACTCATATACTACATACATCAAATTACACAGGGATTTAAGTTATTGTCTTTTTATCATACTTACGTGAAAAAAAATGGGATTTACCTGCTTCTGGTGTCATGTTATGCAATCTTCTTATCACATGTTTCATACAAATAATTCAAATTTCCCGCCAAATAACTGATTAAGTAGTGTCCCAAGTGTACTTACTTTGAGACAATGCTATGACATCATAGTTCACACTTATAAATCCAAAACTGTACTGTTTGAAAGATAAAGGTTCATACTTTGTATTGATCACATTATCCCCTCAATAGAATCACTCATGCATCCCATACCATGATCACTTTCATTATTTACTGAATGCCCCTCGTACTATGAGAAGTCACTTCAGAGGTGTAAAAGCTATTAAAACCCTGTCCTTTCCAGATTTTCAAAACTGTGACAATCAATCTATAGAATTCTCAATACCTGCTACTGTTTGGAAGAGACAGCCCTGTGAAGTTCTAAATTTGCAGTCACCAAGCAACTACAAACCTTGCAGTTCAAATATAACATTAATACCCTGCCTTGATAAGTTCCCATTAGGCTGCATTGCTCACTGCTAGGCAGGAATGCTGGACCCAATTAACAAATCGCCTACTAATTGACCTATATTAATTAGCATGAACTGGTGGGCAGCTTTGACGTACCATTTCCCTCTGACCTTCATCCAAAGATCATTGTCTATTTTAGTTGTGTGTAAATTTTGTGACATCACGGAAGGTCATTCTATACAATGCTGATTGCCGGAACTTTTTGGTATAGCTGATTTAAGCTCTATTAAAACCAATCATTTCAAACAATTTATAGACCAAATAGCCAAATTGGAAGAGTAAATACATCGAAAATCCCATTTTACAATCTTAAAGATCACATGTCTTCAAACATCCCATAGGCCTACACGTACTGAAATAGAAACTATATAGAGAGAAAGAGATACATTGGAATTTAAATCAAAAAATGATCCCACTATTGGGGATTCAGAGTTTTAAATACTATTATTTGGAAATGAGTCATAATACGTTCCAATTTCTTTACATCATTTAATATCATCTTATTCTTCTTTCATTACCACACAATTATCCAAGGAGTCTAAAAATATTTTAATTTCTTGAAATAAAAGTTGTTTCTTCTTTTTGTTCCATAATTATACAACCCAGTCTTTAGATGTCAATGTTCAGGACAAGTAGTCCTAGGATTACCCTATTATCTAAACCTAAAACTGCTCCCAATCCGAGAACCGCTATCAACCCGAGAACTGTCCCGTTAGCTCAGCTAGGATGGCTGACTCAATGTTTCTATATTCTATCTTAGTATAGTATTTCCCTGGATAGACTGGTTTTCGTGGCCCTGCGGGGAGGGCTACAGGACAAGCAGCAGATGCTTTGGGCATTTTCGTAAACTTGAATTATTGGCAACATTTGTTTGTTTGTTGGTTAGTTGGGGTTTGTTGGTTTGCTGGGGTGTTTGTTGGTTTGTTGGAGTATTTGTTGGGGTTTATATATGTTTGTTTGTTTGATTACACAGTCCGTCCATGCGGACACATGCTCAAATCTTAAATACCCGTTTTCATCTATATCTACGATACAAACTCCAAGTTCAGATTGATGACCTTGGGTCACTCCGTTGATTCGTTCAAAATCTAATAATTGTCATTACAAATGTCCATCCTATTCTTAAGTAACAAGATTCAATCCAATTTCAAAGTAGCCCTACCATAGGACGACCCTATCTGAGCCAAGGAACTGCTCCCCTCAGAGAGCCGATATCAACCCAAGAACCGCTAACAACCTGAGAACCGCTAACAACCTGAGAACCGCCATGCCCATCTTACATGTAGTATTTCCCTGGATAGGATGATTTTTTGAAATAGCAGCCCTACCTGGAGGGCCATTTCAAAGTTACATTTTATGCAGCATAAAGTCGAAACCAAAACAAGGAGACAGATTCATACAGCTGAAACTAAAACATGGCCGCCATTGCTGGTCTCTAAGAAACAACCTTATTGATAATCTGGGCATGCCACAATCAATAGTTTTTAAGTAAATCAACACAGACCCCTCAGGCCATCAGCTGCAAAGTCAAGGTGAACAATTTCAAGTCTTTTCTTTTATAACATGCTTAAATCCTACTCACCTTTTTAATCAATTTAAGGCTATTTCCTACAGGCGAATAAGAGGTTTGTTATGGGTTGGTTGGTTATAAGGTGAGCATTTCTAAGCTTGCATACTGAATTAATTTTATTTTTTATTTAATTAATCCATCAAATTAGACAGATTCGTGACCAGGAAATGTACCAGAAATCGATCATATGCCAATAATTTACTATTGCAATGATTCTATTATTTGGTTGAGTAGGCCAAAAAAGAACAAAACTACCTTGACAAATAATGTCTCGAAGCTTAAAAGCTTCATTTAGATGCAGACATGAATGCAAGAATAATCATAGAGGCCTCACAATATTGACATACACAAACCCCGGAAAATTAAACCTGGAAACTCCGCACATTTTTAATGTACTGAAAGCCCAAGCTAAAATTGTGCCATATCTTGAATTTCTGATCTTAAGATTATCATGCTAACCAGTAATTTAAGTAAAATAAATCTGTATAACAATTCGCCAATCTTGATTCTCATGTTTCAAGCCAATAGATGGCTCACTAGCATGCATAGAGTAACTTCATCATCAACATCCTATTTTACTACCACAAGAGGGCTCACTTCACTTCATGTGCATTCATCACAGACCTTTATCTACTCAGGATCAGACGGCGCATTTAATCAAATGCGTGTGAATAGATCTAGAGTAAGGAAATCACTGTGCTTAGCGGCATTAATTAATGAGTTAAAGTGAATGTCAAGATGTATCTAGAATATTCTAGAATCTAGAGGATACAAGTACATGTTCATTTCGAGCAACACTACAAAAAATATATGTTTTATTTTATCTTCATTGCAAACTCAGGCGAATATTAGATATTTTTGAACAAATTTGTACCAAGTGTTGTTTCAAAAAATAAGATGAAAGTTTGCTTGGGGTAAGTTTTCAGGGTTGTTTTTAACTACAACATGAACTTAAATATTTGCAAAATATGTTTGATGGTTTACCAACTCACACAACAAAAGAAAGTAACTGGTAATATCATATTTATTGTGCATATGTTGTGTATTCAGCATTACAAAACAAAAAATATGCCATATTTTGCGAATAACTCATTTGTTTCCATACAATAGACACAATTAGGCGACAAAAAAAGAAACACTGTTCTACAAGCCGACCGAAACATTGTCTAGAAATAAATGAGAAAAACATTTCACGTGCAGCTGACCCCAACTATTTTGTTTTGGTTGTCAAAACATAGAAAAATATTTACAGATTTGGGGATTTTTATGGTCATTTTGATAGAAAAAAAGAAAAAAAAGAAAAAAAGCCTGGCCGACAACATTTCAGTTTAGCAACAGAACTGACACAAGGAAATTACTACTGTATGATGAGTTTTAATATTGTGGTACAATCTCACATTCTGATAGTACAAGAATATCCCAACCGATGACATGAAACAGGATTTTCTTTTGCAATTCTCAACAACCTCGAGAAGAGCAGATCAACAACGTAATCATCAATTCTTATAATTAACTATCCCTATTCCCTATGAAAGAAAAACTCAATTAAAAAGTTGCAGAGAAATTGCTAGCAGATTGTTACTACAGGGGCCAAGACAAGAAGAAGGGGGATAAAAACCCATCTATTTGTAAAAACAATATGTTCTTAATTATGAGGCTAATATCATCATGATCTATTTCATGAAACAGGGTTTTCTTCTATTAACCCTAACCATCCTCAATGCCGCAAATGTGCACAGTAAAGTCTGTCTGTGCCAGCTGGCGTGGTACTTTTTCGATGAAATAATGGCCCCAGGCTACATAGTCGGGCCAATACACTGGCCCGAGTATGGTTGGCCCCCGTGGCGCACTGGTAGAGTGTTCGTCTGGCAACCGAGAGGTTGTGGGTTCAAGCCCCGGTGGCGGTGCCACTCTTTTTGTCCACGTTTTTGTCGTTGAAAAAGAAATTCTTCAAAATGTGACTTAGGAGGTTAGGGTTAAAAGAGGGGTCCTGCAAGCACATCATTGTGCATTTTATGTTAAAAAATAACTATCGAGCCCAACTTGCGTAATTATATAGAACAAAACACCATACTTATGACAAAAACGAATAAAAACTGCCATCTCTCAACATGCAATTTTTAAAATTTGCAGCAATCGAAAGTCCCGGTGTCGATAGTTGGGCTCGATAGTTACGTTTCTAACAAATTATGTTCAATGTTGTGGTTGCGGGCTCCTTTAAAGGAAGGGTCCCGCAAGCACAACATTGAGCATTATTTGTTAGAAAAATAATTATCGAGCCGAAATTACGTAATTAAATAGAACAAAACACCATACTAGTCACAAAACTGAATAAAAATTGCCATCACAGAACATGCAATTTTTAAAATTCAAGGCGATCGAAAGTCCCGGTGTCGATACTTCATGGGTATCGGTGCTCAAATTTGCGCATGTGCATTGTATAACTATGACATCATCGACACTGGGACTTTCGATTGCCGCGAATTTTAAAAAGTGCATGTTGAGAGATTGCGGTTTTTATTTGTTTTTGTCATAAGTGTGGTGTTTTTTTCTATATAATTACAAGAGTTGGGCTCGATAGTTATTTTTCTAACATATAATGCACACTTTTACGCTTGCGGGACACCTCCTTTAAAAATGGCTGAAAAATATAATTGACTTTATTCTCAATATCAATTTAATATAAAAACAACACACGCACAAAAAACAATCCTAATTCAAATACCAATGATTGGTGTTTTACAAAAGCAATTTATTCATTAGAGCATTTTCACCAAGGATCAAATGTGTTTGCATTATTGATGAGGATTCCATTGAGATAAAGTATTCCTCCTCCATCTTCCATCCTACATGTATGTAACATCCTAAACTGAATCTGTGACTTCTAGTATCTCACACATGGTTAAGACATTGGTTATATTATGCAGTATTTGTAATAGAATCATCAAATTAACACCTTCTACCTTCATCGTACTGTGCATCAAACCTAGCAACTCCAAGGTTGTGATAAGCAGTAGCAATATCCTGGGTCACTTGATTCAAAAGGAAAATATCAAAAGATAGGGAAGATGAAAAATCAATGTGTGAAAAACTAGTGGTTTACGTGATCAAAATTTACTGTACATAGTGACTTACACCTACATGTATACATCAAAAAAATGTTGATTTGAAAAATTATATATCTATTTATTCATCTACTTAAAATCAATTAATTAATTAATTTGTTTTACTTAATTATCTATTTATTTTTTACAATTTCCATCTTTTTATACAATGCCATATTGTGTTGATTTTGTTTAATTCTCCTGTTAAAAAGTTAAACTGAAATAGTAATGACCCTTTGGATTTTCTTATTTCATCACAGGCTTAGAGAGCTCAAAATACACAGAGGCTAAGGGCGATAATTTAGCCCCCAGTTGTCACAAAACAGCCCTCTGAGAACAATTTAGTCTATTTTTGGTCAAATGTACTACAAGGGCTACTCTGGCAGAATTTGCTAAAAATAGCCCTCACCGCCAAAAAAAGTATAGCTTAATGGCTCTTTCAATTTTGTGATTAGTTTTATGGAAAAATTCATTCTGTGTTAATAATGTTGATATTAATAATTCATACTACACCAATTAACATATTTATTAAGCGTACATAACAGGGCAGCCAGGCTCTAGTCTCAGTGCCTTGATCAGTTAGGTGACGGTGTGACTGGAAAATGAAATGCTACGAGTGGAAACCAATATCTTTCAATGGGAATTCCATGCCAGAAATGACTCTTCCCAATATGCCAACAGGAAGAGTTGGAGAGACCTTGAGAAGTTCAAGTGGATACAACGTCAAAGATATTGCGCTCGCCCGGATTTCATATGAATGTTACCGACTGAGGTAGCAATATTGTGTGTGGCGAAGTGATCTGTTGGGTCCTTGTGGAATGGAAATCTGATGATGTGGTACATCTACCTCCACGATAGTTTTGGCATCAGTTGTTTTAATTTAAACATTATAATATGCTGAATTGCTGATTCAATGGTATCCGTACATCTTCATCCCTTGTATGGGGCGTTATACTTTTCCAAGAGATTTATTTTATATATTATCTATTTTGCCCATTAATAATTATCATCCGTATTTCACTTGACTAACTGAGATGTAATTAGGCCAACAAAAAAAAGGGTTTGTCTCAAATGACCCGCGCGCATTCCCAAAACCGCCTGCGTTATTTTTTTTTCTATTTTCTTTTTTCCCCAATTTTTTTCTCAATTTTTTTCCCAATTTTTTTCTTCTTTTTCAATTTTCTCAAAAAAATCTTGCAAAATCCAACTTTTTGGCCAAACAAATGATGATCAGGTCTAAATTGAAAAAATTAAAAAATTAAAAAATCCGCATACCGCATTAGATTTTCAGTCTCTCATGTCATTTGAGACAAACTTCTTTTTTGGGCCTTATATGCAGCACAGAGGCCACTTCATCTGTCTGTGTGCTTGAATGAAGCGACATTTTTACACCACAAATGATCAATATCATTTTAAAACAAAATGTGAGGGAATTGAAATCCTCTTTGATGATGCTTTCTACAATGCTATCTAAAAAAATTGTTAACAATATATAAACTCTGACAAACCGGTGTGAAAAAATGCATGGTCTCAAACCCATTCCCTCTTGCTATTGCGTTGAAAGACTACATGATGGACCAAGAGGCTGTGTTGCGATATGTATACAAAGTTGTTATTTTGACTGGATGGAAGTAAATATATGTTATGATAATATTAGTAAGGAAAACAAACTGTTTATGTCCTCCTCCAACTGACTTTAATTTTGAAAACTAACAAAAAAAGGTAGGGTTTTGGGGGCTGCTTTTTTTGTTGTTGCTTTTGCTGTAAAATGAAAACTAACCATAATTTTGGAAATTCATGAATTTCGTTTCCTCTTCCAAAATATTACCTTTTGGAAATAAATACTTTTTTATTGAAACTATTTCTTTACTCTTCTATATTCATTTTAATAATAAATTAAAAGTTTTCAATATGTGCATGATTTTCATATACTATTTTGACAATTATTAAGTGAATTATGTATCTTTTGAATATACAGGGTGTCTCAAAATAAGTGTCCCATGTGAACCATGATTTTTTGGCAATGAAATATATAAAAATTGTTCGCGAAATACTAATGACCATGTTCAGCAATCTTTAATGTGCCATAAGATATTTTTTTCAAATTATGGCAAATCTACTCGGGCATGTTCAAATTCAGCTTTGGCCACATTTCATGTGAAGAGAGCTCTTTTATTAGAATTGTCATACTGTGTATAATCAATAAAATCAATAATAATCTACCTACTAAATGTTGATAGTTTGTTGAATTGAACAGAAAAACATATTTTCATCCATATTATCCATGTCATACCATAATTATTTGAATTTTAGACGGTATTTTAAACAATACATTAACATCCTAAAATCATCATCGTAATCACAAAGGCAGTTATTCCAGTAGAAAGTAATTTCCTTTTCAAAAGTGGCCAAAGTGGGATTTGCACTTTTGTTACTGATGTGATCATATCTCGGTAGTTTAGGTGGTGAAATTCAATGGGATAAAGTGTATTTGATAGAAGACTAATAGGGCTTAAAAACGGTCTGCTTTTTTAAAACAAAAAGACACGGAATGTATTTTTAATCAATTTTCTAACTCATGGGACACTTATTTTGAGACACCCTGTATTTTTTGAATCTCAACTGACCGACCCAACCATCAACCAACTATTTTTTCTTGGCCTAATGATTACACACGATTGTAGATAGGAACCCAACAGGTTACATTCCTTGGCATACAAGTAGCTAACTTTAATGACACCTTGCTGTGAAAAGGTTACACTATAATAGGAAACAAAACCAGAATGGTGCAACAGAAATATTTCTGAGCCACTTAAATACGTCATATAAGTACTTGTTTCCAGAAAATTCAAAACAAGTAGTTTCTTGTCTGCTTTCATTTGTCTGTGGTGTGGAAGATATGGATGGAGTGAAACGAATTGGACACATTTACACTCATCTTACTCCGATTTGGAATATTTTCTCAAAAATTATATACACTCTTTAATACTACAGAGACCCATTGGCACAGTAAAAATTATTTATTTTTTTGTGCAAATTTACATTCACAACATTTGCAATATTTTCATATTTCATTCAGTTAGCCTACATGCAGAGGTAGTGTGTGCATACATGTACATGTAATCAGTAACTGTCACTGATGTAATATAATTATCAGAGGACACTAGCTCTACTGTGTACAGCTTCAATGCAAATGAAGACTGATAGATAGCTAATTTAAATTGAGTAATTGATCAAGTTCAAGGCAAACAATAATACTTGACATACAAATGCCCTTGAACATGTCGAATTACCAATAGCTTGTTTATATCAACATGGTATATAGGTCAAATCAAAACCAAAACCATGATAATTTCTATACAGAAATCAATATTCCCGTGGAATGGAGAAGTAAACTGGATACTATCAGTAGGTCGGTTTTGAAAGTTGATCAAAATCAAACACTCTGGGGATTTTCGGTCTTTATGGCAATTGGATCACAATTCTATTCACTACAGTAAGTCATGACATTTTGATGTTGAGATGCAAGACAATTTGATAGAACACATTTTAGTGTATGGATGGATCAAGTGGACTCTGAAAATATTTGGGAAAGAAATGGTACAGAAAATGTCAAGGGGTCACATGTGGTACATGTATATGTGTACAATACTTGGGTCATCCTAGGGTTGGGGTTATGGGTTTGTGACAATCTAGTGAATTAGCAAAGCATCTATGAACTATATTTTTCTCTTAATGTTGTCTAGGTAAATACATAGAATTGTCACTTCTTAGTTCTTACAGGGCAGAAATGGTTAGAATCAAACTAGGTTTGTTTTAATAATTCATATTTTCTTCAACAAAACAGCTTCTTAAATAACTCAACTAAAATAAGGCTTATCTGTCAACAACTGTGAAACACTATATAGTAGTATATGAAACCAGTCCATCTGATTAACCTGTCCTTACATTCAATCATCAACATCCTATCAATTGTAATAGAGACCCGGACCTTTCACCTAACTGTTGTCAAAAGGGACTTGTGCATCCTTCCCGCCTGTTAAAAGAGGTGGCGTTTCTAATAATGTACTATCATCAACATCATTAGAAATGAGATTAATCAGTTTGTTGAACGTCATAATATTAATAATTATCACTGTTGATGTCGGAGGAGTGGGCTCTCTCATTATTCATCTTCACATCAAAAGCGTGTTCTCTTCTCTCACTGCATGTCAGTTATACAGAATGTGTCTTCATTTAGGTTGTGATCCAGTTTTCCTATGTTTCTTTTTGTGTAACAAATTCAAATTTTTGATAAATTTTTGGGGGTTGTTTTTTATATGAGGGTATTTTTTTACATTATACCGTATACGTCTACAGTCTACACATTTTTAAGAGATTTCTTATTTTTATTAAGCAAAAAGTCATGTTTACAGTCTGGGCATTTTAAAGGAAGACTTTGAAAATTAAAAAAATATTGGAAGGATAACATTTTAAGTTGGTCAGTTGGTATGAAAAAAGGAAATAAAATAAAACGCTTCAACTTTGCCAATTCTTAGCAAAAAGATTAGAAATAAAAATTCAATATTATCATTATTTACATTGATGATATTTATTAATTCATTTTTAGTTTTTGTGTAATTTTTCAAAAATCTCACTTTTTTATTTCCAGACATTTCTTTTTTGTTCTTTCATTTTTAAAACAAAAATTCAAATGCCCAAATTATAGATCATGTTGTCTCTTAGAACAGATTGCTTTTCAGTCACCTTATCCCTGCAGCTATCCAGACCATACTATTCACATAGAAAAAACCCACTGTATTGACTTTCACATGTGGAGATATAATCAAGCGAAAGCTAATCATACGAAAGCTAATCATGTGACGGCTAACGAGACACTATAGAATAATCTAAATACTTAATGTGCATTCAGTGCATTCAATGACAACATTGTGCATATTTCATTAACCAAAGAAACAACTAAATAATCTAAGCCATTTAAAATAAATAACACATTTAAGAATATTATTCTACCACTAAAACTTCCAATGGTGGCTTATAAAAATAAAACAACAAGAATTCTTTGAGTATAATATCCTCCCTCTATCATGTGCATGTTCACCTCAAATTTATCAAAATATAAGAATGGCGCATACACATAGTGACCGAACAAAATGGTCGACCTACATGTAGGATAAGCCCAGGGGGCCACTATAAAAGTTGTAATCATCGGTGTGAATCCACTCTCAAAAACTACCCTTAACCCTAACACTCTTTGAGTACTACGAATTACTACGATGCGGCGTGCTTGTGTCACCTGGCTCGGCAGTTTTTCGATGAAATAATGGCCCCAGGGTATATACAGGGCGGAATATACTCCGCCATGTATGCCCCCCCCCCCCCTGGCCTAGCGGTAGATCGTCTGCCTCTGAACCAAGAGGTCCGGGGTTTGAGCCCCGGGGAGTGGGGGTACTTTTTCCCCTTGCTATTTGGCAGCGAAAACAATTCTTTGGAAAAGGTGCCTCGGGGGTTAGGTTTAATGCGGATTCTCAAAGAACGATAAAGTGCCCCATAACAAGGATTGATGCTGTGATGAATCATACTCATGGCAAATGATACTGGTCCGCAAGATGGAGTTTAGACTGAAATGAACATATGAAGTAATAGTGTGATTCAGTTTTTTAGTAATTTTTTGTAAATTTTAGTAAATCTGTCTTAACCCTAACTCTACCCCCCACCCCCACCCCCACTTTTTTCAGAATTTTTTCCGCGCATAGAAAAGTGACCCAAAATGTTGCCACGACTTAATTTGAACCACGGACCTCCGGCACACTGGGCTTGGGATTTTCCACTGCACCACGAGTGTCAAGGCTACTTGTAGGCTATTTTTTCATTGAAAAACTTCCACGCTGTGTGATACAAATAAACTTGGGTCGTGGTATTTTGTGGTATGGTAGGGTTAGGGTTATAGGCCTAAAGATTTTGGGCTATTTTGACAATGGTGACATGTGACTAACGGTCAAAACAACCCTTAGCACGGATTCAGGTTGAAAAAGTGAAAAAGACACCTCAACCTCATTCTCTGAAATTGGCGATTTTGATACCCTTAACACGTTGTGATCTAAAACTGCGCCCATAATCCGCGTTTTCATTCACGCAGATGATTACAACATATACCCGACTGCCCCCCCCCCCCCAGAGGATAAGTATTACTGAACAACCTGAACCACCAGTGAAAAATCAAAAAAATACTGCAAGTCACCGACTTGCGAATCCCCCTGGCTGGGAGATCAATTAAATTAGGTCAAAGGTCACATAGAGGTCATGTTCCATAGAGGTCATGTTCCGCCTGTGTTCATGTTTCTTTTTGCCAAGTTTGACGTCAATCGGGCAACTTTTACGATTAGGTGCACGTACACTGAAAGATTGAATGAATGTTATACATTTCAATATATTTACCCACTTTGTGTTTTTATTTTAACAAATGTATAGAGAATGGTGTTAGTTTGAATTACCAACTGATCCCTCAATAAATAAAACGTTGATTGCAGTTTGCAGATATGTATTATGCTGTGATGCAGAAAGATCTTTAATTTCGGAAGTGTACAGCTTTTTAAAAAAATGCATCCTAAGTCCATAGCCTACTTTTACAGACAAAATTTCTCCAGTAAGGCAATAAAACAATCTTGGTATATAATACAAAGATGTACTTACATATCGTAGTCTTCATGGAAAATTGAGGAATTACACCCTACATTAATTCCTAGTCCTTTCACTTTTGAAGTAGTAAATGTTTATCTATTTATTATGCAACCTTATTTTTCATTTGAGAATAGCTGGTGTGACAATAAAAATAATGCAGTGCTAAAAGGATTTACTTCTGCTGTGAATAGAAAGGAACAATTTTGCACATCTGTGTCAGTTTTGTATGCAATACTACCATCATTGATACGGAATAAAACCTGTTATAATATAAACAGACACTTCCTTAATATTTCTTGATTGTTTTCTTTATAAACAGATGTTTTCATGAGTAAGAATTACTATTTAGTTTCGAGAACTATCCTGTATCCCCTAAAGTGTCGCAATACGAAACATGAAGTGCATACATATTGCATAACAAAAACTCTTGACATATCAACTTCCGCTTCACATCAAGAACTGTAAAACTCTTAGCCATTTCAAATCGTCTCTTAAGACACACTTATTCACAATTGCTTTTGATGATTGATTACCCTGTTTACAATGTTTTTTGCATGTTCATCCACATATTGTATTATTCTTATGTTGTAATGTAATTTCAGTGTTGTTATGTTATCTGTTATTAGCGCTTTGAGACTTCGGTGGGAGGCGCTTTAGAAGCACCGTTTTAGTATTATTATTATTATTATCAAGTTTTCCAAAGATCTGCAGAGCTCAATATCCCAACTGTGTCAGACTGGATCCATTCCCCAGGTTGGGACAAACTTTTGTCCTATTTTTGGGTCATGTTAGGGTTACGTTAGGATTGGGGTATAATTTTCTCTGACCAGGGTAGGACATCTGGGGTTGGGTTGGGTTGGGTTGTGTCGGGTTGGGTTGTGTCGAGATTTGATTAATTTACAACATAGAATGCCTTTGGGTCGAGACTCGATTTATTTAGAACGTAGAATGTCTATATTCCAAAGGCCAGGGTTTTTTACAGGAAAAATATAAATCGTACACGAGTCCAATACATATATAATCAGGTCAAGTCAGGATCCAGGATCGTGGCAAAATATACAATTTCTTTTCTGGTCAGGATAGGTTGAGTTGGGGCAAAAGCATTTGTGCCTTTTTAGGTCAGGGTACAGAAAACATGCCTTGGATATAATATTCAGAAACAAAATATCTTCACTTCTATTACATACAGGTTTATAAAGGCTATTGAATCGTGTCCCGGGGAGGAGAATATTATATCTGACAATCTGCACAATGTGGTGGGAGCAACGGACTAGATTGCGTCTGTGTTCTGAAAGATAATTCAACAGTAATCATAATATCACATTGGAACAGAGGTCTGATAGCTATGACACTGCACACCATCAAGTGCAGCTTACAAAAACAAGCTGTGGGGGAAAAACTCGAGCTTTAAAGGGATAGCAGTGTTATTTATTCAAAAATGAATATAGGCAATTTCATGTAAATTATAAAAAAGGTCATATTGTATCCCTGAAGCCTGATGTATCACTTTGTTCACTTATTGATTAGAAAAGAATAATCCTGATTGAGCTAATCATAATATGAAGAAATTGTAGAGGCTTTTATTCAAATAATTTCCTGTACCCATTCAAATTTGTCCCAGTATAATTATATAATCAGGGAGCAAATAATCGTCCACTACTCTGATTGCTATGGCATTACATATTATTCTCAATCAATATATTTCATTCAATCATGGAGGTAGGAATGATGTAGACTGTACCGTGCCAAAAAGAATACTGATGAAAAAGTAAACAAATCGTATGTTCCCTATTATTATTTTAATATGACAATTATAAATAAATAACATTTAACCCCAATATAATACCCCGGAACTAGAGAAGTACATTTTCTCTCTCATACTCTCTGAATCCCTTCAGTTATAACCTCCTGCTGCATAAATGCAGCCATTATCAACCCAAAATGATATGCACATATCCTGAAGCATTTACCATCACAATTTAAATAGGACGTTTTATCGTAAAATAAATACAGGCATGCTACGTCCAATCATCTAGTTGGCAGTCAAGTGTGCATACACATGTGTTCATGTTTTGAATACAAGTATGGTCTCAATTCTATCTTATCCTCCTGCCTGTATTGTCGGAATTGTTCACCTGTGAAAGATTGGGAGCCCAGCCAACTGAGTGATAGACAGCGGGGATCGTAGAATGTGTCAAAGGTGAAATAAATAGGTTGGTTGTTTTATCAGTAGCGTATTAACCAGAGGAACCTTTTCCCAGCTCTGCAGATCAGGGTCTGCCTACAAATCAGTGGTAATGATGAGAAAAGTTGGGAAAGGGAGAAAAAATCACAATATAATTTATTAATTATAAGATTCACAATTCAATTTATTTTAAGGTAACATTTTCATATTGTTCCTTCAAGCAAACTTTCTTAAAAATAGCAGATTGTTGATTATGTAAGTAGGCACTTAGTTTTGTCATTTTAATTTCACACTTTTTTCAACAGATTATCATTTTAATAAAATCTATGTTTCATCAGTTATATTCACATTGTGCAAAATTAGGTGGAAGTGCCCAGTTGTGACCAAGTCACTAACCCTCAAGTCACAACCATGAAATCTTGAGTCACAAGTCACTCAAGTCTAGGGCTGGGATTTTCGGGAATTAATCCCCAAATATCTCCAAACATTTGATTCCGAAATTATTGAAAGGAAAAAAAATAAGCTTACTTAAAAACCACCTTGTCGGCTTAATCACGATTATTTAATGCAAATGCGACGTGTGGCCGATAATGAAGTGAAAATATGCGGCAAAGATCACATTTTAGCGAGCATAAGAAAATAAAAAATGCACAGATTTGATAAATCCATTTCAAATGAATCTCCACTATACATTTGCATAGATAATAATGATTTTTTTTTTTTTGAGATTCGGGAAGGTAATTTTTGTTCCCGGAACCCGAAATTTTCTGGCGGGACTCGATTTCCCAGGACCCGCACCCAGCACTCAAGTCATTTCAATGTATTTTTCAATTGGGATCAAGGAACTGAATTTAGGGCAAGTCATTGGGTAAAATGTCATGTTAAGTTACAGGTTTGTCATAACCGGATATCCTTGACCATGCCATCACCAAGTAGTATTTTATTTAGAAAATTACTCACATTCAACCAGCATGATAGATTCTAGTAGGCTTATAGGCCACTTCCTTGTTCTGCCTGATTTGCAGATGTACAAGACTTACACACGGTGTCCACTCCATATGTTGTATTTGTGACACCCTGTACATGGATAACGTATCTCAAGCTATATGGCATATCCTATTGTATGATTAAGTGATGATAGTTTCACCAATTGTTTGGTGACCAATAGTTTATAGTTGACAGCAATTGCGAAGCTCAACATCCTTCCTTTTTCCTTTTCCTAAAAATGTAAAAATGGATGTACTGTACATGGGTTCTTGGTGCATGGAGTTGAGTGTAGGCCTATGTAGCGGAGTGTACATTGTATTCCTCATGGCTCAATTCAGGTGTGCTAAATTTAGGGAGTGGGTTTTTTTTAAGTGGGAGAACATGAAATCTAGCCCATTAGAGTCATGATGATATAAGTTTGGAAAAATGTACTTTTCCTGTCAAGATGACCAATGTTTTACTTGAAAATATTGTCAAAATTCTTATGCAATTTTTTCTATACAAAAACAAATTCCCTCAAAATACAAAATTTCTCTGCAAGAAGCTACCCCCCCCCCCTCACCCACCCCCCCCCCCCCCCCCCCCCCCAATGCGGCTCAAATAAACTCAAAATTCTGCATTCTAAATAAATAAACAAACACCTCATTGTTTTTAAGTAGGGTTTGTTTTCAAAAGCAATAAACATTACAAAGTGGATTTGTGTTGCAATTAGGAAATGAATTACAAGGAAATGTGGGTGTTAGTATTCAGCCACATAATGCAGGGTCATCGAAGTGTTATTATTGTTGGTTGGTAATAGTGATGCCCTGAACTCCTCAACATTTCCGATCGAAAACAACATTGATCAACAATGAAAATATGCGTAGGTCAACGATATTGTTATGTGTTATCTAAAATAATTAAGTTTGATAGAGGGCACTCTCGATCGAACTCATTTACTCCATGAAACGGAAGTGGCGTGCTTTGGATGTTGTTTGCATCTCTCTGTCATGACTACCGGTCGATGAGCCAATCAGAGGCCGTCTGCCAAGTCCCGCGGGTTTTTTGTTCTCTCGCCAGCGCCCATTTAATTTTCATTCGCTTGTCGGTTGTTCTGCTGAGAGGAACTATTTACGAATCGCCACTCCCACCCACCCAATTTAAAATAATACAAAGTGATATACTTTTCAAGTTTACGAAAAAACAATAAAAGATAGTCAACACAAAAATTAGCAAAAAAAACCAAGTTCATTTCCAGTAGCAATCCTGAAAAGTCTATCCAGTGACATGTGATAATTGGAAATAAGAACAATTTTTTGTTACGTGTAATATGAATCTAGTATTATGATCTCGAATGCGTTTGTGGAACTATGGAAATCCAACTTTATGTGTACCGTATTGTGATCTTGCAAGTGATTTATGCGCGGAAATGTTTATGTTTCGACGGAGGAATTCATATGGGAACATTATGATCTACTGATCTGAAGTGAGTTGTCAAATGGACAAATCAATGATAGCTCACAACGTGTAAACTGCTTGCTTGAAGTAGTGAGTTGTCAAAATGGACAAATCAACGACAACTCACAATGTGTTAACATCTTTTTGAAGTAGTGAGTTGTCAAAATGAACAAATCAACAACAACTCACACTGTGTAAACAGCTTGCTTGAAACAAAACTATGTCCAAGACTGTACAAATCAACAACAACTCACACTGTGTAAACAGCTTGCTTGAAACAAAACTATGTCCAAGACTGTATGTGGAATGCGAAATGTGTGTGGGGTTTTTTCGGTTTTGTTGTTTGCTTCTTCTTTTCATGACTTGAAGTTAGGAAAAATACAAATTTATATTTCCTGCTAATTCTGAAAATGTGATTTTCGCCATGGATTTTCACTTCCATGTTTGCCTATGTCGCCATTCGCCATCTTGAAACATGTTGGACACAATTTTGACAAAAGATGTTGCCTTAAAAATAAATTGTTTCCTTTTTTTCTATTAAAAAATATATATGCGCAAGAATCAAGCATCTCAATGAATGCGCGTGCTACTGGAAACAAACTTGATTTTTTTGTTTGGCCTTTACGGTGATTGTATTTGAAAAAAATAACTGCATATAGTGCCTAAAAGCATAGACCCTGAAGGATCTATGCTAAAACACATCACTCATGTCTCTCATCCACCTAATATCCTACAATTATGTTTAATATTCACTTATAAAACCCATAAAGCTTGTGAGGAAGAAAAAATGTGACAAACATATTCATCATTAATCCGGTAATTATAATCATCATCTCTAACTTGGTGATATTCATCTTTGGACCAAATGAAGCCTCTAAAGACATCCAGTGTTAATATTGCATTGAATATTACCAGCGTTAACTATGCTTGTGGCATATATACTCCACTATATCCCAATGGATTTACTTCATATTGCTTTTAGATATTATGTATGCGACTGCTGATGAACAAGATTGTCTAGATACTTTAATTAAGACAAATAACAGAATTGATCTTAGTTTCTCATTAGAACCTTTTTTCAAGTAAAGGAGGATCATAAAGGGTGTTGAATTGGGGTTCCTTTATTATTCTTATGAATCCTTGCTGGATTTAAATCTTGTAAGGAGACACAACAAAAATATATGGGCAAACAGACTTCTCAGTATAGTAGGATGATGAAATATTTCAAAAATGTTCAACATTTTAAAAACAATTCCAAGTTTGTCAAGAAAATGGGTAGATTGGGCTCGTAGAACAGGTTTATGTTTTTGTTGTCACGTAAGTCCATGTTCTTTCCTTGCTTGAAAAGGAAATTAGGCCAGGGGTGTACTTTCGGCGCGAATCCGCGAATCGATTCGCGTAAAGATTCGCGTAAAATCACTACCGCGCGAATCCAGGTGGATTCTCGCCAAAAAAATAAAAATAATTTTTTTTTTCTTCTTCTAAGTCCAAAACAGGACCTTAGATGACTGGTATTTTACCCTTAGTCAACAAACATGCCGAATTTAGAAGTTGTGCAAGCTTATAGCCTTATTCTTGATATTATTTTAATTAATTTTAAGAAGTGTTTGATTCAATTTGTGTACTATTATTTTCTAAGTATACAATAGTACAATAAATGTTTAAAATTCAGAATTTAAATGCAGTAAAAAGGATTCTCGCAAAATTCCTCTGCGAGAATCCATTTGGATTCTCGCAGGATGTCGCGAAAGTACACCCCTGTAGGCAGATGTACGCTTTGATTTGATTTTTAATACTATAGATCTTTTGTAAATTCAATAAAAGACCTCAAATTACTTTCAAGTTAACACTCATAGTTGATTATACATGGTTAAATGTCTAATAAATATCTAATAAACTTAATCTGCTTGTCACTGGTTTATGACATCTTCCAGAAATATTTATCAAGCTTCATTGTATATTGTTACATGCATATATTGTATACATTGCCTTGCTATTACTAATGTCAGTGTCATTGATAAATTATTGACTCAAATCATTAAAATGAATTTAATATTGACACAATGAATAAGAGAAATTGAGAGTTTTACAATTTATGTAGCTACATGTACAATGTAAGAAACTGATCTTGGGACTAGACTAGACCCTACAGGTACTGTATCAAAAATATCCCTTCATTGAATAAAGCGTTAATGAAGATTAAGTTGAATTAACTAATTAAATGCTCTTCCTGTCATTAATTGAAGAAAAAACTAATCTTCATTAAATGAAGCAAAAGAGGTTCTTTAAATGAATGAAGATACATGTTAATTCAATGAAGCGATTTGGTTAGTGTGTATGCTCCCTTCATTGACTAATGAAGATCAACTAATGTTCATTTGAATGAAGTGGTTTTATAGTGTGTACAGGGTAGCCTTTAGATTGAGATGTAAAAATAATTCAATTCAATTTACAGCTTGTAAACTTCAAAAATGTTCAGCACTGTACACACATTTTGTGGTGTAAACAAAACTGTGTTTTGTACCATACAGTTTTTTATTTGATTACAAAATTTACATTTACACAAAATAATGAGATTACTATACAATGCAGTATATTGCAGTTTATTAAAAAGGTTATAAGGGCAACATTTCAGGAAGCCATCAAAATATGCGCAACTCTAACAAAACACAGCTTTTGAACATCACAATCAAATACTGTCATCAATATTAGTAGTCAAGCATGTCCTCGAAATAGACTTACAGGCAAAGTTCAGCTTTCTGACATTCATGCGGTTACTGAGGACACATCTAATCAAATTGGTTACGATGATATCTAGTGTCACAACAGAGTTGAAAGAAGTGAATGGGAGATACTGAACTACACCTTTGATAATGAGAATAAATGTGAGCTGCAGTGTAGCATCAGTAGTCAAGCATGCCATCTTATCCCCTGCGTTCTGTATTTGGAATGCTCGACCATGCATTGAAATCAGGACATCATAACCATCAAATAACCCCATTGGTGCATTACACAGTGATGCGCGCATTGCATGGATATCATTAGCGCTCAAGTGCATTTAGCATCAAATATGTCATAATGGTATCTACTTGTATTAGAATGAACAATTCAAAGGACTTGGGGTTGGATTATATTTTATGCTATATAAACTGTAGGCTATAATCGTTGGAGAATGTGATTATTCAATGTCAGTGCTACTTGTCTAAATATTTCATTTAAACTAACCAGCATTACCAATGCAAAGATTGATATCTTCATATTGATATAAATATTTATTCACTCACAAATTCACCTGGCTCCCTTTTGGTTAAGAAAGAATGTTTTATATAATTTCCCCCGGGAAGGGGGGGGGGGGGGGTGTACTCGCCTAATACGGTATACGGGGATGTGCCACTCTAATGGGTCGGATTTTTTGCAAAAAATCCCTAAACATGGGGGCATGATTTGTGCTGGAAATCCCTAATAATGGGGTCACTTTTTACAAATGGCTCTATTTTCGCGAAAATTTGGTCTATTTTCCCGATAATTTGCGAAAACTGGGTCTATAATGACGCAAAATCCTTAGAAATGGGTACCGTATTTTCAAAATCACCCTTAGAAATGGGTAGGGGTTTCGAATCTCCAGCGGCACACCCCGACCAAACCAAATCTGAGTACCGCCCCCCCCCCTCCGGGTTATTTTCAGTGCTGGAACTTCATATTTTTTTTAGGTAACTCACAAAAAATACCTGCCCGACAGAAATTCCACTAGTTAGCCAGTGTTACTCACTTACTGTAAGTTTGAGATATTTCCAGGCCTGAAAACTAAGCAGGGTTTATTTGTCATAAATACTGAAATTAACTTATAAATAATGTGAGGATTTTAGTTTAGTACAAATTTGCCATGTCAAAAGTAGATACAACAATGTATGTGTCACAAAATCTTGGACATTTTGCAATATATAAACAATGGAACAAGAAATTATTTTAAGAAATCAAATAAGAATATAATATGCCAAAAATAAAAACATCTATTTTAGGATCTCATACATACATTGTGTTATGCACAGCACTACCATTCCTCACCACAGGCAGAGACAAAGGTCAATGCATCTCCGTTTATATGACTGGGATCCCTTGGGCAGTGGCATGAATGGATGGTTTGTGATCAATATGGCATATATAGTTAGTACTACAGCGTGTCTCACAAAATCACTATCATGGACGGATTCATAGCCAGTGTGTGATGTTTTAAAATCTTGAAAATGTTCATCAATGTGTGCTAAAAGTACCGGATGTTAGATGGCGACATAAGTTTGAATCAGGAAAATCTCCCTGACATCGTCTGGCCATGCTTGTATAGCTATTGCCGGTAATATTTCCCGGTTTGGAAAAAAAATCAAAATGGCGAACCCCTGCATATCGGAATGACCACTTACTGGCCATTTAAAACTGCTGCGAAATCGCTTTAAATTATCATTGTATAGGTGTTTTAGCAAACAGATTGTGGACATTTTTTTGGCATTTTCAGTCCCGATTTTAGTAAGCTTATATTTGGGTGGTGTTTTTTTGCAATCATGGAAAGTTTGTGGACTTGTCGGGATGTGTGTGATGTCGACTTTTATGTTAAGATCACTACCCAATACACTTTATACTAATTTATGGGTTCCAATACATCAAAGAATGACCCAGTGTGCATAGGTTTCTACGCTTTGGCCAAACAAAGAAGAAGGTCTGTCTCAGAAGCCCGCCCGCATTGGTATGTGAAATGAGCTACGGCGCGTAGGTCTATGCGCTGGGGGCTAAAAAACGTTTTTCTTTTTTTTAATTATTAATTATTAATATCTTTTATTTTCCTTATTTTGAAACTAATTATTTTGTGGTCGCACCAATTTCAACCCTAAATATCGAGGACTCTGCATTTAATTATTTTCCAAGTATGATTAATTTGATACCCAAGTAATAATGCAATCATGTTCTATGTTTGTACATCATCATAGCTGATATTATAAGAGTCAGAAAGTAGCAAATAAAGTGTATTGAAAGTCTTTTTAAAGGCAAAAATCCTAAGTAAAAATAAAATAATAAAATATTTTGTAATTCTCAATTTTGGATGCGGGCAGCACAAAATCAATTGTGAAGGGCCTAAGCTTGGATAAGCAAAGAAGAAAAAAATCGCAAAAAAAAAAAAAATTGCATACCTCATAGCCTATTTTCTAAAAAAATTTTTTTTTAAAAATCGCACAGCACAGCACTTAGCTTTTTTGCACAATGTTTCTGAGACAGACCTTCTTTGTTTGGCCTTACAAATCTCAAAGGTTGAGGACATCAATAAATCTTTTCTAATGACTGCACAAACCAGAATGTAGTTATCAATTATAAAGTAACTCATAAGTCAGAAGAACCAAAGTGTAATGTAAAAATTATCAATCATGCCAAAATAAACTATAAAGGCAGAAAAGCCAAGATGCTATTTGGGTAATCCCACTGCAGCCATCAAATGCAAAGGGTTTTCTAAATCTTGATGACTCTGTGTGATGACACTGCGGCCGTAATTTAGCAAAGCAGCGTAACTCGAAATATTGACTTTTTGAGTTACATGCATTTCTGGGGAAATCGAGGGCGCTCTTTTCATCTGTGAGAGTCTCAAAAGACCTCGACGCACCGTTTTAAAGATAGCGTAACGTATCTCAGCCTTATTTTCCAACTTTTAGCACTTTAATATGGTAAAACAGCGTAACTCGAGTTACGTGTTTCAAAATCTAGTATTTTCTTGGCAAAACAGCGTATCTCTAAGTTACGCGTCTTTCCAAACAACTATTTTGCTACGAGATACGCGGGTTTGGCGAAAAAATAGTAACCAAAGAATTACACGTAACTTGAGTTACGCTGTTTTGCAAGATTAACTCTGCGTATAATTAGATGTCGGATTGGCAAACCCGCGTATCTGGACAAAATCAGCTGTATCTTTAGTAAAAATAGTTTACTTTACTTTAGTTTTTAAAAATTAAAAAAATTAAACATAATGCACGTTTCCATTTTTAAATCAATTTCCTCTGTAAATAATAGAGAAAATGCAAACACTCAAACTTTAAAGTGCTCATATCTCAAAAACGTCATTTTGGAGTTACGCTGTTTTGCCAAATTACGGCCGCCTGGTGGAAAGATTTATTGAATACATTGACAATGCAATGAAATCATCAATCCTGACAAATAAATTGAAGCAAAAAGAGCCAAGATGCTTAATCTGTGGTAAAATCCCACCACTGCCACCAAATGCAAAATGTTTTATGTTGATATGTAGAATGGTACTTTGACCGACTTTACTTACATTTTGATTTTATATTCATTGCATGGAAGATACTTTTGTTGGTAAACTAGACTAGTTGAAAGTGTATAACTTGCCTCTCACATGATTTTTTTTGTTTTGAAAATTTAAGTAAATTTCTAGATAGTTTTTCCCATCTTTGAGTGGGCCAAAGTTACTCCACATGAGGGGGGGGGGGGCTTTGGCCCACATGCAAAAAACTGGTTCAATATTTCAACCTTTTTATAGTTAAGGTTTCTTAAGGTTCATTGAAATGTTTTTAAAAAAACAATAACAATATTTCTATGAACATTTTACAGATTAGAATGTAAAACATACTGTACCACCAAAATAAAAAATAAACAAATGATAAAACTAGAGGTTAACATTCCAAATAAAGATATTAATCATTTAATTTGTGGTGAGATTGCTTGTTTTGAATTTTACAAGCATTTACAAATAAATTGGGCTGTAAATGTTGAAAATGTATTGTTTTTTATATATGGTACTTTATGGTAACATTTTTTTGTTTTTTGTTCTGTTAACCCTAACCCCCCTGAGTGCTAGTCCCTCTCCAAACGCATGCGCCGTCGGTTTTCGATGACGTAGTCAGCCGAGCCTATATAGTGAGTGCAGTATACTGCGCGAATGTGTAGCTGAGGGCCGTGGCCTAGTGGTTGGGACGTGGGGCTTGAGAACGGAGGGTCACCGGATCGAATACCAGCCGGTTCACGGAGATTTAGTTGGCGTTTTTTCCTCGAAAATCGTGATCCCGGTCAAAAACCCTAAACCGGGGTTAGGGTTATCATGCGCCAGAGCTACCCTACTTTTCGCTTCTATTTTCAGTATATTATGCTGGTCTGTGTTGTAATGAAGTATATGAATGAAAACAAATTGGGTATTGTTTTGTCATAGGTAAAATGTCTGTCCAACCACAACATAAAAGTTGCTGAATACACCAACCATGTGGGTGAGGCAGTTACAATTTGTTGGAAATAATGTCTCCTAATATACCTAAAAATAAAGAAAAAATCCTGCAGCTTAAGTGTGTTTACATGTAGGTCCAGTTCCAGTTATGCACGTATATCCTTATGTAGCAGGGTAATATGTAAGGTTCAGCGTTTCCCGTGTTCACAATTATTGTGTACAATGCATTCATCTCTAGGCCTACTTGACACGACTGATTGAAGTTCAATTGACAGATGATTTATAATATCGAATTTATTTAAATGAGATACACAAAAGACCGTCTTCTTCTAAAGAAATACTATTTATAGGTAGGCCTCTTCAAACCCAATTTCAAAAGAACGAATTAGATTGTTAACAATACATACGCCACCCCCTTCAGAAAGTCGATAATTTTTTTAATACCGGGCGTTCAATGGGTGATTATTCAATTCATATCGATTGCATACAATTATCATAGCATATTCCAATAACTGGACGATCGCTTTGAAAATACGATACCGAAATACACACACGTGGTAATTATGGATGACGCCGCCATTGTTGATCGGGCCGACAACAGCAAACAAAATTCATTGATAAAAATAAATCATGTGATGATGAATAAATTACAATAATAATGTTGTAAATAGATCGGGGTTATACGATTGGTTGAGATGAGATTTGTGGGGTGCGTGCGACTTATGTTTACATGTTTTCAGGTCACGACCTCGCAAGGAAAAACAGGGCAGAAAGGCCGCCTAAGCTGGCGGAAATTGGTAGTTGTTACGGTGGCTTTTTCTGATGCCTAAAAATATGACCGCTCCGTAAATCCAAGGCATTACACAAATTATCTTTGGTAAATCACGGAATTTCCGGCGTTTTTGTTCTTGAAATCTCAATAATCACGGTAAATCACGGTTTTCACAAAAACGGCCCACGGTTTTCACTTAAAAAAACACGGGAAATCCCTAAGCTTAGTAATATGTTGTTGTTATTATACTAAATTTAAAAATGTCACTACAAAACTTTTTTTCTTGATGGGCCAAAGTTACCCATCAAGGGTCAAAATATCCCCATTCTACGGTACATTAGTTGCACAATAAGATGACACTGGGAGGTCAAACATTTTCATGTACAATGTATTAGCATGATAATTGAAAATTACCATTAAATATGTATGACCATTACTTCCATGGTTCATCAAGCCAAAATAAATCGCAAGAACCAGTATCAAAATCCCACTTCTGGCACCAAATGTAAAGAGTTTACTTTTTAAAGTAATAATAACACAAGCAAACCAACAATATTAAACACGCTTGTTGATTAAAGTATGATAATTCAATACCTTATCTGTAGATTCCATGTGTGATTCCTTAAAACTGAATGTATTAATGTAATTCACATTTATGATAAATTATTTCATGATTGAGTCACAATGTACATTGTACATGACATAGGTGAACCTTGGTCTCAACAGATACATTAAATTTAAATATCATTAAATGTATTAAAAGAGTGGGCTATTTTAGAAAAAAGAAAACCACATGTAGCGTAACCATCTCTTGGAAGAGTCTGAATCTGATGAGATGGGAGATTGTGTATTCACTTCAGTATGTCTATCCATGGTCTATAAAAGCAAGTTGATGAATAAAAGTTATTGATCTCCACAGTTTAGTAAGATTATTGTTCTTTTGTCCCATTTGGCTGGGCGCGCGCGTGTATGGATGAACACATCCCCACTTTAATCCTCTGGCGCACTATAACCTACATCAACCTACATGTAAAGTGCTCAACAAAAGAAAGTCATACACTTTGTTTAGGTACTTTAAAGTAAATTCCGATTATTTTTTGACCAAACAGACTAGATAGACATTTGGATGAATCTTTCCGGCACAATTTGATACCAAATTTGCCACCTAACAACAAAGATAAACCATGATTAGCACCATTTAAAGAAAATTTGTCACTTTTCAAAAGTCACATTTTCAACGCACGCAAGCCGCGGGAAAATGCGTGGCATTTGAATGGCCGGGAATGAAATGGATATTGATCACACAGCGCAACTGCGTTGGGTAGTGCCTGAGCGAGCGGGCTATTTGATTATGAACAGGTAACATTGTGGTCTTTCTTCCCGCGTAGTGTATTGAAAATGTGACTTTGAAAAGTGACTAATTTTCTTTAAATAGTGCTATAATCATGGTTTATCTTTGTTGTTAGGTGGCAACTTTGGTATCAAATTTTGCCGGGAAGATTCATCCTATGTCTATTTAGTCTGTTTGGTCAAAAAATAATCGGAAGTTACTCTAATGGACCTAAACAAAGTGTATGACTTTCTTTTGTTGAGTACTTTATATCAACATGCCTAGATGGATGCTGAATGATAACACACTCTGCCATGACATGAGGCTCTTCCAAAAGATGGTTAGGCTTATGGCATGTTCCCCTGCTATGTAGGTTCTTGCTCATCATTGACGGTACACAGTAATGGACTAGGTGAACCTGTATCTCAACTTTTAAAGAAAAAAACACAATTGTAATATTACCATAATAAGGCTAAAACTAAAAGCCAACATTTCAGTACTAGTAGAAAGGTAAACAATTGTATAGATTCTGATTCTTTAGGCCTAATATGTCATCTCCAACTTGAGGTGACACTGATAAAATAAACTAATAAATTTAAGTTTTAGGCTTTTCCTCAAATAGTTCTCCAATACTGGATCTGGATCGGGGCGGGTGGGGCGGCACTCATGATATAAATAAGGTATACCTGTATGCTGTATGTGCCGCTCTGATGGGTCGCTTTTTGCAAAATTCCCTAAACATATGGTATGATTTGTGCTGGAAAATCCCAAATCATGAAGAAGAAAAAACATGGGTCCCAAATCGCAAAAGAGATAGTCAAATCAGCCATTTTTATGTATAACACCCCTAAAAGTGTGTCAGGATTTCAAATCTCAGCAGCACACCGCCGTCAAAAATGATTTGAGTACCCCCACCCCAGGATATGGATACTGGATGAATACTAAACAACCTAGTGTCAGGAACTAATGCCGCTTGTGGAGCCAAACAGCCAAGGTTGGTGTGCACATACATGTACTGATGCTTGCTTGTGAATACTTAATAAACCGAATACATACAATATCATGCTTAAGCCTAAGCAGAAAGAGTTCCATATTATCATGATACCCCTCGAACCTCGACTAATTATAGTCCATATCTTTTTTTTCTTCTTCATGGCGCTTTGTTCTTTCTGGAAAGTCACCTATAAATGCTGTTATATGTACATGGCAATAACAGAATAATATAATTTAATTATATAATTATAGATCAATAAATGCGTATGTGTTGTTTTGAGAGAAATTAGACAAATCAACATTTGCCCAAGTGCATTTATTGTTTTAATTGTATATACAAATCAAAACAACGAATCAAAACAAAGCGTGTGGCGCACGTGAAGTGCATGACACTTTCAATGCACTCCGCATATTTTACTATTTTTAGTTGAGCTTGCTTTCTGATGGGTTCAACACTACTAAGAGTGCATGAAGAAACTGAAATATGAGGGGTATGTTAATGGAACTCTTCTTGCCCCTTCCTTTTTTTATTTATTATTCTAATTCTAATCTTATTTCTAGACTGTACAGACTGTAGTGTAGTCTGTACGGTATGGAATGGATTGGAATGGAAGACCAATTTCAGGAGAAAGCATTTGACTGGTTTTACTGATTCAACTTTTCAAACAGTCTCAGTGGGTATCTGTCGGATTTGGAAATTCACTAGGTAACACTGAGTTAGTATAACACAATCACCCAGCCACAGCCAGGCAGGAAGAAAGAGGATCATCCGGTGTTTAGTAGTACCGGTCGTGTGTAGTGGTAAAAATAAAATCACTGAGATATTTTTAGGGTGGGATATGGCCCTTCCTTCACGAACATCGCACTACAATTTGACTCGTTTCTATACATTTCAATCATCTACGATCAAATTACTTACATCGTGAAGCTTTCCTCGCGTATCCTTCGCACAAATATTGGTGTTTACAAGGTACAAATTCGGGTGTAATTTCCACGCTTCTCCTGACAGTTTTCTCCCATTCAATCTCTTCTTGTCAAACACCTGAATTGAATCATCACTCGGCCGTCTTCTGCCAATCAGGGGTTGCCAGTTCAAAATTGAAAACAAGTATTATTTCCCTAAAATAATGTTGTAAAAAATCATGAAAACGATGGATTTTGCTTCATGGGGTGTGAGTCGTGCAGAGATATAAAACAAATTTCACTGGTGATGCCGCCGAGATACGCCGAGGACCGAGGTAGCTATTTTGCACATGACAGTTCCCAATTTCATCTAAAGGTGGGCGACCCGATTTCGTATTACAGAGGTAACTGAGAAAAATATGGGCTTTCTTAAAAATCTCAAATTTAGGGTGGGGGCGCAAAGCAGGGGGGGGGGGGGGGGGGGGGGGGCGGCCCTGGTTAGGGTAACTTAGAGTTAGGGTTAGGGTTAGGGTTAGGGTTAGGGTTAGGGTTAGGGTTAGGGTTAGGGTTAGGGTTAGGGTTAGGGTTAGGGTTAGGGTTAGGGTTAGGGTTTGCCATATTTCTAGACATCGGTCAAAAATGAGGGCAAATTACGGATTCTCTGTAAACTGGGTCCACTCCCCTCCCCCACTTATATAGGCTGGTATAAGGGCCAGGGCCCATTTTATTACTGAAAGGCATTTAAAACTTTAGACTGAGTGACCAGCAGAGAGTGTGTCTCTGGCCGGGCTCATTTTCATCACTAGTATTGGAAAGACCCAGAAGAGGGGCGTAACTTAGGCGGGGAGGGGGGTTCCCGGCCTCCCTAAGGCTCACCCCTCCCCCCACCCCCTGACTGGCCCCAAATGAACAAACTCCGATGGAGTCATTCTTCGGTACTGTCACATTTCATGTCCCGATACTTTGATGTCCTATAGGTGATCACGGACCTTCAATTTGCCGTTGACTACAAAGCATCAAAAACAAGTATACGCTCTTCTCGACCATACAGAAGAACGTTCCTAGTGACCATGTGAGGCTGTGTAAGCGACCGTTGTTTGACCATACAGAAGAACGTTCCTAGTGACCATGTGAGGCTGTGTAAGCGACTGTTTTTACATGAGCAATATTTCCGAAATTCGTAAAATGTTTCACTCGATTTTCAGACTTTGACCTGTAAAAAACCATGTGAAAACTTGCATTATGTGTAAATATGATAACATGAGTATGTAGAGGAATCACTTTGTCAAATATTCTGTTCGATGGTAATATTTCACGGGAGTACAAAAAGGGTTAAATTTAGTGGCCGTTTTGGTGATGGTGCAATCTGAATTTGTTTGAATTCTCGTAGTTTGTGGTCAACGGCATGTGACGTCACTCCGTAATCACCTATATCTGGTAATTTCGTCACTCTTAACCACATCTTTTTGTGTATTTCTGTTCCTAAACATAATCCCCAACATAACAAAATCATATAACGCTGGAGAATTATTTTTCTATAGGCCTAAAACATTTGTCCAATCAAGGAGTTATTATGTTAACTATAACTCCTTGGTCCAATCATGGACTTATTCTAATAAGTCCATGGTCCAATGTTATGCCAATACCCTACCAAACCCGTGTCCCGATGGTTACGCGTAAAATTTCCGATTGCCATATGGAAACGTTTAAGGCCAATTGTCTCATAAAAGAATTGCTACACAGCGGTACAGTGTGTATGCTCAAATACAATGGTCAGTGCACACAGCGTATATCAGTTACTTGGACTATACCATTATTAGGCATGGGGGAGTTCCCTACTTGAGCAATACGAAAATGAACTCAACGTATAAAAGAACAAGATAAAATTAATTCTTATATAATTAATTATAATCTGAAACTATAACATCTTTAATGGTTCAACATTTACACTTAGTCAGTCAGTCAGTCAGAAATTGAATCTGGATGATATCGGAATGAACAATACGAGTGATACCCCACACTGGAAATGTATGCTTCCGGTTTGACGACGAAGGTCAAACAGGTCCTACCATTGGCCGTTGTTTTGCAAATGCTCTGCCGCCAATACGATAGAACCAATCATAATGAGTTTTATATCAAATTGAAGCTATTAAAAAAATCTCAAGAATGGCATGTGAGACTTATATACTAGAACCTACCGGTAAGACGTTATAGCGCCATCAATGCCAAAATACCTGCAAAAACTTACAATATTTTGATCAGGGCCATTGAGAAATCGTGAAATATAGGTGCAGCAAAAAGCCTCTGCCGTGAGAACGTCACTATTATTTTAGATTATGTTTACATAATTGGTTAGAGAAATGTATTTACTATCAAATAAGAAGCGAGACCTAGTATCCACACTCAACAGATTTCTCGCTATGGGTACAATTACCAGAAAATATGAAAGTCGGCCCCATGCTTAAGAGTGTAATTGGGGGTAAAATCAGCAAATGAGACCACGTTTCCATATGATATTATAAGCTGGTGGAAGGGATTTCCGTTATGAAAATATATAAACTCATTGATTTTCTGCGTGACAGAGATGACCGAGCACTCGTGACGGATATGACTTGCACATGCAGTCATCTCCGTCACATGAGTATTTGATGCTCATAATGTGTAGGATAATGATTGGACACAAATTATCAGTTGTAACTTATAAACAAACAGTGTTCGCATGCTAGCTTAGCTGAAATGTATGTTCACTAAGACTAAGAGGGTGTTGATGAAAAATGACAGTCAATATTTTAACCAAAAATCGGTACTTTTTGAGGTTGTAAACTTTTGCGAAGTTTTAAAATCGGTATGTTAATACTGAAACAATAAAATAGTTGGATTTAAAGAGATTACTCTTTATTTTATAGTTTCGGATATGTATGTCAATTTCTAGTCTGGATCATTTCATTTTCTAATGGATTTTTATACTGAAAATGGGACGGAGATGACTCTATCTTGTGACCAACCAACCTATACACAATAAGGGACAAAATCAATCAAATATCCGTAAAGATTGTGCCAAACATATTTTAATATGTTACAGATGTTTATCTTTGTGAAGAAATATTCAAAGATAGAAACATTTGAAATTTAAATCCGAGTTTCTAAAAACTTGAAATGTAACATTTTTACCGAAGATTGACCCCTATCCTATGTATATACAACAGTGGCGTAACAGCCGGGGGCAGGGGGGGGGGGGGGGGGGCACAGTGCCCCCCTGAAGGTGCTCATCAGGAAATTCAAACCTACCCACCAGGAAAAATTGGGGGGAGAGAAAAGAGGAAAAGAAGGGGGAAAGGGAAAGAAAAGAGAGAGAGAGAAAGGAAAAAGGGAGGAAAAAGAAAAAGGAAAAGGAGAAAAAAAGGGGAAAGAAAGAAAAGAATAAAGGGAAAGAAAGAAAGAAATAAAATTTCGCAGTAATTTTGTGACCTTACGAAATTTTGTGACCGTGCGAAATTTTGTGAACGTGCGAAATTTTGTGACCGTGCGATATTTTTTGACCGTGCGAATTTTTTTGACCCTAAGTGAATGAATCTCATATCAAAGGTATAATGTAACCTGATGAAAAGTTTTATGTTCATTTCAGTAGATAATAATAATATGGTTCATGGGATCCGAAGGGAATAGAAATGGTATGTAATGACTCGAAATAATATAGAGAAGTGTTCAATGAATGCAGCATTAGAGCATGGACTTATCAGACTGATAAGTCCATGATTTAAGAGCATGATCAGGCCCGTCAGATGGGGGGGGGGGGGGGGGCGACGGTGGCGATCGCCCCCCTTTGAAAATCTTCCCCGGAACATTTGACCAAAAACAGAGAAAATCCCCCCTCCCCCCAAAAAATCCCCCTAAAAAATATCTCCAAAACTACTTCCGGTGTTTCTGTGCGTCGACCAACAAGAAAGGTAAACTATGACACCATAATGGAACAGAAAAATTAGAAAATCAGCGTGTCTCCGACGGAAAAAAACTAGCTCTATCACTTCCGGTGATTTTTTTTGAAAACGCCCCCCCCCCCCCCTTTGAAAAAAGTGTCTTACGGGCCTGATGATGAAGATAGGCCATGGCTGATTGCGCTCTGAAGCAGGAATCTGCAGATTTCATACGTGTGTAGGCTTATTGTCCAATGTGTCCAATGTCATTTTGTTTATCATACTCCACGTCCATGGCCCTCTTGTTGTGTTGTTTTGGGACCCCATTGGAAATAAGCCTGGGGGGGGGGGGGGGGGGGGGCAGTCAAACATAATGTTGTACACATGCGTGACCAAAAAAACGCGTAAAAAGGGGTGTTATTTCAGTGTTGGATGGACGCGTCACGCGCGTGACGCGTTAAGGGTATCAAAAACGCTGATTTTCAAGAAAAAGGGTGGCTTAAAATCCCGGCTTAAAATACAGGTCGAACGTGTTTAGGGTAACTTATTTTGTTCCCCGTTAAATAGACAAAACTTGTTTAGGGGTCATATTCTGGCAAGAACTTGTTTAGGGGTCAAAATTTGCAAAGAAAGCACGCTAAAAACTTGTTTAGGGGGTAATTTAGCTTGCAGGGTAAAACTTGTTTAGGGGGTGTCTGGAAAAAATTTGGTCACGCATGTGTACACCATTATGTTTGACTGGCCCCCCGGGGTGTGTTTGCCGTTCCAGTTTGGGATGGCATTGTGATATGCGTTATTTATTGAATGTTAATATAATTTTATACTCGTGTGATTTGTTATTTGTATGTTGTGATGCCAAATCAAAACTAAGCTAAACTAAACTCAATGGTGTCGTGTATTTACTCAATCAAGGCATTGTAAAGTCTTTGCTCATATGAAGGATGTACAACTACACAACTTTTGAATAAATTGTCCATTTAGTGGTTTTTTGATCAGAACTGTATCAAGAAGTATGTGCCCCCGCCCCCCTCACGAAATGTTTAAAAATGCATATAGGCCTATCATGCAAATGGGGCCCTCGGCCTCCCTCTCCTGAGGCATAATGACAAACTTTTTTCCCGGAATGAGGTATGACAACAATATTTTTCTTCAGGGTTGCGTGGGGCATGAACAATTATTTTCTTTTGTTTTTTAATAGTTCCCCCTCCCTTACGGACATTTTATTCCAATTTCACTAAACTTACTATCATGTACAGAATTATACGATAGCTCAATGGACCTACGGCACATAATCTCCTGGCCACAGTTCGACATACGTGGGCGCACTTCGATCAGGCTGCGCACGCATGCTTGAACTCACAAAATACTGCCAACCAACAACACCAAAGCACCCGATTGGTCAAATTTAAACTGACGCCTTTTTAACGATCGTCACGCTGCGCCGTATCCACCAACGCAGTGCTCCCGCTGCGCCATAACCACCGACGCAGTGGGGCGTGATGGTGCGTGGAAAAGCTCATGAGTTTTTCAGTTCTCATGTTTGAACACCAACCAATCAGAGCCTTGAGGTCGAGATGACGTAGTGCGCACAACAGAGATCCAGGGGACCGTTTTGGGGTGAGGTTGAGCAGGCGTACTTTACGCGAGCTCAACCTCATGTGACGTGGGTCCATTGCTCCCCTGGTTTGAGCACTCTTGATTTTATGGGAACGCGAGTGGGACGCGAATATCTGCTTTCCAACTGCGCATGCTCGATAAAAGCAAAATGGCGACCGTATCAGAAGTGAAAAAACTGAAGGTGGGTTGATTTAGCAGGCAATTCTACCTTTAAATCTGGCCTTTAAGCTGAATGAATGAACTGAATATTAATAACTAGTTTCTTTTCTTATATTCGGAGATTGAAAATTATTGTTATTCGTTGTCGAGGTGAAAATCGTCGTTGATTTTTGCTACGTCGATTGTACATGTACTACGGTGACACAGTAAAGTCCGTACATACGGTATAAGTCACAGAAGGCTGACATTACTGTCGTTCCTTTAAAGTATTGATTGTGGCGAAAACCTGAAACAAGGGGCATGCCAAACAAGGCATAACCAACGAACCTCGTTAATAATGGCAGCTCCAAGATGAAAGGAAATAATTGATTGCAGATACTTTGGAACCCGGTTGTAATAGTATTTATATTTAACGGCATAATTTAATCTTAAATTAAACACTAAACACTAAACAGGCCTCAAATTAATCGAAGGCAATTGCCTTCGATGCCCCACCTAGTTAGTTGCCTAGATGCCCTCCATTTCTGGCTATTTTCACTCCATTCAAAAGTACATAATTGCCTTGGTTGGTGCCCTTTGACCTTTCAAATTGCCTTAAAAGTTAAATTGCTTGCCCTTTTCATTTCTTTTCATTTCTTAATTTGAGGCCTGATCGTAAATCGTATTTAAAAACTGGAAACCATCGCTGGTGTGACGTCACGGGACACCAGCATCAAAACAAAAATGTATCGATCACAGCCTGACATAAACAGCGTCATAATCCGAGCGTTTCCTTGCATGCAGACTGCAGTGCAGGGCTCAAAATACATGGGGGCCAGGCCTCGAAATAAGGAGGGCCCTCGGGTCAAAAGCCCTACAAAAATAGTGAGGACCCTTGACTCTTCTATCATGGGGGTCCTCAGGACCCACAAAAATAAAATGCATCCAGAAAATTGTGTGCATTTTTTTAAACAAAAGATGTTGCTGATGACGTACATAGCCTATGATTAACAGCAGGATTTAAAATATGGGGAATCCACATTATGTTATGATATGTTATCCAGACATCTTAAATCCAAAGGTAGCCCCACTCATGTCGAATTTCAAATGTTTTGGACCCTTGAAAATAAGTGAGGACCCTTGGAATTTCAGAGGCAAGGGTCCAGAGGACCCTTTGATTTGTATTCTTATTTTGAGGCCTGACGGGGGCGAAGGGCGATTAGCCACTGCGATTTATTATTGTTAACAAATTTACGTCACATCTTCCGGTTTTACTGCGTCCTTGCCAACGCGAATGATGCGGTTATATATCGTCATTGCCTATGTCATTTTTTTTAACAAATTGAGATTTTTGCCTAAATCTGCTCTTTACCATGGGAGGCACCTATGGTTTAATTCATTGCCTACATGTAGGTCAATATTCAACTCTAAATCGTGCTACCAAATCAAAAGGATTATTGCCTAGTCACGCCGGTGACTTAGGCATATTTATTGCATTGCCGAAATCAAATAGTGTGATGTATTAGACAATTTGGAAGTTTAAAAAGGAGATTGTAGTGCCAGAGTCTGGATGTAAAAAGGTAGAGTACTATAGTGAATTTGTAAGCACTTTTATAATGTTAGAATGAGCATTAGTCAAAAAGTTTTCTCAGAAGTAGTAAAAATTACTTATTTTATTAAGCTGACGATATGATACGCACCAGTCGCCCCACGTAGAACAGTACTCTTTATAAGTACTAGGGACAGATCGGCAGTCACAGCGAGGCCACAAGACATGCGCAATTGGACCAAATTGGCGACGGATCATATTACTACTATACTATGCGTGTGTAAAAATGACTTGAGAATAAAATAAGATATGATATTCAAACTGCTAGTTTCTAAAAGTTTCAAAAGGTTTCTTGCTGATTCAATGATTAACTTATTCAACACAGTCTAGATTTACTATCGCTAAATTCCCAGTTCTAAAATAAATTTCTAAATGTCATTTTTTAACCACATTCCATCATGCACATTGTCAAAGAATTCTCTATGCAATTCTGCTGTATTTATCGAAAAGCGGAGGGAAAAACGTACCCAAAAAGTAGCATAACTTTCGAAAAACTGCATCGATTTTCACAGAACTTTTTTCCGCTACTCCGCCATCTTGTCTGTTTTCATTTGATCTAAAAATGATCACAGTCTGATGACGTCATCATCGGGAAAACATCGACAGACGTTCGGCCTCTCAATTCATTCATAAATCCAAGTCTGTGAAAAGTTCGGCGGGCCTCACAAAACATTGACGTCATAATGAGCTGCGCAGTACTCCAAAACAGCCCAGCGGTCACGCTGGCTGGCTGCTGGTGTACTCATTAGCATAATTTATCCAGATTCTATCCCTTGTGCAGTGTTCTACGTGCGCCCTGGACGCTGGGAAATCATATACACTGTGATCGACAATTTTTTGTTTTGATTATATTAATATTATACCGGGTTTCGAAAAACAACACACAGTCTAAACTAGACTTCATGTCCGAGTCCGACTTCATATCTACATGTAGCTCGGTGCAGTTACTCCAGACCGTATTTTAATGACCGTACCTAATTATATTTATTATATCGTTTTTGCGTGTGATACTGAATAAAAAAGAAAAGAAGTAAAACCAGAGAAATGTTTGTGTGCATTTAAATTTTACTAATTTTGCGAGGAACACTAACTCGCAAAAATTACATGCCGCAAATATTTCTAATCTACCTTGTAGCAGTGCATTGCAAAGTTACACAATCAATGGAACTCCAAAGTTCGCTAAATGTTCACACATGAATTAGGCCAGATACAAATGTATTGCTGATTCGTGACAATTTTCAAATTTGCAAACATTTCTGGTTTTACAGTATTGCATGCCATTGCGCCTGCAGTGTAAATGGGCTGACTGATACACAGGGTGGTTTGATTTACTTTTTGTATCTCGCTGGCTTAAAGCTAGTTAAAAGCTGGAGGAGGATATTGCATCATGTCGTGTGGGGGTGTGTATGTGTGTTCTCTTTTGGTTTAGCCTTTTTGGTTAGGTTCGACCTGTTCAGTCAGTGCTCATGAAAATTCAGATTTCAATATCAACCAAACTTGGTAACAATAATCTTTGGGTAGTGGGACTTGAGATGTTCATGGGGTATACCGTATACATAGATTGACCTCTAATAACCCCTACATGACATTTGACCTTAATTAATTTGCCAACACTTTAAACTGACATCTGTTGAGAACTTGAAATTGCTCTAAAAAATAATAAGAATAACAGTATGGTGCACATACTCAATGGAAGACTCCGTCTTGGCTAAACAAAATTTCATGTGTACTTGAGTCAATAATATATAGCTTTGTTTATTATAAATATCTCCAATATTAAAATATCAAAAAAGAAAACAAAAAGAACTTTGAAATCTCAAACATATAAACATGAACATGCATGAGCTCCAAATTTTGTAACGGGATAAATTTGTGGCTCTAGAATGCCACTTTTGAATAATTGTTTCTAATTCTTTTTCTTATGTTTGTTAATGACCCGGCCGAGGGAATTTACCCTACCCATAGTTGACAAATTTAGATTTTTTTTAAATCTGTGATTTTTGAGATACAAAAGATTCATTTCATCACATTCTGTTTTAAATACACAATGTTCTTATTGCTGTCTACAAAACAGCCCCATATACCTTAGTGGGTGTGTGCACAATACAACAGTTCGCAGAATCATAAAATCATAAATAATAATACTTCACCATTCTATGGGAAGACTCGCTAGATAACATTCTCATCATTATGTATACTGAAAAAGATAGGAAAATTTAGCTGGATGTATGTGGTTGGAATGTGCTTAAATGTTGTTTTATTGTTAAATAAATTGAGTCTTTTATTGTATTTTAACATATAAGTCAAATATTTGTCTTGATTTATGCAGGTAGCAGAATTGAGGGAAGAGCTAGCAGAGAAAGGGCTGAATTCTAAAGGCAACAAACAAGAGCTTGTAGACAGACTTACAGAACATATTGAAGCAAATGGTGGTGGAACAGGTAAGGGTTTCAAAATTAAGAGAAATCCAATTGCAGGGGTAGCGCCAGACTTTAAAATAAGGGATCAAAATAGTTACAATTTTGAGAGCGGTTGTATATGTATTATAAAATTAATAATCTTTTTTCATCGCATACTGAGTTTGAAACATTCGAACATGATTGCCATATTAACGAAAGATATTTGTAGAAGAACAAAATAATTGAAGGGGAGTTCCTTTAGTATACGCTACCACTACATGTCTTCGATGGGGACTTTTAAAGAACAACCCACTTACATAGTGAGGAATAAGAATGGTAGGGTATTCAAAATCGTAGCCATTGAGGGTATATTCTTTGGTTGACATACAAATTCAGGACATAACAGTCATGGGAGTTCATGAAACGGAACCTGTGGTTCGGAAGTCACGTAGAAATGGTGGTCCCATGCATCGGAAGAGCAATACCTTGGCCCCGGAATAAAGTTTACTAAAACCGAGAAGTTCCTGAGATTTCGCTATTTGGGTATTTCCACAGTAATGATACCTTTTCTTGTTTGTGGCTCTAAATCTTGTTTCAAATTGATTTTCTAGCTCATATTTGGCCAACACTACTGTAAAGTAGCAGGGAGATAGCGAGCAAAATTTCAGAATCCTAGCTCAACTTTGATTTTTTTGTGTACACAAACCCTATGGTAACGGTTGTAACATTTTTTTGACATACACATGTTACAACCGTTAACTTTTCAATCTTGACATACAAAATATAAAAGGCTAAATCTTGAAAAGTTGACCATGTATGTGGGTTGTGCTTATTTCTTCAGTTGACGGACATCAATTACTTGAAACAAAACCAACTGGGGGTAATTTTGATAAATATCAGGGTCTGGAGAACTGTCCGAATGCGTAACGGGTGTAACGTATGTCAATGTTACAACCGTTATAAAATTAGTCATGAAATGTCATAAAATGTCATGAAACTTGAAAAAATGAGAATATTTCAAAGTCCTTTCCCATTATTCAGGTAGCCTTAATGTGTTGAATTACAAAAATCAAGGAAAGCCCTCCTAACAATTAATATGTGCTTCAGTAGGCCATTTAGTAATGTTTGACATACAGAAATGTGACATTTCTGTATGTCAAACATTAAAAATGACATACTAAATGGCCTCCTGAAGCAGATATTAATTGTTAGGAGGGCTTTCCTTGTTTTTTGTAATTCAACACATTGAGGCTACCTGAATAATGTGAAAGGACTTTGAAATATTGTCATTTTTTCGAATTTCATGAAATTTTATGACATTTCGTGACTGTTTTTATAACGGTTGTAACATTGACATACGTTACAACCGTTACGCATTCGGACAGTTCTCCAGACCCTGATATTTATCAAAATTACCCCCAGTTTGTTTTTGTTTCAAGTAATTGATGTCCGTCAACTGAAGAAATAAGCACAACCCACATACATGGTCAACTTTTCAAGATTTAGTCTTTTATATTTTGTATGTCAAAATTGAAAAGTTAACGGTTGTAACATATGTATGTCAAAAAAATGTTACAACCGTTACCATAGGGTTTGTGTAAAAAAAAAATCAACATTTAGCTAGGATTCTGAAATTTTGCTCGCTATCTCCCTGCTACTTTACAGTAGTGTTGGCCAAATATGAGCTAGAAAATCAATTTGAAACAACATTTAGAGCCACAAACAAAAAAAGGTATCATTACTGTGGAAACACCCACTTGCATTTGTATTTCCGGGCCTTAGCAATACACGAGCACATTAAAAAAGAAAAGGTTACAGACTCTTTCGTAAAGAGTAGGGGATCATCCTGGTCTGTATCTCTTCACACATCTATTTGATATTGTTAATGCTTGTTATTAAAAAAGAAAAAAGGTGCTCATACTCTAAGAGAGGAACAGTATCTGTGTCTTGTTTTGTAGGGTTCTTGTTTACTGACTCCTATATTGTTTTATGTCTTTTTGTGGTTTCAAAGGTGATGCTGATGCACTAGACAATGACGGAGCAGAAACAGAAAATCGAGACCCTACAGACGAGGAAGCTGGGCTTCTAGACCAAGAATTAGAGGTTGGTATCTGGGTCTCATATTGATATGCTTCTTTCAGCAGCATGCAGATTAAAGGAAACATGGATAATCGCCGATGCTTTGGACCCAATAGATTATTTTGATGGAATAAATTGTTTTCAAAACTTGAAACCAGCATTAATTTACACGCTGCTGTTAGTCAATTCCTATATCATTATGATCCTCAATCATAGATCCTAAAATAAAAAATCCTAACATCTTTGATAAAAATGGATCTCAGGAAAAAACACCAAAACCCAACTCCAACATATCGCTTCATAGATTGTGTAACATAATATTGTACACAATTGATAAGACAAACTCAGTACACATTCTACAACATTTGTAAAGATTCTCAATTTGCGAACATTTAAACAACAGTATGACACCATGCCTTAACCCTAACACTCTAACTACAAATTACTACAATGCGCTGTGCTTGTGTCACCCGGCTCGGCAGTTTTTCGATGAAATAATGGCCCACAGGGCGGAATATACTCCGCCATGTATGGTTTCCCCCCGTGGCCTAGTGGTAGATCGTCTGCCTATGAACCCAGAGGTCCAGGGTTCGAGCCCTGGGGGAGTGGGGGGCACTTTTCCCCCTCGCTAATTTGGCAGCGAAAAAAATTCTTTGAAAAAGGTGCCTCGGGGGTTAGGGTTAAGATGATGTGACCCATATAGACAATAAAGAAGTCAATCACTCATAACAACAGCCCAAATGTGTTACCTTTACTTTGTGCTATTTTAAGGATGTGGAATATATAATAATATAATAATATGTAAATGATTTACCATTTCAGAATGACCAAATTTGATTTGGTCTTTGGATTTGTTGATAGCATATTATGTGTATCGGTGGAGGGTATGAATCAAAAATGTTATGTATACAATAGGCAGTAAATAATGAATTTATATTTTTAAGGCTATAACAACTGAAGAAGAAGCAGCTATTCTAGACTCAGATCCCAAGGTATGTAGGATGCATGCAGCCTCACAGCCAAATACAAACTAACATCAAATGCTAAATTCATACAACAATGCACTTGTATAATCCATCATGATGCTGTATTGAGAAGTATACAAGAATAATGTAAGGGTTGAGGTAGATCAGCATGACAACTGCATGACATTCTACAGAACAGATCCTCCCGCTTTACAGTAACAGGATGACTCAATGACTTGTGGTTTCTATGCTTGTTAAGGACCCCAATGGAAATAAGCTTTGTGTTCAAAGCTTTTTGAGCTATCCTTGGTACTTATGCTCATATTTTATTATGTCTATATGTTTTTCAAATTGCTTGGCGCAATTTAATTATGTGCATGTATTACATGTTTGTATTTTAGATGTTGCTCGATATGATGTTTGAGTACCTAATAAAATAAAATAAAATCATTTGCCATAAGTTACCCAAAGAATGTTTTCATGCTTTCTATAGATAATAAGTGTTCAGTCCACTTCATGTCAGCTCAAGTTAGGGGTTGACGCATATTTTAGTGAATGCATCAAGATAGCTCGTAATTTGTATGTGATGTAGAAAGTGCAGAGCCCATCAATAGATATCACGCTGGTGTCACTTCCCAACTTGAGCTTACACAAGAGTGTAAAACCTATGTCAAAGCTGGCAAAGGGTTGGTTGACGGCAACTCCTCAATGGCAAAAATGCAATCAGTAAATCATAAATGCACGCCGTTGTTGAAGATGTTCATCATAACTGTTAGAATAAACTGTGAAGTAAAGTTATCATATCTCGTCCAGGTTTTAACATACCTTAGCGGACGTTTCGAGAACAAGCTGTTTTCTTTATCAAAGATGATGAAGTGACAATCATGTGTTGGTAGCACTGGTTGCTTGAAAACAGTGTTTCTAGATATGATAACCTTACTTCACATAATACCCGCCATCAATGCATGCATGTGCTTTTAAATTGCTTATAATTATCTAGCGAGCTGGTGGAGGAGGTAGTAGAGGAACGGTATTATGGTGGTGGGACAATGAAGTCAAATCAAGTTGTATGTTGATTTCCGGTCCATGTTTCATTCATACTTTTACTTGTTGGTCATACTTCAACGTCTGCTGATATATGTTGTTTGTCATCTTGGGACTGATAATAATCAGTTAACATTGTCTAATGTGTAATGACAGGAGTATCAATGTATCAGTATTGTTTTAAATCAAATTTATAGGGGATCTTCTGCATTCTCAAAATGTCTTACAATTTGTATGTCGCTCACTTACTGACTGCTCTATTTGCAGCACCATAATAAGCCACATTACATACAGAATGAGTCAAACAAAAGTTGACCAAGATTGATTAAATTGTAATAAAACATCCAAATAAAGTTGATACAACAATGAAGCACATATAAAATCGAACATACTCTTCCATCGAGGAAAAAAAAAGGATTACTGAAATGAATCCTTGCAATCAGGAGTTATGCCTGTTTCAATAAAAGAACCCATTTTGGCAACTGTCCATGGAATGCTACATCTTTTGAAGTCGTTCTTTTAAGTGACCTGCAAAAACGTTCAAAGAGTCATGCAAATCCATCTGTGATTTAATCCTGGAGTTTCAAACAAAGAGTAAAGTGGTATTCATAATCGATAACATTTGAGTCAACACAGAAACATTCTCTGTTTTTCTCAAATTTTGTGTCTTTTTATAATGAGAAATAAATAAATAAATATCTTTTTAAAATGAGAATGGTGAGTTTTGACTGTTTACTTCTCCAATTGTTTCTGTAGACGGCTGGAAAATATGGTTCTTTTTGTAAAAAAAGTCATTCATCTTAATATATCGACTGATTTTAGCCGCAGATTTATTACCATTCTGCTCTGTGATTGAATATATAACTCATTTGAATTTGAATGATTTTGCAGTCGTTGCTGCTCACTTAACTCAAACTAACTTCAGTATTTTTAATTTCAGCCAGTCTTGGGGGCCTTTTTAGCCAGAATTTACACACTTTCTCATGTTTATGTGTGATTTAGAGTCAATGATTGGTTGATTTGTAATTTACTTGACAAGTAATTGACCAAGTGGTCAAACAATTTTTAACAAACATAATTGTCTAACCGTGGTTAATCCTGTAAGAATTTGACTCGCAGTTAATAGACATCGTTCCTTAAAACTGACAAGCATTATATTTGGTTTATTCTTTACAGGAAGATGCCGTTTTAGAAGATGAAGAAAAGAAAAGCGATGATCCTGATCCTCCCAAACTTACTCCAATCACACCGCCTCAGGTTGCCAAAGAGACGGTAGAAGATAAAACAGATGTTTCTGAAATAGATGTGAGTAAAGATTTATATTCACTCAAAATTTATCACATTTTATGGCTCTAGAATCTACAATATAGACTCCTCAGACAAGCTCAGACATTTCTTTCAATTACCAATTGTTCTGACATTTCTTAGAGATATTTATATTGTGTAACAAATCAATGAAAAACCAATGGGTCCCTTTTCCCAGTGATACCACATTCATTGGAATCACTTGTTTTAGTGCTCAGCCATTTGCTTCAAAATGTGGGGAGGTCTCAATCAAAATGTGCTCAAAAGAACAACTCTGCCGTCTGTTCAATGAAATGTTCCGTTGACAACTACAGTGTAGACTGATGCTCTATTGACTTTTGATCCAAAAATAGTGATGATTTTGGCACATTCCGATTGACACTTCCCCGGAAGTGGCTGAGCGCCGAAAGAAGTAATTGCTACAGATTTGATATTATTGAAAAGATGAAAAGATAAGCTTTTCATTGATGTGCAACGCACTATGAAGATATAACAAAATATTGCGGACTGACAAACAATCTGAATTTGTTTTAAGGGAAGTGTCAACCCTAAATATATGAAATTTATCAAGCACTGTAATTTTTAAACTAATAATGTAATGTACATAAAAGTATACAATTTTTCAAATGAAATGAGTCGGAGAATCAAATACCAAAAATGGATTCTCGACTCATTTCATTTGAAAAATTGTATACTTTTATGTACATTACATTATTAGTTTAAAAATTACAGTGCTTGATAAATTTCATATATTTAGGGTTGACACTTTCCTTAAGGGGTTTATGTATAAGCAGATAGGTGTAGCCTTGGGTATTGCTTTATGACAGTATTCACATGTCAAGACTTTGAGAAGATTGGACCTTTGTTACTCAAAATTCCATACTTTTAGAAGCAGAAACAATGACAGATTCGTATCAGTTTGCAGCCGTTATATTACAATATATGTCAAAACTGAATAATCTTTATTTGACCCTATTCATGTTTGTTGTTTACAGAAAAAGAAAAGCAGAGCTGAGAGATTCTCACAACCACTTACAGAAGATGCAAAGAAAGCAGCTCGAGCACAAAGGTACAGTTATAAAGTGTATTAAATTGACTATTGTATATCTTACAATTGTAGCAATGGTTTCATTGCGATGTATTTTGTGAATAGATTACAAAGACTTGTGAAATTGTATAACTGTAGTATTAGAGTAAGTCTTTGCTACCCATCCCTTGAACTTAGCAGTTCCCCCCATATTTCTCAATGTCAGAAATCGCAAAAACTCTGGATTTGAAAATATTCAGGAAGCACCTCTGTTCTGGACTTCAGTATAAGCACTAAATATACTTATTACGTAGGTCAAAACACCCTTATGGATATGTTTTCTCACAAACTGAAAGTGCTATAGTAAAGTTTTCAGCTTGATTATATTTTTGTGATGTGAAGCATAAACTGAACATTCTACATAGCAACATAGTATGTATCATTTCCCTAGTTTGAGGTTTTTCGGCTACGTTTCCAAAATGCAAAGTAAATTTGAATTGAAACTATGTTTTGCTTGTTTAACAGGTTTGGCACTCCAGTAGAATCACCGCAAACCACAACCAAAGCCACAGCTAAACCAGCTGGCGTTATATCCAGTGTATCACAAGCAGCCACAGTAAGTGCTATTTCACATTGACCAGAAGATCGATTATATTTCAAGTTGTTTCAAAATTATTGTACAAATTGGATCAATCACCGGTCATTTTATTCATAGTAAAAAGTTTGAAAGAAGCCAAGAATCCATTCTTGCCAAGATTCTTACCGATAAAGTTACGAGAATCCAAGTTGATTTTGATCCGTGAATATTTACCTGTATAACACTCTTGCTGAATAGAGGAGAATCAATAGCTTCTTGCAAAATCCTTGGCAAGAATTAGTGTCTAACCGATCAGCTCATGTCAGCCGATCACCGATCATTTCCTCTTTGATCGGCCGATCCGATCCGATCACCGATTAAATGCGCAAGTGAACTGCAATGCCTAAATAACAGTACATTTCCGTCGTGTATGTTGCAGTACATAGTGTAAATATAGTAGCATTTGTGTACTTCGCAAAACAGATTATAACGAGTGAAAAACAAGTTCAAATTGTTTAAATAAAAAATATAATTATTTACTCTTTTTATTTATCGTGTTTACCTGGTCCATGTCTCTAAAGACACCTGTCAATCAAGTGTCAAGTCATTGTTTACATTTTACAAACGTAGCGATTGCGTCGACCGACCAACCATGTGCGATTTGAAGCTTTGCACACGGCACGCTGGGTATTCCCACAATTCTTTCTTTGTTGCAAAAATACATCATAATTCATAAACACAGACCTGTCAATCAAGTGTAAAGTCATTGTTTACATTTTACAAACGTAGCGATTGCGTCGACCGACCAACCATGTGCGATTTGAAGCTTTGCACACGGCACGCTGGGTATTCCCACAATTCTTTCTTTGTTGCAAAAATACATCATAATTCATAAACACAGATACCTGATAGTAAATTAATGTATTTGAGATTTTCAATATATTTAATTCTATCCATAAACCCGAAGTTTTAACTTAGTTTAGTGAATCTTTTAGTACATTGAAGTGAAATGTAGGCTAGCCAATGACAAGCGTTGTTTGATTACGCCTTTGGCGGGCCATGACGTTGGTATTTCCCGTAATAAAAACGAAAACAAAACATTGAATGTACATTCGCTGAATCCCGCCGATCGAACTAATCTGAAAACAGGCGAGTTTGAAAGGATTTGTACCCTTATAGGCTTCGCTAAATTCACCTGGATAAACTAATTACCTAGTATATGTTATGTGAAGAAGTAAGAAGGCACGTTTGAGAGGAATTTTAACAGAGAAAAGACGACATGATAAGCTTTTAATTGGGTTTTCATACTATAGTGATTGATCGGTTCATCAGATCGGTAGATGAAGTAATTTTGCCGATCACCGATCAGATCCCGATCAGACTTATATCGGGCCGATCGGGAAACTCCCGATCTGATCGGTTAGACACTAGCAAGAATGTAAGTGGATTCTCGCAATCTTTGACAAACTTTGACCCTGTTATTCACAAAAAGAAATGAAGGTTTTTTTGGGATCGATCATCATAGCGACTATTATTGCATCTACAAAAGGACAATTATTTGAAATATGATCGATCGTCGTGTTTCTGTTAAAATGTTTATTGTCATTGACTGGTTCATTTGCCACCAAATTGGACATAGTCACTTGGCTCAAAATAAGTGAGTATCAACAAGCAACAGGAAATTATAACAAGTTGAGCATATGCTTCATCAAGGAAAGTGCTTGATCATGCTGTAAATTACATGTAACATTAAAGTTGCAATAAGATTGTAAGATCACAGAATGGTGATGAGCCTTGCCATATTCATTCGATTTGGAAAATATGGAAAATATTTTGAAATGTTCAATCTGAACTGATCATGAATCTTGGACTTGTCATTAGACTAATAGAGGTAGAAGACCCTTCAAGTACCCGACAACATCAAGAACAATATTGGCCTTTTTCAAGATGATCTACCCATCAACATCAGACTCTGTGAATCCTTACAAGTTTTCAAGAAACACCTGAAGACTCACCTGTTTCCTATTTAATGTTCTTTCGGTATACATGTAGAACAATTTTTTATTTTTGTACATTTGTTGTTGATTGTATTTTTGAATGAAATAGCGCTTTATTAAATCTTGTGTGTAGGGGTGACCTGGATGACTTCTATGGATGGCGTTGGTGCATAAGGGCATGAAGCCAGGTGTAATAGAGACCCTAATTACATACTGTTGTCTTTTTTGTATTGTTATTTTCAGCCCGCTGATGTAGATAAACTAAAGAAAAGAGCTGCAAGATTTGGAGCTGTTGTGTCACCAGTAGTTGAAAAGGTAGGCTCATGGGTTGGGTTCATAACCTCTTGAGAACTACCTGCTTATTTATATTAGCCAGACAGATGGAGACATCATTTGTTGCACCTATCAGAGTAATTGTTAGAATAATTGTATCCCTGATAACGATTAGAGTGAAATAATTTAGAATCCCACTTGGTGGGAAATCTAATAGAGGTAGAAGACCCCTCGGTACCCCGACAACATCAAGAACGATATTGGTCAGAGATTCAACCATAATGTATTTCAAGAAGATCTGGGCCCGGTAGTCACTTCTTCATTCTTGATGAGGGTGGAGTAAACTACATGCCGTACTAATGACAATACAGTATACAATGTGTTCATAATTGATTTGATGTAATCTAATGTTGATTGCATACTAACATCACTTTGCGATCCTGGTTTCCCGATGACAAGTTTTACATAATTTGTTCTTCAAACATTTCAATTTAGTCAACGGCGACCACACACGACTTCCTTAAAGTTGGGACAGGCCGCACCAGGTCGCTAGGCCTGGATCGCTGCAGTTGGCTTCAACCCAACTCGTGCGCTATTGTTCCTTCAATCTGTGAGCGATTTGTGCTTCATAGTCCACTCAAACAACTCCAAATCGCCACAACCTGCGACTGGCTAGTTTGTAATCAGCTATGTGTACAACCAGAAAGCTATGAGGGGTTGCTCCATGTTCTTATGTCCTATACTCATATTATTTTCTTTTTCTATATATGTCCAGAGTGAACAGCAAGCTAGGTTACTGAAGAGGAAAGAACGCTTTGGGGCCAACACCACCACAACCACATCATCAATCACAGCACTCAGTTCTCCAGTTGATGTAAGTGTATGATGATCAATAAAGAGGGGTTGGAGGGAGTTGGTTAGAGTTGAGATGACATTTATGAAAATGTCTGAAAAGTAATTGGAAAATGATTGAAAATATAAATTGCAGTAATTGCACATCGCATTTGTAATAGTCAATTAGGGAAGATGCATTTAGGATGCACTTAGTTTGTTATTTGTACATTTTTAGTCCATAGTTTAAAATTGTGAATAGATGGCATATATAAGAGATGTGGGTCGAGATTTGCATGTCAATTAACAAACTGATTTTTATTGTTTTTCTCTTTTTTTATACTTATAGGCAAAGAAGCAGAAAAGAGCAGAGCGGTTTGGAATATAGTGTTGATGCCATAGGCATTGTAACATTGGGACTTAGTGGAAAGTAATGGTGTATTAGCCTGCTTTATATGACCATAACTGGCATGAATACAAGGCTGAAATACTTGGATAATGTCAACTAGCATTCGGATATATACCAGATTTTCAGGATTGCATATGAAGCCCAAAATGTGCTCTAAAACGTGCCAATCGTTCATTTGCCTACTCGTGGGAATGTCTTATATAGACACAAGGAGATGAGAAGAGAAAGGGCCATACATATAGGGATGACTGATCGGACAAACATCTTAGCAGCGCTGCAGCATTTTGGTATTCAACAGCTCTCCTTGAAGAAATCATGTTTTATGAGGAAGGAGACGACGTTAGGGGCCAAACTTTTCTTCGTTCTGTATCTGTTTGTAATTTGTCCAGTTGGGATACAAAAAGCAGAATGGCAAGTTTGATTAACAGTGACATTGTAATCAAGAGATCGTTGATAGCCAGTTTAAATTAATGGAATGTTTAAAGCAAGTTTACCTGCTGATAAACATCTGTAACATGTGTATCAGACAATTGTCCAGGTGCATTGTGGGAAATTATCCTGAAAACTACACAAAAGCATTACAAGCAGTATTGAAAAAGTGTTTCCTTACTTGTGAGTTGTGGCACTTCTGAAAGAAGTGAATTATATCGCAAGTGAAAGCATTTGACCATGTGATATTTTTGATATGCCCGAAAAAATTAGTTGAAATTGTGGCATGTCTTTGAAATGTATTTATAATGGTATGTTTGAGAGAGTAACTTTCTTTTTATGTGACATTTCACTTTTACTAGCCCCATTCATACTGAGATGTTTATTATGTAAAACAGATTTTTAACTGTCTGTCCTATGGCTGGACCACATGGAATAAGTCAACTTATTTTTTTTGTATGTATTCCACATTACCATGTGTATTTGAAAATATAGTGTTTAACTTGTTAAGGCCTAAATAAAACAGAATCTTGGTAAGGGCTTGTCAATATAGCTGTTCCTCAATACTTCTAAAATAGTGTACAACACTTGGCTGTGCCAAACATGTTCAATTTATTTGTACTGTCAATGCATATGATAACAGAGAGTGTTGCCAATTCCACGGCTAGACCACGGAATTAGACTACTTTTGACCCTTGCAGGGCGGGAGGGCTTTCATTGACTGTGAGTGCCAGCGCAAATTACTAGTTCAGGGCGGTGCCGCCCCCTGTAGCTACAACCCTGGCCCCCATATCACATGTTTTTCAGACAATTTATTTTGAAGATGTTTCCCGTTTTATTTTGTCATACCAAGAGTAAGAATCACTGTTTCAGATGTATTTGATGGACTACACAGGGTTGCATAGAAACTGTGGCTTCTCTATATTATTTGTGTAGCTGAACTCGATTAAAAATTAACATTCAGGCACTGTATGACCACCATGGGATGAATGCTGCTGCTGCTGATATTCATACTTCACAAGCATACATGTATGTGTTTATGGCAGAAACAAACTTGTCGCGTTATTTAATAAATATGTCAAGATTTTGAGGCTAATTTTAGACAAATAGCGCAAGAAGTTTACACAAACAACCTTATATGTAAGCCATTTTCATTCAGACTGGACAGTTATTAATTGATTAGGCCACAACAAAAAAATTGTTTGCTTGCCCATAGATGCTCTCCAAAAGGTAGGGTCGGTCGGTCAGATTTTTAATTTTTTAATTTAATTTTCCAAATTAGGTACCTGAATACCAGAACTAAAGGGAAAAAATAGTGTTAAATACATTTTTTCATTTTCTAAGTCCAAAACAGGACTTAAAAGATGATCCATCACATGGGTGTCAATGAAGGTCATATACGTGACTTTAAATTATTTTTTTGTGTTGAAATTGTGAATTTGTTTTTATTTGTTTAAATTGTTTTATTTTTTGGTAAAAAAAGGGTTAAAAGTGACACGGTCGGGACTATTTTACATGGTTGGTTGGACGAGGGCAAGCAAACAACTTTTTTTTTTTGCGGGGGGGGGGGGGGGGCCTTATAGACATCTTTTTGTTTTGTAGCTCATTTTTATATTGTCCTTTTGGGGTTATTGCGGGTATTTTTATCAATATTATCAAGTTCAATAGTGAATAGTGTACATAGGCATCAATCCTGGGGTAGGGGGACAGGTAGATTGGTTAATCATTCAAGTAAAATAGCCTATTTTTGTATTTTTCATGCTTAATGTCCCTCCTTATAAGTCTTGTCGGAAGCATGGGCTCCCATGCACTTCCTCCCCCTCAAATACTGGTAATTTTGGAATAGGTTACTCACATACACATACATAAATAACATTTTCTAATTATGGTTATGAGCTCAGAAAGCTCTGTATCGTCATTTGACCTCATTAATACAACAGCCCCACTTTATATGAGTACCAGCACAATAAGACCATGTCAACGAAATTATGCTCGGAATTTTAACAGACTTGCATCAAGTCCGTCAGACACAAACAATAGCGGTATGGTTTAAAGTGGAAAAACTAATTCAAAATGAATAAAACAAATAAAGAAACATGAATTTTATTTCAGGCTTGTAAACGTCTAAGGTGGCGGGGTGAAACTCAAATTGCTGATCGGAAGCAACATCATCCGGGAACTTAAACTTCCTGGTTCTCATGTCTTAGTGGCGCAGGTAGTTACCGTTTGTCGTATGCTATAGTCGTCGTCAGAAAACTTCAGCACTTTTTAAAACCGCCAATGCGCGCGTCTAATTAATGAGCGTGTGGGCGGGACATTCATGGCCCATAGATACGATTGCGGCCAATCGGATTACAGGGCCCGTGACGTGTCGAACTGCTCAAAGATAACGCTGTTGTGACGCTGTTCTACAACGCACTTCCGTGTTTACGCTGAACGCAGTAGTCACAGAAAAAAGTGCCGAAGTATTCTGACGACGACTATAGGTATAGACTTAATTAAAGTTTACACAGAATCAATGGTCAAATTCCTGAAAATGTATGCGATTTTGAAATTTATGATAAAACTTACGTGCACCCCCTCCTAAACCCATGCTTCCAACAAGACTATAAGGGAGACATTCAGCATGAAAAATAAAAAATGGGTATTTACTTAAATGATTAACGGTGACTAGGCTAGACTATTATGTCAAGATGAATTGATGCAGATGTTACTATACTTTTGTTTATTTAAATGTCTACCTTACACCTTCCGTTTTGACAGATTCTTAATTTCTGCACAACATTCCAGTTGTAGATAGTCACGGAAAATGTCAATTTTATGTTCTTCCTTAAACTGACAAATAAATAAAATGTATGATATACCAAGTTGTAGAAATTTCATTATATCGTGCTCATTCAGTTACGACACGTTTTGCCCAATCAATCTGGTTTAATTAATGTGCAAAAAGTTGGATTATTATGTTGGTGAACTAGTGGACAAGATTTGTTTTAGAATAAGAACAGATTTTTACAACCAATTTGGTGATAAAGAAAGTTGCTCTTTAAATGAGGAACTAGTTTGTTTACTTTATTCAAACCATTCATTTCTTGGGCCAAAATAGTTGAGCACTGTTGACTTTTCCCACAATCCATCACAAATTTTGCTGGATTTGAGCTCTCTAGTGACAATTTAATATCATGAATACCGAGAATTCTTTGTGTTATTCAACCAAACTTCCAGGCATGTGTCAATTGATGTTTGTGTCATTGGAAAATCTATCATGGGTTCTTTGATGCGGCATACAGGTATTGTGTCCAGAGAGGCTTATATATGACAACTACAAACGTAAAAAACCACCATTTTTATAGTGTGCTTTGTACAACCTTTCTCCTTGTCACTTTATGAACAACACTCTCTGGCCTGCGACGCGCGCTGTGGTGTATGTACCGATAGAGGGCTCACTCACTCTGACCGCTCCCAATTCTCTGATCTCACCCTTGGTGCGGTTCTTGGATGGGAGAGGTTTCTGGCATGGCGAAGTATCAGAGGGTCTTGTTTGATACTGTGACAGTTAAATTAAACAAGGTATACAAGTAGACTACCATTCCTATAACAATTTTTTGCATAGCATCACTGTTTATTGTGTACTGCCTGATGCACGCTCTGCTTGGATTAGTGTGCAATCTGTCCAAGCTCCTCCTATACACACTTAACCACTGTGTAGTATGCGTTCAAGGAATGATGGCGTTTACTTTGTAGCATGGTGATTTTATCAGCTGGTAGTTGACAATTCCATCCCATCTTACTGGAAGTGGTAGCTTAAAACGGGGATTTACATGTTTTTTATGTTTAGGCCTAAAAAAAAAGAAGGTTTGATTGGCGTAACATGACCAAAACAAATAGGGTAGGTCGGTCTGGGGTTTTTTCTTTTTTTTCTCTTCAAATCACCTACTTTTGAACACTTGAAAGACTGCAGTACACACAAATCATAGCTCTAGCGTATTTAATTGCCGGGCAAAAATGTATCGTTGTGTTCAACAATATATCATTTCGATGGGGACTTAAAATAGCCGAAATTGAAAGCAAACAGTCAAAAACTTTAATACTTTGTTCAATTTTTATAAATATATATATATATTTTTTCCCCTCAAAATAATAAAAAATATTCAGGGTCGGCGATGTATTTAGGGTCGGTCGGGTTACGCCAATTAAACTTCTTTTTTTAGGCCTTATGTAGAGGCATTGTGGCACAGTGGATAGAGCACTTGACTCATAATACAAAGATTGTGGGTTCAGGTTTCCCCGAGGTCAATGTGCTGTGCTCTAGAGTAAGGTTATTGGTTATTCCTTTCAACAGGTGTACAGACATTCTTCAATGTTTGGAAGTTAACAGACTCGCTGTGGAGAAGGTGTAGTAAGCCCTGTACAGCAACATCAAAGGAGTGAGTCTTGCCTAATTGCTTTCTAAGAGAGATGGGTGCTCCTGTAAAAAATATCAAGATCAACCGCCTTTACCTTTTTTACCCTTATTATGTTAATGTACTTAAACATGTATTTGTATGCTAAATTTCATCACATATGCAAGAATAATGGTTACACAATCATTTTTTTTAATGATCATAAGCATTGTTTGATTTTTGCATAACTATTTGTATTGCTCCATATTTTCACTCAAGAATGAGTATAGCAGCAAGAGATCAGTTTGTGAATCATGTGTTACCACTATGCAGTGTCTTGGTTCAACTTCAGGTCAATGGAAGAGAACATTTTTAAGTGTATTATTGGAGTCTTCTTACTGGAACTGAAATAAGATGTTGAGGGCACAGTTCCATTATGCACATAAAGGAATGTACAAATCATGCTGTGCACTTTGGAAATGAGAACAAGCAGCTTGTTTTTCAAGCCTTGTACAGGATTTGTAAACAAATTTGGTAAGTTTGTTACCATCTCTTTTCAAAAAGTGATTTGAATATATTGATGCTTTTTGAGATTTTAAATTTAATTTAAAAAATGAAATTATGAAATGCAAGTTTGAAATGTTCTTCCCATCCAAATTTAAGAAGAACGAAACCTAACTGGAATCCTAGTTAATGATCTTATTTGCGGAAAGCGGGCCAAATTCTACAAGTCATTCTGTAAAAAGTAAAAAGGTTAAACAAAAATGCTGTTAGATGACTGCGTTGGTCAAGCTTTCATCCGGAAGTACTTATTTTTAAAATAAAGAGATTGTAAAAAATCACTCAAATCCGTTCAAATCATAGTGTATCTAAAGTGAAGTCTTTCATGAGGTCTTTTATCAGCTTGATTGTTCAAGAATGGACAATGGTAAAACAGATGAGATTATGTTTATAATTGATTTCATACACTTAATATTACAATTACAAATATTTTTTTCATTTTTGAAAATGTAGCAGCATATCGCATAAGGAGTTGATATAACATTTTAAGCTTGGTTCTTGCTACACCCAAGACTATGAAAAAGTAACTTTTTGTTATTTGAAGCAGTAGTTCTACAATGCATATTTATCTGGAACTTTTGCCATCTCCCAGATTTAGAAGAGATAAGTATATATACACTGAGCCAAAAAAGAAACTTATAAAATTTTAACAGATCACCATAGGGGCAGTGCACATTTCTCTTGTGTCATTGAAGCAAACAATTGGTTATTGACTGCCATTTGAAGCGATACATTGCAGTAATATTGTATCCTAATGTGGTACATTTTCATGCACAGAATATTATTATTATTATTTGTATAAGTTTCTTTTTTTTTATAAGTTTCTTTTTTGGCTCAGTGTATATTAGGAAATGTCAACTTTTCTTTTAACCTGAACAGGCAGTTGAAAATAATATTGCCATGTAAATAAATGATGAGTTGTCAAGCCCATTTTGGTTAGTAGTATTCTGATAAGTGAAGGTCTTCTCTCTCTCCTGAAAGGAGTTGCATTGTTTTATAATTGTATAAACTTAGTATTTTTTCTTTGTTTCTGGTATTAAAACTTTAGTACCCCCAGAAGTCAAGTCGTGTATGTGTTAATTTCTTTTACTGTGGGCGATTACATTGGATCAGTGTTGATATTATGGTGGGTCAATATGTACATGTAATAAAAATAATTTTTTTTATGGGACACATGAGCGACGGATAGTGAACAGGTACACAGTTTAACGGGTTCGCCATCTGACATGCCCGTTAAACTCTATATTTTATTTCTGTATTAAAAAATGTACAAAACGTTTACTATGTCTGTCTCGCTTGCACCTGTACGGCTTGCATGTTTGAAAAGCCCGCTAAGAAATAAGGGTACTGATAGCCTGTTGCGAAAATGACTGGTCTCTAATACTGGATGTAGTGAAATATTAAACTATCTTTAGAAAAAACGCATCGGTGGAAATTCAAACCCTTCAAACAATTTGAACGACTTACATTATAGCATGAATCCACCAATGAGATTTATGTAACAATATTTTAAGTATTTTTATGCAACTGTTTCAATCTTTTCTTTTATTAGACCTAAACTCGAACCCACAAGCAATTGCACAATTAGTTCATCTTTTCAAATCTATACTAAACACAACACCAAAAGTAAGTCCCCCCCTAAACAATTCGTCATAACATCGTAAGATAAAACATTTTATTAATAAAACTTAATTAGAAATAATCCTATGACTGTTTCCTAAGTGATGTTTGAAAATGAAAGATTTCCATTACTTCATGGCTGAATGAGCTCAAATGGAAGACAAAAACTGCCCATCTCAAAAGTCACAAAAGTTTATGAATTGCTTCTCACTAATGGAAAAGTACCCGTGGCTGAGCAAAATTTACTGTAATGTGTAGTCAATTCATGATCATTCAGCCATGTAAATCCCATTCTTGGCTCAGATATTAGCATAGTGAGTTGTGACTTTTGAGAAGGGCAGTTTTTGTCTTATTTTTGAGCTTATTCAGAATAAAGCTTTTCTGACATTTTATAAAATAATATAACATTTTGGAGATCAGTTGTTCTCTTTGAAAAAAATATATCAATAATCCATAATTTCATTGCACATTAGCAATTAAATACTTAAGGATTAAATCATGTTTTAGCGTATGTGTATCACCAATCTACAACGGCCTTTGTGTCGTCTGCGTGGTTTATTTGAAATAAACACGCAGCTGCGCAGAACGTAAGTTGTAGATTGGTGGTACACTTACGTTGAAACATGATTTAATCCCTTTCAACAACGACCAACGATTTGAACAGCATTTAAAAAATAGGCAATGCAAATAAGAACATCCTTTAATTGTACTAATTTCTAACAATTTTATTCAAACAATCAAGTTACTTTTAGTTTCTCATTTCAAAACAACGCACACTGCGGCTGCAATCTCGTAGCGTGTGAACACATCCGTGTGGTGCAGTGCGAGGGGCATGATGGTTTCCATAGCAGTGTGGTTTATCTCAAATTAACAACGCTTTGCTACTGTACTTATGGTATGAGGGAGTTGGTGAATGTAATATATTGCATATTGTCAGTATTGTAATTTCTCAAGTTCCCAAGGACTTGAGGAATTTATATCTTTGGTATTAAATAAATTAGTTGCCTGGCGAAAAGGAAACCATGATATTATAATCGCAAATATAGAGTTCAACTTAAAAATGAACCCCTCAATCAAATTTTCAACTGAAAAAGGTTGTAGTTATAGTCTTAATTAAAAGCCCTGTGTGTGTCATTACCCTTATAAAATCAGTTTATGCAGAGTGAATAAAAAAATTGTGCAATAATTGAAACAGCCAGCTGACCTTGTTGTGTGCATTGAACCATGAAATTGCTGTTGCGTGTTCAAAGTGTAGTTAATCTAGTTTATCTTCCGAAAATGTGAAAGCAATCGAGTGAAAAATAAGCAAAATATGACAAGTTTCGTAAAAGCTGGCTGCATTTTTTCCCTTTCACTTTCATTTTTTTCGTAGTATAAACTAGATTAAATTCGCATTATATAAACAACAACTATTTTATGGTTCAATGCACACAACAAGGTCAAATGACCGTATGACCGTTTCAATTCTTGCACAATTATTTTTGATTCACCATGTATAAAAACACTTTCCCGACACAAAATAATATGCCGATATAAAAGTAGTACAAAATATTAAATTTACAATTCACATGGCATAGCTGTGTACTGTTGTTACACAAGATAATGTTCCTATTGTAATTGGTAGTGAAAACAGTATGCTAAACTGATTTGCACTGTGATGGCATGATAGACCATTTCAAATTGAAGTTTTCTGACGAAAGCGGGTTTGATGACTTCATGAACTCGTTGGTGCCAATTGGACATATATATGCGCGTGGTAATTGCAACGGGAACTGAACTACCATTGGGCACAAATTTGATGACATCAGATGAAATGTTATGATCTCTATTTGAAATGGCCTATAACTTGTGCCTTTCTGATTAAACCCAATACCCTCTTTTCCCAGCAGTGTAAGTAGTGCTATCTATTTGCTATTCCTCTTTTCCCAGCAGTGTACGTAGTGCTATCTATTTGCTATTCCTCTTTTCCCAGCAGTGTACGTAGTGCTATCTATTTGCTATTCCTCTTTTCCCAGCAGTGTACGTAGTGCTATCTATTTGCTATTCCTCTTTTCCCAGCAGTGTACGTAGTGCTATCTATTTGCTATTCCTCTTTTCCCAGCAGTGTACGTAGTGCTATCTATTTGCTATTCCTCTTTTCCCAGCAGTGTACGTAGTGCTATCTATTTGCTATTCCTCTTTTCCCAGCAGTGTACGTAGTGCTATCTATTTGCTATTCCTCTTTTCCCAGCAGTGTACGTAGTGCTATCTATTTGCTATTCCTCTTTTCCCAGCAGTGTACGTAGTGCTATCTATTTGCTATTCCTCCTTTCCCAGCAGTGTTCGTAGTGCTATCTATTTGCTATTCCTCTTTTCCCAGCAGTGTACGTAGTGCTATCTATTTGCTATTCCTCTTTTCCCAGCAGTGTACGTAGTGCTATCTATTTGCTATTCCTCTTTTCCCAGCAGTGTACGTAGTGCTATCTATTTGCTATTCCTCCTTTCCCAGCAGTGTACGTAGTGCTATCTATTTGCTATTCCTCTTTTCCCAGCAGTGTAAGTAGTGCTATCTATTTGCTAATCTTGCTCTCAGGATACAGGCGAGTGAATCGTCCAAGAGTCCAAATGGGAAAGGTGTTGCGATAGCTGGTGTAACTGATGGCGCATGTCTTGTTGAAAACACCAACAATGTTACCCTGTAAAACAATAATAAAAGTAATTAATTTCAAAAGCTACATGTCAAGACACTAACATTAACACTATCACCCTCTTATGTTGGTTGCCATTGCTTTCAAATTAAGCAATTGTGGAAGGCTATACATAGACTGAAATTTAATTTTGAGAGATTGCCGCCATGATCCAGTGACAAGGAATTTTGTTCTTCACCACAACGACAGACATTTAATTCCAGGGGCAAGAGGGACTTCCTGAGACATCCCATTATAGTCATTATCTGGCTCATTCTTTGTTATTCTAACTGGGCTATTCCGTTTACTCATGTTAAGAAAGCCCTTGGAAATAATTACAGCAGGCTCAGCAGTTTTATCAATTAATCAAGTCAATACGTGCATTACCCCATTACCACGCTTGCAAAATGTGCTCTGTCCAGAAACCAGGGTATACATTTGGAAATACACTTTTTCATGAAGATAATTCCAAATACATCAAATACATCGGAAAGTCACTTGCTGGCAACTCTGGATCAGAAATCCTACACCTTTGACATCTGATCTGATGTAAATACTGTCTGGAACAGTAAGTTCAAATTTTGATTTATTTCTATGCATTTTTTATTATGGTTCCTTGGATTCCTGATGAAACTATTCTCACACTTGAACTTGTTCTCTTGGCAAATTATAGTAGATTTTACTCAGAATTTACCGATAACCCAATTGTTAGGATCTTCAGTGGTTTTAGCACTTTTAATTGATAAAAATAATTGAAATTAACTTTCAACTACCATCCTCTCTGAACTTGATAGTAAACTGAGAATATTGTGTGTATGTTTGTGTACAATGATCGTCCAGAAAGAACTCGGCAACAACCCAAATGAAAAGGTTAAAATGCCAAGCTGGCAACAGTGGCCACTATCTACAATACTTTGACAAATCTCTTTCAGATGGTGCAGTATTTATTTATATGCCTTATTGTAGCAAGAAATGACTCACTGACATTCAGTCTCGAGACATCATTAAGGCAGACTCGTGTAATGTGAGTGAGATACATCAAAATGTGACTTACTTGTGGCCAATCTCCATTATCCTTCTGTAGATCCATGATGACACGGATACCTCTCTCTATTAAGCTTACATCAGGATACCTATTGGTATTAGAAAGGCAAACAAATAAGTATGTCTGTTGGTTTCACCATGGGATAATATGGTGAAAGAAACTATTTATACAGGTTTCAAGAGGTTACAGGCATACATCCCAGCAATACTGTAAAACAATTAATTTTGTATTGTATTATTTTTATGTACGAAGATGATCAAATAAATTGCGTTAATTCCCTAAATAAAGTTGCAGTGAAATTAAAGTGTTTTACAATATTTAAATGCTGACACATGTGATTTTCACTTATTAATTTATCTTATATTTTACCATACAATAATACATTTGACTTAAAGTGCTCATTTTTTTCTTCCCCAAAACAATTTTGATGATTTGGGCTTCGCGAAATGGTAAAAATCCATTGATTATCCTTTTCTGATGCATTGTGGAATAGAAAAGGGGATTTTAAAATATTTGAATGTTTGGCATACATTTGTAATGTCAAGGTTATTTTTGAATAAAAGATTTGGATTTCTCCCCTAGTGTTCAAAAGAAAAAAACACAAAAGAAAAGAAGAAAAGAAAATAGAAAAAGAAACACACACACACCACTGATATTTGTTTCATATTATAACTATTTCCACCATCTATCAGACACGAAAGGTTAAAACTTTATGACTGTGTCACAGGACCTTCCATCCAACCAACAATAACAATAATTTCTATATTTGGATAAGCATTCTTCATTAATTCAGCACCAGCAATATGCCTGAAAAATTGAGCTGACAAATACATTAACACTTTTCAATGTTATGTTAAATCCCTTATAGGCCTACTGCCCTCATTTCTGTAATTCAGGTTTACAGAAATATGCAAGACTAATATCTATTTTTTTATTTAATAATTACAACACAGAATCATTACAACATTAAGAAGCACACACATAAAGTTACACTAAAAGAGTGAGTAGGCATAATCCAATCTATTAAATAAACATTAGTTGTGTCAGCATGTCGACTGCCATTGGGTATGATCATGTTTTAATGATTAATTTAGATGATTAATGTTTAATTTTTGAGCCATCTAAGATGACCTGCTGTCATGTGATCGACCAAACAGTGGTCATGTGACAAGTGGAAGGAAGGAAACACTGTGCTGAATGAAGGGATTGCGACATTCCCAAAATATTATGCAATTCAACAACGATGGTTCGTAAAAGGTATCTAAATTAATCATTATTTGTGTCGCCTAGTTGCCAGCAAAGAAATTAAGCACTGGCTCTACTCGCGCATACAAAATAATGAGCGTGTGAGCGGTAACATACTTGTCGCCATAGATCCAATCAGGACAACCGGATGCACATGTTGGTCAGTTGGTCGACTTAAAGTTGTGCCGTTTAATTCTACCAATTGGACCGCACTTCCATGTTTACGCTTAGCTTTTTGCGGCTGACTATAATGCTTGTGCCATATCTTACCTAATGGCCATAAGACCAAGATATGCGCAGCATGTGTGCACAAGTTGTGATGTTTTGCGGCTGACTATAATGCTTGTGCCATATCTTACCTAACGGCCATAAGACCAAGATATGCCCAGCATGTATGCACAAGTTGTGATGTTTTGCGGCTGACGATTTTGCTTGTGCCATATCTTACCTAATGGCCATAAGACCAAGACATGCGCAGCATGTGTGCACAAGTTGTGATGTTTTGCGCCCGGTGGTTTCAGTCAACATTGACTTTGGGTACGCATGATCGTTCCAAAAATCACGGAAAAGGGGGGTTTTCTGTATCATGTCCGCGGACATTCCACGGACATTTATGTCCGCGATTTCCCAAAATAAGGGGTGTTTTTTGAAACTATGTCCGCGATTTCCAAAAATAAGGGGTCGTTTTGGAAGCTATGTCCGCGATTTCAACAAATTAGGGGTGTTTGTTTTGAGAGGCTATGTCCGCGAGGAAGAAAACAAATAGAATAAGATTTGTTTCATATCAAATTGTCCTGGGAATAGGAAAAAGGGGGTATTTTGAACCAGATGTGTTCGCGTTTTTGCGCAAAAAGGGGGGACATTTAGAAAGTGTCCTTGAAATAGTGAAAAAAGGGGGGTTATTTTCAGACAAAATGTCCGCGTTTTTGTGCGAAAAAGGGGGTCAAATTAGTAAAATTGTCCGCGAAACGCCGTAAATAGGGGGGTATTTTAAGATCCTGGAACGATCATGTGTTACCCCTCTGAATATGAAGAGAGAACACCGGGGTTTTGCGGCTGACTATAATGCTTGTGCCATATCTTACCTAATGGCCATAAGACCAAGATATGCCCAGCATGTATGCACAAGTTGTGATGTTTTGCGGCTGACTATTTTGCTTGTGTCATATCTTACCTAACGGCCATAAGACCAAGACATGCCCAGCATGTGTGCACAAGTTGTGATGTTTTGCTGGCTACATATACCCTGTCTTCACAGGATTCAAAGTCTTCACCCCAACCACCATCCTCATTCTGCTTTGAACACAGGAACTGACACGCAGCTTTTACTTCTTTTGTGGCGGTACTACACGAAGACAATATCAAATGGTTTGGTTAGCATAACAATAGATTATATGCAGCTTGTTCATATAATTACCATATCATTTAAAGCCTTAGGCACTTATGGAAGGCTTATTAACATATAATGGAGGTATTGGATTTACAAATCAAACTTTCACTTGGTTCAACTTATGGGTATCACTGTAGTCTATTTATCCATCACGAGACAGTGACGTAACTTCGTATTCTACTTATTGCAGCACATATAACATGAAAGACTAAAGATACATATGCGTGTGTAAAAGCTGTGCCTGTTAAGTTACATCACTGTCCAGAGGAAGCCAGTCATACCAAATGTAAGCAGAAAGGGGATGTTTTAGTCACTCAAGACCCCCTTTTAACACTCTGCAATCTTACAATTCCTTTTGGGTTATACTAGGTATATTATAGCTGTATAATTTTGAAATCCTTAAATAGAAGAATATGTACTTGGCTACTAATTTAATTCTTACACCATTGAAAAAGCATCCTTTCGAAACAGATCTTTAAAGTCAAACATTTTCTTTGGTGGGGGGGGGGGCATAACATACCTATAACCTATGCATATTGCATAAATGTATATGCTCTAATATGGCTGTTAATAGTTGTGTGTATTTTAACACATATATTATATTCCAATAAAACCTATACAAGCAAACCCTTCCAAACCAAATCAGGTACCATATGTAGCACATTTATATAAGCAAAAGTAAACTAAAGTGCCATAGGTGTGGTATACATCCCAACATTTATACAAAGTGAGTTTTAATATACTTACTCAGTGTCGTAGCTGTATCCCATACAAGCAAACCCTTCCAAACCAAACCAAGTACCATATGTAAAGCATACAGCCCATGATCTGTATAAACAATTGCACGCAATAGTTTTATTCTTATCCTTTAATAAAAAATACAGACAATTTGAGAAAAGGCTAAGGGCCCCAAAAGAAACTCTGACACCGGCATATGTGCTCATTAAAATTATGAAACATGAAACTAGTTATCTGTAAATTTGACAAATTTGCATCAGAAAAATGGCTGAAGCACAAAAGATGCTAGACCAGGGTTGTAGCTACGCCGGGTGGGCCCGTCCGGCACTGGGCTAGCCTGACCAGCCACTGGGATAGCCCGTCCGGCACTGGGCCCGGAATTGGGCTGGCCCGTCCGCCACATTTTAAATTTTTTTTTTTTAACAATTTGTGGATAAAATCATTAAACTTCCTCATAAAACAGGAAATTATGTGGCAGGAACCCTCAAAGTGCATTAAAAAAGCCTAAAAACATCCCGGCCGCTGAGCCGCGAGAATTGTGTAACCAAATAGCGAAATATTGCGCCAGGCACTCAAAATGCTCTGGCTACAACCCTGTACTAGACTATTTAAGATATCCAAGGCTAAAATAGCTGTTTGGTCCTCCACAACCTGCATCTTTGACAGTTTTGATTGTAAAAAGTTGTTGATTTGATTTCAATCTTTCTTTAACGGTTATTTTAAAATATTTATCAAGTGAAAAGGTTGTACAGTATGATTGAGACTTAGACAATCCATAATTAACATTTGTATAAACCGCCCCTTTTCCCCGCTTGCCCGCTCCTAAGAGGAAGTATGGAGGGCAACCAAATAGGTGACCCGTCACATCAAAATGGACATGTTAGAGGCCCAAGTCAATTCTAAGTTATTGGTATGACTTGAAAAGCTACGTGTTAAGCTTTGAAATGATACCATGTTGAAGGTACTCGGACGTTGTAATCACAGATATGAATTGAAGAAGCATATTTTTTCTATTATTTTATTTATATTTCACCAAATATATTGGCCTCTATCTCAAAACTATGTTTGCCGACAACATGTCCTTTTTGACTGGTCACACTATGTTTACAGTCACATCATATGGATGCATTTGTCTGGACTTACATGCTACTCATTTTAACAAAACAATATGTAAAGTACTAAGGCCTATATGGCCCTATGAGTTCTATTGTGGTATGTGAACAATCTATATATCACTATTATCACTATCTTTTAGTATTACTTAGTGGGATGGACAACATTTCTGGATATGATAAAGGACTAATTTTGCTATGCCAACCCAAAGATTGTGTGGTAGAAATTAATGCAACAGGAGCAGCATGTAACAGCCGACAAGTGACATCATTTCGATGTGATTGGACCTGAGACTAACATACCTATAGTCTCAGATTGGATACAAATGTATTTTAGGCCTAAACAAATAAAATTAATATTTCAAAAAACACAAAGAACTAAATATCCATTCTAATTAAGGCTTTCCTTAAATCAATAAGGGTGCTTAATATTTGCCTAAAACTCAATATTATTACTCCATCAGTAAGCCTAATTTAGACCATTATCTTTTGACTCATTGTAACATATATGAGATAGCTTTGTGTAGTGTATGTTTACTTGGTCAATATTTCACAATGGTTTATCAATGAGTAAATAGGGCAATTATTTCAAGGTGTTTACTTCTACATATAGGATATATGGTTATCTATTCCTGTCTGTACAAATAGCACTAAAACTACAACATTGATGAATATATATGTGTGTTTTTAGTATGATCAAGGATGATAAAAAAGGAGGATGACAAAAAGCCGCGACATTAAGAAACCTGAACATTGTGTTAAAATTGCATATTAGAAAAAGACACCAAACCTTGAAAAATTAAATGAAATTTGATATTGCACTGAATTCAGCAGGATATAAATGCATTTTCATAACTGTTCGTACTAAATTAGCTAACATTTTCACTTTGATCTCAGATCTGTAACAAAGTAAATAATCCACTCCACAAGAGAACAACGATACTAACTTAATAAAAAAAGGTGAGCTACTTCTAACATTTAACAAAAGAATATCAACAAAAAATAGATTAAATCATTAACATTTTTTGAAATGCAAGCTTTTGATTATAATACTGTTGTAATGAAATAGTATATGGCCGTGTGTTTTGAACTCGCCACCCTTACCGTTGCATGTCCAAATTTTTACATTTTACGCCATCTGAGATTCGAATTAGCATATCGCAATAACTCTTTGTTCTACCCCATAAAAAGTATATATTTTCTGAACGGTAATCTCACAAGAAATCCAAATATGCTATTGGAATTTAGATAAGACCTAATGGTAACATGTTGTGATTAAGAATGTTCAAAAAATATCGATTTTTTTCATATTTTGATTTAAGCTCAATAATATTTTATACCTATCCCAATCATAATTTTACTGTAAATATTTAAGTTCCTCATGTAATTACCCATCAGAACATAATAGTTGTCAATGGTAAAATGTTGAAATATACTATATCAAGATGTAAATGAGCACAAACGTTTAAATTTCATATTTATTAGAGTTTACAAGTATATTTTTGGGGGTATGCACCCTATCTTGATTTAAACGACATTTTTGAATTCCCCTATTTGAGAGCTTTCCAAAAATGTATAATTTTGCTATCATCGGTTAAATATTTTTTCTGTTATAGTCATGTATGTAAAACCGATGAATTAGGGCAAGTTCACTGTGTAGTGAATAGGGAAAAAGCCAAGGACAATGCAATCGATTCATGATTACAATTGTTACATAATAGTTGTCACGTTTGGTGAAACGGAATCTTATAGAATATAAAATAATCTATAAAATGAGAGCAAAATCATGTTTGCACCATTTACAGGGATGGAGTTATAGTAAATTGAACGTAGAATTGGGAACATTTTCTGTATTCCCCATAGAGATTGTACACAACGCCGCCGCCACCGCCGCCGCCGCCACCGCCACCACCCCTGATTTTCACAACATAATCAATCATATCTCAGCCAAACATTTATAGAAATACCTGATTTATTCACACAATGTAGCTAGATAAATAGGCTTTTACATGACACCTCAACCATAGCTCTACCACATTTAGTTGTTGAGTTAATAGAGAGAGATGGATGATTCGTCACCAAAAATGCAACGCCACCACCCTTTTTGGGTGGTGAGTTCAAAACACATGGCCATATGCAATTGTTATACAACAGATACAAATGGCCATATGATTATGATAAAGATAGATACTACTAACCCTTCCCATGAGCCATCCTGTTTCTGTTTTCCTTTAATGAATGCAAGACCATTGTCTAATGTCGATCTGTGGAAGGAAGAGATTAAGAGTACAAGTTACAAAGATGATGTAATGTTTCAATGTTTCAATGCAATTGACCAAGTATCCAAGTCAATGTACAGTATCCAGTGAATCCAAACTATACAGGGTGACCCAGAAAATGTTGAACCCAAAAATCACAAAATTCAAATTTTTTTTAACCATTAAAATAACAAAATATCGCATAACTCGTTCACCAGCTATGTGCACCATACATTTAACTTTCTGAAACATTTTAGATCATAAAAATAGGCCACATGAAACTTAAAATACGTGTAATTTGGTAAGAAGTGTTGTTTTGTAGTGTAAGTGAAGTGCAAAAAAATGGTTTCATGCTACATGAGCAGAACAAGTGCCTGTTTGAAACCAATTCTGCACAGTATCCCATCAATATTCATTTATTATGTAAATCAATATTATTATTATATAAGAGACTTTGAAAACAAAAACTGAAGTCCCCTTGACTTCATTTGAAAATGTTAATTTGATAAATACAGATCAAAAGAAAAGATTACTTAACTCACCGTACTTAGAACATATCTGAACCAAGTTACAATTTTTTCACTTTTACAAAAGGGACGAAAACACCCCCTGTCACACAATCAAGTGTATCTTTATACTCCCTTCCATAATCCCTTGGACATAATTCGCGTTATTTCACGCGAGCGTATTTTGTTGTTGTTTTCGAGGCACGGCGTTAAAATGCTTGACAGGCGCGATAAACATGAACAAGGTCACGCGCCGGCGATCACGGCGTGTGACGATTTCACGATTGACCAATTAGGATGCGCGATTATTTTTTTAAAGGGACTGGTACGCACTTCCGGGTTTACGCACATACGCACCTACGCATTACTACGCGAACCTACGCACATACAGGGTGTCCCAAAAGTCTATGCACGTTTTTGAAGAGACATATCTCATAAAATATAAATCATATGTTATAAATTTAACCATATTTTGATAGACGAGATTTGGGAAATTCATTTGATACCAAACACAACCCTATTGGTGAACCCACAACATTATAAAACTGGTTGAAAGTCATTGGCCGTATGCCAGACCAACCCATACCAAATACCACATATTGTTGCTATAAGGTGCGCATAAATTAACGGTATGAAAGCAACGTTGCGCATTAGTCACAGTTCACTGCTTACCTTGCAACATTAATGTTATTTAATACCAAACTCGGTCACTCACAACATAAATAAGCGTAGTAGACAACATTGCACAGCAAAAGTATTCATTCAAGATGGTTTACAGCATATATAAGCGAATACAAATTCTATGGTTCTACGCTGAAACACATTCAGTTCAACTGACTCAACAAAAGTTCAGAAAACATTTCAAAGTGAAACGCGCACCAGGAAGAATATCCATTCTGAAGTTGGTGGATACATTTTTGAACACAGGAACATATTCTAAATGGGTAAAACAACCTTCGATGAGGCCTTCAAGCAGCAATAAAATAATCAGCTAAGTTTAAATGTTAACATGTTTGACAGCTGTGTGATGTGTGTGTTCACTTTTCTGTTACGTTATTCAATTGTTTAGGTCTGTGTTTTTGCATTACCACACGTCTCTGTATCGGGCTCTGTACATGGAAAACATTTAAGTTAGATTTCACTATAGAAACGAAAAGTATGTGTGATATAGTTTGTTATTATGATGATATCACTGTAATGTAAAATTTTAAATATTACAATTGACGGATCCCTTTCCGTGTAACCAACTCTACCCGTATTTTTGTTAATCTCAATAGGTATGGATTTATGAACTTTATTCCTCCGAAGTATAAAATTACATTTTTTGCAGTAATACCTATTTTACTTCTAGGGTGGCCTTACAAACAGATGTTACTCCAATGTTTGGTATCAAAATTATTTCCCACATCTCCTCTTTCTAAATATGTATTCATATTTTCAATACGACTTATATTTTGTGAAATACAAAGCTTCAAAGTCGTGCATAGACTTTTGGGACACCCTGTACATACGCAACTCGCACGTACGCATGATTTGATGGAATTATGTCCAAGGGATTATGAAAGGGAGTATAGTTTGGTAAGGCCAATTTACATGATCTAAAGTTCTCCAGAAAGCTGAACAAATTGTTTACATAACTGTTGAAAACAGAATGCCATATTTATTTATTTTCATTTATTTTTTATTTTTTTAAGTGTGTGATTTTTGGGTTCAACATTTTCTGGGTCACCCTGTATCTATATACTAATTTTCGGTCCTTCGCCTGATTAGATAGTTCAATAATAATTTTACACTCGCGTCCCTCTTCAACTGAAAAAGCGTGGTAATTGCGCCTCTAATACACGAGCTAATTAGATAGTTCAATGCCAGTATTTCCCCGTTTTCAGACATGCGCAGAAAGGATCACGTGTGAAAATCCGAAATGTTGAATTTCTTTTACTCGGGTAGCTACTTTTCGGACACAAATTGTGGTTTTCGGAGTGAGTGATGACATATGGTCTTCACCCAAAATATTTTCTTTAGGGATATAGCTACATTTCTGTATATGCGGCTGTTTGTTATTCTTAAAGATCGCATAGTAACAAGCATTTATACGGGACTATACGTCCGACAAATAAAAATATTTCACGACATTTTCTAAATGTAAACAACAAACTCTTACACAGATCTTAAAGTGACCTTTCACATTGGTTATATAGGCGAACGCGACGTTTGATACCGATAAAGAAACTGGCAGTACCATGCCAACCGTTGTTGTTGCTGCGAGTGTGCGTTTAACATGTCGCACGCAATACGGCGCACACGTAATGACGCAGACAAATTGTGTGCGCGTTTGTGGCGTTGTATTTGTTTACGGGGCAGGATGAAAGCAGGTAGTCCGTTGCTCCGCTGTGCATAACGGGAGCAAGACACAAACAAAAAAATAAAGCCAAGGTATATAAGACCTTTATTTTAATAAAGAAACGGGGAGCAAGGTGCAAACCGTATCCAGGATAACATGTAATTAATTAAAGTGACATGAAGTGGCTGAAGGAAAATACATTTGATGGAATTACTCATGCAGTTGTAACCCCATTTGATGAAGTCACCCTTGCAAGTCACCACATTTGATGAAGGAGTTACCCATACAGGTAACCCCATTTGATAGGAGGAGTCACCCATGCAGGTAACTCCATTTGATGCAGTCAACCATGCTTCCGGTATTATAAATATGGATGATTAATGAATGTATACATACTGATTAATTGAGCAGTTATCACCTAAAATTAGTTATGCGTAAATTTGGCCGATACCACCGCGCAAGGCATGGCGGGTCATGAAGCTTTTGGGCTGGTGGATCAAGGTCGGCACCGCCCCCCCCCCCCCCCCCCCCCTCACACCCATTTCATTGTCTTCGTGCGACTTATACAGCGGTGCGGTGCGGCTTATAGCCTACTATGATGAGGTCTGAATCTTACTTTATTAATTTAGTAATAAGGTGCTGCGGCTTATACGCCGTGAGGCTTATATATATAGCACGGAAATTACGGGATTGTCTCATCATACCCTATAGGCCTAAGCACCACCACCCTCCTCCCCCGCACTTCCCTTTACTTATAATATGGATACAGTAAGGCCACATGGGGTATCTGGATAAACGGAACGTGCGGTATTGCCCCATCATACCCTAATAGGCCTAAGCCACTATGAAAGCGCACTTCCCTTACTTGATAATCTGGATATAGTAAGGGCACATAATGGTATCTGGATAAACGGAGCGTGTGGTATATGGTCAGGCCTTATTTAGAACACAACAAACATGACAAAGGGATTACATACGTTTAAGCCCTACATGCCTATTGGGGATGGAGGACTAATAAATTTAATGTAAATTGGCCTGAAAAAACGGGGTTGGCACACAGTGCTCAAATACAATCATGGAATTGTACAAGTGATCCGTCGACCATAATATGATAAAACTAAATAACCGACTATCATGACTATAGAACTAGAACCCACTAAACGCTCAGAACGCAGGCCTACTGAATAACATGGATACAGTATGTGCACATGGGCAGTGGCGGCACCACCATCAACATTTTAAAGGGGAAAACGGGGTGGGGTGGGGGACAATAAAACAATCTGGAGGGGGCCAAGACAAAACACTTGGGTGTAAAATTCAAGCCCTTTGGCTTTTATTGTAAACATTCCTGAAATTAGATTAATTTATTCTAAATCAGACATTTTGGACCAATTTAAAGCTAATTTTAAGTAACTTTGAATTTTGACATTAAAATTGAACTTTTTTATTATTATTTGGGGTACAAAATGTGTAGGGACTTAAACTGTGGGAGAGGTCACGACTGGTGGCAACCCCCCCCCCCCCCACCCCCTCGGAGCATACCCCTACCCGGTAGCGATTATCTTTTCGTACATGAGTTTAACCAAAATCAGTTCATTTGTTTAAAAATGTAAACAAATCATTTTATTCAGTGAATTTTGCTTTATTTCGTATTAAAACGGAATAAATAAATTTGGTTAAACTCATGTACGAAAAAAATAATCGCCACCCGGTAGTGCTGCCACTGCACATGGGGTAGGTCTACCTAAGGTCACATGGGGTACCCACCCAGATGTGGCCTATAATTATATTAAGGCAATCCAGATATTCTAAAGTATTCTTATTAATCCACGTAGGCCCGAATAACCGCATAAAAAGTTATCACGGATGCCCTTAATATTCGATTCAAGATATACCAAATAGTCCAGGGAGGTCCTATATTGGATCACTTAAGGACACATGGAGTATCTTGGTTATCAAGGGCACCATGTGTTATAAATGGCGTACTCGGATTTCTTAAGGGCATACAGTATATATGGATTAAGGGCACTGTGGCACCAATGTCAGTATTAAGGGCACAGGGTACATGGAGTATCAACGACATACTCTTGCTGTTTTACAATACCCTCATCCTACGTTTTGATATGACTAACCACCCGCTATAGCTTCGGCACTTATACCTGCGCTTTCCATTATAAATTGGATAATAGTACAGGCACATTGGTATGGATATAACGCCGGCACGTGCGGTACCTGGGTTATTAAGGCCACCTGTGAGGGTTGGGTCTAGCAAACGTGGAGTACTTGGATTAGGAACATGTATTATTTAAGAGCACATTGGGCCTATAAGCTCATGGTGTATTAAGGGCACCATGTCACTTACATTATATTAAGGGCACCTTAGGTACCTGCATTATTTAAGGACATGTTCTTGATATTTATATAAACATTTATAACGCTTTGAAATTACTCACCTCTGTCTATTTTGATATGTCTAACTGCCCGCTATCTTCGGCACCCGCGTTTAATTTACTTGAATATGATCAAGTAAGGTCACAAGGGTATCTCGATATAACGGCACATACAGTACCTAGATCATGTGATACCCGAAACAATATTAAGGGCACCTGTGGTAACTGGAGTAGGGGACAGGGGTACTCTCTAAATACAAAACGAGTGGAAAGAGTGGAAATTCACTCGAAAAGGAGTGAAGGGAGTGAAACACAGGACAACCCGTTTTAGAGTGGAAAATGTCCACTCAATAAAGTGGAACATTGTCATATAAAATCCCCTTTCACTCCTTTTAGAGTGTTTTTCCACTCAAAAACGTGTTCTCCTGCGTTTAACTCCTTGAAAAAGTGGAAAACCACTCTTTTACATTTAGAGAATAGGGATTAGGCCTATGGGGTACTTGCATTTCAGGTCACATGGGAGGCCTACATCCTGAGGTACCTGGTTATCTGGATATTAAAAACACAAAGGGTATAGGCCTACCTGGATTAAGGCACATCACATATACCTGGATTATCAAATGCACCTGCGATATTCAGATTTATTCAGGGCCCGTCTGGATTATGTAAAGGACATGTTCTTGATATTGTACCAAATTTTCTTACGCTTTGTTTACTAATCTCCCCGTTATCTTCTAGCGGGTTCCGCGCGAAGCGCGGATGCCCGCTAGTACCAATAATCCCATGATATTGAACTCGTTTGAGATTTTGCATTTAAGAAAAATGACTCTTACTCTCGTAAGTGCAAACATTTGATTACTGTAAAAGTGGTCATTTTTGCACAATTAAAGGTAGATGACCCGATCACATTCCGATTTTCAACTTGAAGTTTTCTATTCTACATGAATGGTCATCCTTAAAAAAGTCGTGTTCCAAAGTTTGAGTTGCATAGCTCTAATGGTTCTTATTTTAGACGCACAAGATGCTGTGAACTGTACCCATTGAGTAGTACACAAACTATATCGGTGGTTACCACCATTCGCGGTAATTCGACGTTATTTCATCGATTTCTCCGTAATTATACAGATTTAGGCCGTCAAATTTCAGTATGATGATGAGAAAAATACGAGCTTTCATATGATATGAAAATCTCCGTACGTTTGAAATAATTCTGTATTACGAAAATGTGATCGGGTCATCTACCTTTAATTGTCTGTGTTTTGAAGATTTTCAAATGTTTTTCATGTTTTTAAATTTGTAATTTGTTGTTTCTTCACATAGACCTACACACACAAAAAAGAAATATATTTGTGTGTTATTATTTTTGATGTATAGCTGGTTCGAGTCAGAAAATTGTATGATGGTACAGACAGCATGGAAATTTAGTTTATCATTGCCTTATAAAGAGTTTTAAGTTTTCTTCTTTCTGTTTCCCAAAAATGAACTAAACAGACTGAACATTTATGTGTTCATTCAATGTACAACTTTCTATGTGAAAAATATGAAAACAATCTTTTCAACAAAGTAAACGACAGTGCATCTTTAAACCCGACTGCAATTATTTGATATATGTTTTTTAAATCTTCAACGTGTTGATCAATCAATGTCACAATGAAATTACCTGATATCTTCCTTCCTATAATCTGGATACTGGTCATGAAAGTGTCTGAGAGCTTGCATGGTGGATGATGTACACTCTACATATGTATAGTCTATCATTATATCACCTGATGAAATAAAACCACACAAAATCAGAATAACAACAATAATAACTCAGTGTAAGTGAGTTACACTGGCTGGTGGACAGGTATTATTGAGCGTATTACCTGCCAAAATGGTTGAATAAAATCTGAAGTTCCAGCCCTATTATCTACACAGTCAAGCAAGCAATCAACTGCATGGCCTTGAATGTGGTCAAACAGCGAAGATAGACCAACGTTAACTTATCATTTTAAGTTTTTCATTTTGACACATATTTTTATTCTTGAAGGATTAAAGAACAAATTGTTAGGGTGTTAAGGATGTGTTGATCTTTAATAATTCAGAAAAGACTAATAAATTGTGGAGGGGAGTTTCAGCAAAAATTTGGTTACATTTGATCTTACCAAATACTTCTGATGGATTTAACATTTCTAGGATAATCCCGCCTCTTGTTGTTTCATATGCAGCAAATCCACCGTCACTATTGCGCATGTTTAGCAGCTGAAACGAAAATGTAATCATGCAATCAATAATTCACCACACAGCTTGTGAGTGTCTTTCCATACCAATATGATCTTTGATGTATGCCCACACCCCCCTACCCCCTGGTCCATTCACCACATCTACAGCTTGTGAGTGTCTTTCCATACCAATATGATCTTTGCATGATGTATGCCCACCCACCCCCTACCCCCTGGTCCACTCACCACATCTACAGCTTGTGAGTGTCTTTCCATACCAATATGATCTTTGATGTATGCCCACACCCCCCTACCCCCTGGTCCATTCACCACATCTACAGCTTGTGAGTGTCTTTCCATACCAATATGGTCTTTGATGTATGCCCCCCACCCCCCCCCCCCCTGGTCCACTCACCACATCTACAGCTTGTGAGTGTCTTTCAATACCAATATGATCTTTGATGTATGCCCCCCCCCCTGGTGATGTATGCCCCCCCCCCTGGTCCACTCACCACATCTACAGCTTGTGAGTGTCTTTCCATACCATACCAATATGATCCTTGATGTATACCCACACCCCTACCCCCTGGTCCACTCACCACATCTACAGCTTGTGAGTGTCTTTCCATACCATACCAATATGATCCTTGATGTATGCCCCCTCCCCCACCGGGTCCACTCACCACATCTACAGCTTGTGAGTGTCTTTCCATACCAATATGGTCTGTGATGTATGCCCCCCCCCCCTGGTCCACTCACCACATCTACAGCTTGTGAGCTTTCCATACCATACCAATATGATCCTTGATGTATACCCACACCCCTACCCCCTGGTCCACTCACCACATCTACAGCTTGTGAGTGTCTTTCCATACCATACCAATATGATCCTTGATGTATGCCCCCTCCCCCACCGGGTCCACTCACCACATCTACAGCTTGTGAGTGTCTTTCCATACCAATATGGTCTGTGATGTATGCCCCCCCCCCCCCCCCCCCCCCCCGGTCCACTCACCACATCTACAGCTTGTGAGTGTCTTTCCATACCAATATGATCTTTGATGTATACCCACACCCCTACCCCCTGGTCCACTCACCACATCTACAGCTTGTGAGTGTCTTTCCATACCATACCAATATGATCCTTGATGTATGCCCCCTCCCCCACCGGGTCCACTCACCACATCTACAGCTTGTGAGTGTCTTTCCATACCATACCAATATGATCCTTGATGTATGCCCCCCCCCCCCCCCCCCCCCCGGTCCACTCACCACATCTACAGCTTGTGAGTGTCTTTCCATACCAATATGGTCTGTGATGTATGCCCCACCCCCCGGTCCACTCACCACATCTACAGCTTGTGAGTGTCTTTCCATACCAATATGATCTTTGATGTATACCCACACCCCTACCCCCTGGTCCACTCACCACATCTACAGCTTGTGAGTGTCTTTCTATACCATACCAATATGATCCTTGATGTATGCCCCCTCCCCCACCGGGTCCACTCACCACATCTACAGCTTGTGAGTGTCTTTCCATACCATACCAATATGATCCTTGATGTATGCCCGCCCCCCCCCCCCCCCCGCCCCCCCCCCCCCCCCCCCCCCCCCCCCCCCCCCGGTCCACTCACCACATCTACAGTTTGTGAGTGTCTTTCCATACCAATATGGTCTGTGATGCATGCCCCTGGTCCACTCACCACATCTACAGCTTGTGAGTGTCTTTCCATACCAATATGATCTTTGATGTATGCCCCCCCCAGCCTGGTCCACTCACCACATCTACAGCCTGTGAGTGTCTTTCCATACCAATATGATCTTTGATGTATGTCCACACCCCCTACCCCCTGGTCCACTCACCACATCTACAGCTTGTGAGTGTCTTTCCATACCAATATGATCTTTGATGTATGCCCCCCCCCCTGGTCCACTCACCACATCTACAGCTTGTGAGTGTCTTTCCATACCAATATGATCTTTGATGTATCCCCCCCCCCCCCACCTCCCCCCCTGGTCCACTCACCACATCTACAGCTTGTGAGTGTCTTTCCATACCAATATGATCTTTGATGTATGGACACTGTTCCTCTAACATCATAGCAGACTTTAGACCTTCTGCAGTACAATCCGATACTATCCAACCACTTTCTCTGGTACCTAATGGATAGCCTCCCTAATGATACAAAAGTATGAGGACATTCAAATAGTAACAAAATCAAATCAAAGTAATTTATATACTCTGCATCACCCTATTCAAGTTGTGAGGGTGACATTAACCAGGATCGGTGCATCGACACATATCCTATAGTTTCATTGGTGACAAAGGATATAGGTGCCCTTTTCAGAGTTTTACATAATGATGTAGCTAACATTTTATGAGGGTTGTATATACATGTATTAACCCATGCACACACTAAATTCCTACATTCATATCTATCTTTTGATGAAAAGTATGTAGTATGCATATACATGTACACTGTAATAAGCAGCTGTGTGTGCAACGTAATGGTGCTTATGACATGCATGATGCACTGCAGACTTCAGATAAATATGAGACACAATATTTTGCCAATTTGGTACTGAACAAAGTATAACAATGTCACTGCAAAATCATTCATTTGAAATAGGCCTAAAAAAAGTGTTTGATTGGCCTTACCCGAAATACATCACCCACCCTGAATATTTTTTATTATTTTGAGGGAGGAAACATTTTAATTTTTTTTAATTTTTTGTAATTATTTTTAAAAAAAAAATTTAAAAAAAAATTATATACAAATAGAACAAAGAATTAAAGTTTCTGACTGTTTGCTTCATTTCCGGCTATTTTAAGTCCCCAAAACAGGTTATTTAAAAATTTAAAAAAATCCCAACCGACCTACACTATTTGTTTTTGTCATGTTAGGCCAATAAAACAATTTTTAGGCCTTACTATGAAAAATTAAAGTCTACAGAAAAATCAACTATTTTACCTTATTCATTATTCTATAGTACTTGAGATAATCCGGTGGATTATCTGGTATTTGTGTTAGCTTGAGGAAGGCATGGGTCCTCTGTAAGCAGTCATTAAACTGTTTGTCGCTTGGTCCACTAGCTTCTAGGAATGCTTGCATTGCAAATGCTGCATCCCATAGCTGAGAACCATTGGTGCCCTAAAAATTACAGAAATTAAATTAAAAAACAACTGTTATTAGCAAATATGCAATTCAGGAATGGCTCGGAATTTTGATATACTGATTTCAGAATGATCCAACTTATGATACTGGGTTATTGCTTGAGTGGAGCATATTTGCAATATATAATACTATAGAAATAATAGGCATATACGACGGGTATTAAACAAATTATAAATATTTATAAACAGGTTCGCCGTCGTGGATATAATTTTTTTTAAATTTTTAAATTTTTATATAATACTATACTGTTGAATTCTACATGCTGCTGTGAGTTGCTTGGTTATTTAAACAGACTAGTCACATTGAAACTGTCAAAGAGTCTGGAGTTTGACCAGGGTTGTTTGTAGCTAGAGCAATTTGAGTGCCAGGCTCTAATTTCCCTGCCAGGGGTATTACAACGACATCTTACTGAATTTATCGAACAAAACAGGGATAATTCCACCAACTATCCAGTTTTACTTCAAAGTTTCTTCCACACTAGTTAAAATTATATTTTTAAAGTATATTTACTACAATTTCGTGGTGAATTAGTGTCGGGCGGGAGGACTTTCATTGACTGTGAGTGCCGGGCGCAAATTACTAGTTCCCGGGCGGGCCCGCCTGGTGCCGCCCGCCGTAGGTACAACCCTGAGTTTGATGACTCATCAAACTCATTGGTTCCAGATGGTCACACTCAATTGGTAACACAGAAGGAACCAAACTACCATCAAGCGCTATTTTGATATTACTCCAATTTTCTAAAATAATTTAGATCTTGATTTTATTGACTGAGATATCTTTGCACATGTTATTATCTTTGATAGAATAATGATGTAGTTAGGAAGTATACTGATGCTTGAAGGCATATATCATACATCCTTTTGCCCTACAACTCTTACCTGCATCTTCATTCCATCAAGACCAATCCTACCAAAAAAAAGATCACAATTCTGCCATTAATATCTACAAATGATTCTAAAACACACAATATGAATCTGTTTAAGAATGCAATACACAGGCAAAAACAAAAACAACTGCAATAATATAAGTTTTTCTCTAATTTTTAAGATTTTTTTAAAGGGTTTTCGTTGAAATAAGATGTATAATCGTACTCATATATCACACAATTCTGAAACCACAGACCATACAAACTTTGGTTTGATTGTGTTGAAAACGTTTAGTTTGTTATGTGCAATAGAAAAATAAATAAATCCACATATTTTCAAAATTGTACGTACCACAGATAGTCTGGTACTCTCTTTTGATGCATCTTGAAAGCTTCAGAGTCTGGGCCATCGACATGCCACCGTACCAACATCTGTATCACTTTTGAAATCTGACAAAAATAAAAACGTTGTAAAACATCAATGCTTTTTTATAAGCTTCTATATCTATACCTGAAAACATTCCTTACACCAATCAGAGACATTGTTAGAATAAATGTATGCCCGATGAAGCTGGGAGTGGAATCTTTTAGAAGCTGTATTTTAATTGGTTATTATTCAAATGAATTTGTTTTGCTATTTCTGATTGGTTAAAACCAATCAGACACACTGTTTGATAGGCAGGTAGTCAACATGTCAAGTTTTGCTGAATCATCACAGGGTGAAAGTGGACGTAGTAAAATTGGATACTAAAATTCATTACAATCCATACCATTTGCCAAGGGAAATATCATGTATGGTATAGATCTTTTATATTTTTAAGCCCAAACTTAACATTCCAACCTCTTAAAATCTATGCTGAATTCAATGTTGAAAAATAGTTTATAATCTAATTTATCCAAATCCCATATATGATGTATTATGTCAAAAGGTACATCTTTGAAAACTTTTGAAAACAATTACAGATGAAATGTTTTTAATGTCATATTGGACCATTTAAAGGTAGATGACCCGATCACATTTCCGATTTTCAACTTGAAGTTTTCTATTCTACATGAAAGGTCATCGTTAAAAAAGTCGTGTTCCAAAGTTTGAGTTGCATAGCTCTAATGGTTCTTATTTTAGACGCACAAGATGCTGTGAACTGTACCCATTGAGTTGTACACAAACTATATCGGTGGTATACCACCATTCGCGGTAATTCGACGTTATTTCATTGATTACTCCGTAATTATACCGATTTAGGCCGTCAAATTTCAGTATGATGATGAGAAAAATACGAGCTTTCATATGATATGAAAATCTCCGTATGTTTGAAATAATTCTGTGTTACGAAAATGTGATCGGGTCATCTACCTTTAAGTGTTAAAATAGACACTTCAAAAAACTTCAAAACACTACACAATTTCAAGTTTCATGTAAGCTTTAAGCTCAATTTGTCCCAATTTGGCTTCAGGAATGTTTTTAGGGCCATTTTATTTAAAGAAACTGAAAATCTCTGTGCACATTTTATCAACACATACATTAGGGCAACATTTGGGCTCATCCCTCTATAGCTTCCACTGCCACTGATAATGCGGTACACTGTTCACATTTCTAATTGGGCTGTTACTCACTGGTCCTAGACTGATCCCATCAGTAAAGCTATCGTCTGCTTGTATATGATCATAACATTCATGTAATGCTCGATCTCTCAGCCAAGAAGAATGGAAGTATTCATACACATCCAGAATACCTGAATCAATAAATCAAAATAATCACATATTCAGTTCAGAGCTGATCTGCAGCGGCAACATTTATTTCATGCAATGTCCAAAAATGAGTTTTGAATGTGTTAAAGGGATTCACGGTTTTGTTTTAAATTGATCCCTTTATTAATTAAACTGAACATTTTCTCTGATTTAGAATTCTTATTCCTAATTCAGCAAAATTGTTTTCTATGGTACGGGATAAGTGCATGCATAAATATGGTGCCCAATATTACGCTGTATGTCTACTGTGTGTGAATTGATGAAAATATCACTAATGAGGGCACCTGTTACATGTTACACTAAATTTATGAACTTTGCATCATTTTTTTAATTAAAAAAAAATGATCAAATTACTAGGGTTATACTCACAATGCTTTTGACTTAATTCTCCCTTTGGGAGTATACAACAAGCAGAGAGCAAGAAGCGTGCCCCAGAAACTTGAAATATAAAGCCTCTTGATTGGTCAATGGTAATATTATTACTAACTGAGTCAATCATATGATATTCAAATTAGCGAATCATGTATAGCAGTTTAATGGATCCGTCACCACAGCAAATTATATGCATGTAAAATAGCTGGAATTCAGTCCAAAGCATTATGAGTCCAAAGCTAAAAGTCTAAGTCCTATGTTACCTACCAAAAAGAATGGTGTATAGCCAACTATGAGGTGTGTATAGGTCTCCCTTGGCTATATTGTCTCTCTGTCCAGGCCAATTAATGCTATCATAATCCTCTACATAGAGCTCCTGTTAGGGTGACAATATAAATGTAGTTCTATCATCAATGTGTATCGTATTGTGTATACAATTTTACTTCTGACTTATAAATGTCTTCATGGTCCTGCGCCAATCTATCTTCAGGATCTAATCAAACAATATACACCTTCACGCAATCTTCGTTCTTCATCTCTATCGCGTCTTATCTGCTCTTCAACGTCCACTCAGTATGGTCAACGTTCCTTCTCTGTGTCAGCTGCAGAACTCTGGAACCATATTCCACTTCATGTGAAAAATGCAGAGACTATATTTCAGTTTAAGAAATCCTTAAAGACTCATTTGTTCACAATGGCTTTTTAATTGTAGCCCAAATCCATGTATTTGTTTGTTATTATGTTTTTATGTTCAAGCCCTTAGGGATCTCGATCTTAGGCGCTATACAAATATGATTATTATTATTATTATTATTACCACTATCAATTTTCAATTTTTTCCCGATGTTTTTTAAATGTATCAAACAATTTCAAAGTTTTTTTCCAAATATTTCACTCCAATTGTAACTTACCTTTCTTAAAGCTCTTATGAGGCTATCTTCTTTAGCTTGTATTTTGGCTCCATAACAATATCCCATTGATAAATAGACCTGTCTACAATGACACCATAGTGTAGATGGATGGGCTGGTATCCATGATGGTAATAACCTAGGGATAGCAATGAGGAGGAATGATTGCAATCAGATGTCAATTTCCCATATCTCATTGCATTTTGTACCCACAAATATATATGTCTAAATTGTGATATAAGGTTTGGAGTCTGGTGTAAAATTGTGGTATAAGGTTTGGAGTCTGGTGTAAAATTGTGGTATAAGGTTTGGAGTCTGGTGTAAAATTGTAATATAAGGTTTGGAGTCTGGTGTAAAATTGTGGTATAAGGTTTGGAGTCTGGTGTAACATTGTGATATAAGGTTTGGAGTCTGGTGTAAAATTGTGATATAAGGTTTGGAGTCTGGTGTATAATTGTGATATAAGGTTTGGAGTCTGGTGTAAAATTGTGGTATAAGGTTTGGAGTCTGGTGTATAATTGTGATATAAGGTTTGGAGTCTGGTGTATAATTGTGATATAAGGTTTGGAGTCTGGTGTATAATTGTGATATAAGGTTTGGAGTCTGGTGTATAATTGTGATATAAGGTTTGGAGTCTGGTGTAAAATTGTGATACGAGTAGTCAAATTCTTGCTTAAAACAAATTGCACCTTATGAAAAGGAATTAATTCAATTGAACCTCAACTTCAAAAATGAAGTGCAATTTCACACCTAAATGTGACAAAGGGAGGTCTCTATAACAAGGACAGATCTTTCCCAAACCTTATTTGATTTGACCGTACTTTTATAAAATAGGAAGAGGAGAGATGACATTTGAGGTTATTATAGCAAGGAGTGAGACCCTTTTTTGCTTTTCTTCCCCGTAATTTTCAACCTTACTTCAGTTCCTACGGTATAACCAGTTTGAAAAATTAAAGAAATTATAAAAAGCAGTAGATAAAATCTAACTTGATGGAAACTTACCATCTATTTATGGAAGTATCTAGTAGGATATCATAGAAGGGGTTCTGATTTTAATTTGATTCACAATCTTAAATTTCAATATATTTCCTGAGACAAAACTTACCAAATTTCTGGAAAAAGTGTGTGCATGCCTTCCCAATTGTATACATTCAGAACACACAGCCAAAATTTGCCCCATGACGGTATACCTGTAGCACCACCTGGAATAGTAGCAAACCGTTTAGACAGCATCATTATTTACTCCAAACTTATTCAGGGATGCAATTATTCTAAGAATGTCTCTGATGGTGCAACAAATGATGTATCCATCTTTCTAATCAATTGGCAAGTGGTTCTCAAGGGGGTAACGAGTGGTTGTGGATTTATTGCTCGCATGATTTTAAACTTCTAATACACTTCCGAGTGCTTCCACACTATAAATACAAATCTGTGAACTCTGGCGTTAATGCTGAGTCAATCACTGAAATATCATTACACAGAGGTTGGACATCAGAGTATAAAACTTACCTAGTGAATGTAATAGTTCTCTAGCTTTGACCAAGTCCTGATCTTGTGCTTGTACACCAAGTAGTCTCATTGATACATAGTTGAGTGTTGTACCAAATACAGTAGAAGGTCCAGCTATGTGACTGGAGAACATTAAAACAACACAATTTAATTAAAATAAAATCGGTACAAGCTAGATTTTATTTTGTGTGCCCGGTTGGGGGGACACCATCTCCCCCCCCCCCCATCTCAATTATTTTCCTTTCGGAGGACCCCTTCTCTCAAAAAATAGATATCGGAGGATGCCCCCACCCCTTCAAAAAAAAATTTGAAACCCCCTTTCAAATTTCTGACTCAGCAGCCATTTCCAGAAATGTTTGAAAAAAAGAATAAAAAAAACCAGACCAACCGACTCTATAAAAGGTCTGTTTGTCCATACAACAGGTTCCTACCAGAGAGGTCTGTTTGTCCATACAACAGGTTCCTACCAGAGAGGTCTGTTTGTCCATACAACAGGTTCCTACCAGAGAGGTCCGTTTCTCCATACAACAGGTTCCTACCAGAGAGGTCTGTTTGTCCATACAACAGGTTTCTACCAGAGAGGTCCGTTTGTCCATACAACAGGTTCCTACCAGAGAGGTCTGTTTGTCCATACAACAGGTTCCTACCAGAGAGGTCCGTTTGTCCATACAACAGGTTCCTACCAGAGAGGTCTGTTTGTCCATACAACAGGTTCCTACCAGAGAGGGCTGTTTGTCCATACAACAGGTTCCTACCAGAGAGGTCTGTTTGTCCATACAACAGGTTTCTACCAGAGAGGTCTGTTTGTCCATACAACAGGTTCCTACCAGAGAGGTCTGTTTGTCCATACAACAGGTTCCTACCAGAGAGGTCTGTTTGTCCATACAACAGGTTCCTACCTGAGAGGTCTGTTTGTCCATACAACAGGTTCCTACCAGAGAGGTCTGTTTGTCCATACAACAGGTTCCTACCAGAGAGGTCTGTTTGTCCATACAACAGGTTCCTACCAGAGAGGTCTGTTTGTCCATACAACAGGTTCCTACCAGAGAGGTCTGTTTGTCCATACAACAGGTTTCTACCAGAGAGGTCTGTTTGTCCATACAACAGGTTTCTACCAGAGAGGTCTGTTTGTCCATACAACAGGTTTCTACCAGAGAGGTCTGTTTGTCCATACAACAGGTTTCTACCAGAGAGGTCTGTTTGTCCATACAACAGGTTCCTACCAGAGAGGTCCGTTTGTCCATACAACAGGTTCCTACCAGAGAGGTCTGTTTGTCTATACAACAGGTTCCTACCAGAGAGGTCTGTTTGTCCATACAACAGGTTCCTACCAGAGAGGTCCGTTTGTCCATACAACAGGTTCCTACCAGAGAGGTCTGTTTGTCCATACAACAGGTTCCTACCAGAGAGGTCTGTTTGTCTATACAACAGGTTCCTACCAGAGAGGTCCGTTTGTCCATACAACAGGTTCCTACCAGAGAGGTCTGTTTGTCCATACAACAGGTTCCTACCAGAGAGGTCTGTTTGTCCATACAACAGGTTCCTACCAGAGAGGTCTGTTTGTCCATACAACAGGTTCCTACCAGAGAGGTCCGTTTGTCCATACAACAGGTTGTGTTTTAATGTACAGCGCATTGTCCATACAACAGGTTCCTACCAGAGAGGTCTGTTTGTCCATACAACAGGTTCTTACCAGAGAGGTCTGTTTGTCCATACAACAGGTTCCTACCAGAGAGGTCCGTTTGTCCATACAACAGGTTCCTACCAGAGAGGTCCGTTTGTCCATACAACAGGTTTCTACCAGAGAAGTCTGTTTGTCCATACAACAGGTTCCTACCAGAGAGGTCTGTTTGTCCATACAACAGGTTTCTACCAGAGAGGTCTGTTTGTCCATACAACAGGTTCCTACCAGAGAGGTCTGTTTGTCCATACAACAGGTTCCTACCAGAGAGGTCCGTTTGTCCATACAACAGGTTGTGTTTTAATGTACAGCGCATTGTCCATACAACAGGTTCCTACCAGAGAGGTCTGTTTGTCCATACAACAGGTTCTTACCAGAGAGGTCTGTTTGTCCATACAACAGGTTCCTACCAGAGAGGTCCGTTTGTCCATACAACAGGTTCCTACCAGAGAGGTCCGTTTGTCCATACAACAGGTTTCTACCAGAGAAGTCTGTTTGTCCATACAACAGGTTTCTACCAGAGAGGTCCGTTTGTCCATATAACAGGTTCCTACCAGAGAGGTCTGTTTGTCCATACAACAGGTTCCTACCAGAGAGGTCCGTTTGCCCATACAACAGGTTCCTACCAGAGAGGTCTGTTTGTCCATACAACAGGTTCCTACCAGAGAGGTCTGTTTGTCCATACAACAGGTTTCTACCAGAGAGGTCCGTTTGTCCATACAACAGGTTTCTACCAGAGAGGTCCGTTTGTCCATACAACAGGTTTCTACCAGAGAGGTCTGTTTGTCCATACAACAGGTTTCTACCAGAGAGGTCTGTTTGTTCATACAACAGGTTCCTACCAGAGAGGTCTGTTTGTCCATACAACAGGTTTCTACCAGAGAGGTCTGTTTGTCCATACAACAGGTTCCTACCAGAGAGGTCTGTTTGTCCATACAACAGGTTCCTACCAGAGAGGTCTGTTTGTCCATACAACAGGTTCCTACCAGAGAGGTCTGTTTGTCTATACAACAGGTTCCTACCAGAGAGGTCTGTTTGTCCATACAACAGGTTCCTACCAGAGAGGTCTGTTTGTCCATACAACAGGTTCCTACCAGAGAGGTCTGTTTGTCTATACAACAGGTTCCTACCAGAGAGGTCTGTTTGTCCATACAACAGGTTCCTACCAGAGAGGTCCGTTTGTCCATACAACAGGTTTCTACCAGAGAAGTCTGTTTGTCCATACAACAGGTTTCTACCAGAGAGGTCCGTTTGTCCATATAACAGGTTCCTACCAGAGAGGTCTGTTTGTCCATACAACAGGTTCCTACCAGAGAGGTCTGTTTGTCCATACAACAGGTTCCTACCAGAGAGGTCTGTTTGTCCATACAACAGGTTCCTACCAGAGAGGTCCGTTTGTCCATACAACAGGTTCCTACCAGAGAGGTCCGTTTGTCCATACAACAGGTTTCTACTAGAGAGGTCCGTTTGTCCATATAACAGGTTCCTACCAGAGAGGTCTGTTTGTCCATACAACAGGTTCCTACCAGAGAGGTCTGTTTGTCCATACAACAGGTTCCTACCAGAGAGGTCTGTTTGTCCATACAACAGGTTCCTACCAGAGAGGTCTGTTTGTCCATACAACAGGTTCCTACCAGAGAGGTCTGTTTGTCCATACAACAGGTTCCTACCAGAGAGGTCCGTTTGTCCATACAACAGGTTGTGTTTTAATGTACAGCGCATTGTCCATACAACAGGTTCCTACCAGAGAGGTCTGTTTGTCCATACAACAGGTTCTTACCAGAGAGGTCTGTTTGTCCATACAACAGGTTCCTACCAGAGAGGTCCGTTTGTCCATACAACAGGTTCCTACCAGAGAGGTCCGTTTGTCCATACAACAGGTTTCTACCAGAGAAGTCTGTTTGTCCATACAACAGGTTCCTACCAGAGAGGTCTGTTTGTCTATACAACAGGTTCCTACCAGAGAGGTCTGTTTGTCCATACAACAGGTTCCTACCAGAGAGGTCTGTTTGTCCATACAACAGGTTCCTACCAGAGAGGTCCGTTTGTCCGTACAACAGGTTCCTACCAGAGAGTCTGTTTGCCCATACAACAGGTTCCTACCAGAGAGGTCCGTTTGTGCATACAACAGGTTCCTACCAGAGAGGTCTGTTTGTCCATACAACAGGTTCCTACCAGAGAGGTCTGTTTGTCCATACAACAGGTTCCTACCAGAGAGGTCCGTTTGTCCGTACAACAGGTTCCTACCAGAGAGTCAGTTTGTCCATACAACAGGTTCCTACCAGAGAGGTCTGTTTGTCCATACAACAGGTTCCTACCAGAGAGGTCCGTTGGTTCATACAACAGGTTCCTACCAGAGAGGTCTGTTTGTCCATACAACAGGTTCCTACCAGAGAGGTCTGTTTGTCCATACAACAGGTTCCTACCAGAGAGGTCTGTTTGTCCATACAACAGGTTCCTACCAGAGAGGTCTGTTTGTCCATACAACAGGTTCCTACCAGAGAGGTCTGTTTGTCCATACAACAGGTTCCTACCAGAGAGGTCTGTTTGTCCATACAACAGGTTCCTACCAGAGAGGTCTGTTTGTCCATACAACAGGTTTCTACCAGAGAGGTCTGTTTGTCCATACAACAGGTTCCTACCAGAGAGGTCTGTTTGTCCATATAACAGGTTCCTACCAGAGAGGTCTGTTTGTCCATATAACAGGTTCCTACCAGAGAGGTCTGTTTGTCCATACAACAGGTTCCTACCAGAGAGGTCTGTTTGTCTATACAACAGGTTCCTACCAGAGAGGTCTGTTTGTCCATACAACAGGTTCCTACCAGAGAGGTCTGTTTGTCCATACAACAGGTTTCTACCAGAGAGGTCCGTTTGTCCATACAACAGGTTCCTACCAGAGAGGTCTGTTTGTCCATACAACAGGTTCCTACCAGAGAGGTCTGTTTGCCCATACAACAGGTTCCTACCAGAGAGGTCTGTTTGTTCATACAACAGGTTCCTACCAGAGAGGTCTGTTTGTCCATCCAACAGGTTCCTACCAAAGAGGTCTGTTTGTCCATACAACAGGTTCCTACCAGAGAGGTCTGTTTGTCCATACAACAGGTTCCTACCAGAGAGGTCTGTTTGTCCATACAACAGGTTCCTACCAGAGAGGTCTGTTTGTCCATACAACAGGTTTCTACCAGAGAGGTCCGTTTGTCCGTACAACAGGTTCCTACCAGAGAGGTCTGTTTGTCCATACAACAGGATCCTACCAGAGAGGTCTGTTTGTCCATACAACAGGTTCCTACCAGAGAGGTCTGTTTGTCCATACAACAGGTTTCTACCAGAGAGGTCTGTTTGTCCATACAACAGGTTCCTACCAGAGAGGTCTGTTTGTCCATACAACAGGTTCCTACCAGAGAGGTCCGTTTGTCCGTACAACAGGTTCCTACCAGAGAGTCTGTTTGCCCATACAACAGGTTCCTACCAGAGAGTCTGTTTGCCCATACAACAGGTTCCTACCAGAGCGGTCTGTTTGTCCATACAACAAGTTCCTACCAGAGAGTCTGTTTGCCCATACAACAGGTTCCTACCAGAGAGGTCTGTTTGTCCATACAACAGGTTTCTACCAGAGAGGTCTGTTTGTCCATACAACAGGTTCCTACCAGAGAGGTCTGTTTGTCTATACAACAGGTTCCTACCAGAGAGGTCTGTTTGTCCATACAACAGGTTTCTACCAGAGAGGTCAGCTGTTTGTCCATACAACAGGTTCCTACCAGAGAGGTCCGTTAGTCCATACAACAGGTTCCTACCAGAGAGGTCCGTTTGTCCGTACAACAGGTCGTCCCCCCCCCCCCCCGCTTGACCAAACTTTACAAAGTTTTGTATCAACTATATTATTGCAAGATGCCAAGTTGAAATTAAGCCCCCTCTATTATTGGGGAAGGCATTTTTAACTTACAGTCCCCAACCGCCATCAGTATTCTGCACAGAACGTAGATATCGTACCATCTCTTTCTTGTTAGCAGCAGGTAATATAGTGCCCGTGATGTAACACACGATTAATAAACCTGCAATGCACATATAAAAATATGCAATTATGGATGATGCTTGACAAATAATTATTTAGGGATTAGATTATGTTTCAGCATATGTGTATCACCAATCTCCAACGGCGTTTGCATCAAATGCATGGTTTATTTCCCGAAGGCAACGCCTGCCTAATTGAAATAAACACGCAGATGCGCAGAATGTAGATTGGTGATGCACATTTACGCTGATTCATCATTTAATACATTTCAATGACAACCAAGAATTTGAACGCCATTTCATATATAGACAATGCAAATAAGAACATAATTTAATTGTACTCACTTTTAACACTTTCATTCATTCAAACTATTTTCAAAAACCTTAACACTAAATCAATCATACACACCTGGCATTAGGAATAGTGGTCCACCATAGCCCCCTTCCCAGTGACCATCCTCTGTCCCCAGCCCAAACCCCCATCCTTATCAATCATACACACCTGGCATTAGGAATAGTGGTCCACCGTAGTCCCCTGGCTAATGACCATCCTCTGTCCCCAGCCCAAATCCCCCATCCTTATCAATCATACACACCTGGCATAGTGGTCCACCATAGTCCCCTGCCCAGTGATCATCCTCTGTCCCCAGCCCAATCCCCCATCCTTATCAATCATACACACCTGGCATTAGGAATAGTGGTCCACCATAGTCCCGTGCCCAGTGACCATCCTCTGTCCCCAGCCCAAACCCCCATCCTTATCAATCATACACACCTGGCATTAGGAATAGTGGTCCACCATAGTCCCCTGCCCAGTGACCATCCTCTGTCCCAGCCCAAACCCCCATCCTTATCAATCATACACATCTGGCATTAGGAATAGTGGTCCACCATAGTCCCCTGCCCAGTGATCATCCTCTGTCACCAGCCCAACCACCATCCTTATCAATCATACACACCTGGCATTAGGAATAGTGGTCCACCATAGTCCCCTGCCCAGTGACCATCCTCTGTCCCCAGACAATCCCCATCCTTATCAATCATACACATCTGGCATTAGGAATAGTGGTCCACCATTATAGTCCCCTGCCCAGTGACCATCCTCTGTCCCCAGCCCAATCCCCATCCTTATCAATCATACACACCTGGCATTAGGAATAGTGGTCCACCATAGTCCCCTGCCCAGTGACCATCCTCTGTCCCCAGACAATCCCCATCCTTATCAATCATACACATCTGGCATTAGGAATAGTGGTCCACCATAGTCCCCTGCCCAGTGACCATCCTCTGTCCCCAGCCCAATCCCCATCTTTATCAATCATACACACCTGGCATTAGGAATAGTGGTCCACCATAGTCCCCTGCCCAGTGACCATCCTCTGTCCCCAGACAATCTCCCTCCTTATCAATCATACACATCTGGCATTAGGAATAGTGGTCCACCATAGTCCCCTGCCCAGTGACCATCCTCTGTCCCCAGCCCAATCCCCATCCTTATCAATCATACACACCTGGCATTAGAATTAGAAATAGTGGTCCACCATAGTCCCCTGCCCAATGATCATCCTCTGTCCCCAGCCCAACCCCCATCCTTATCAATCATACACACCTGGCATTAGGAATAGTGGTCCACCATTATAGTCCCCTGCCCAGTGATCATCCTCTGTCCCCAGCCCAATCCCCATCCTTATCAATCATACACACCTGGCATTAGGAAAAGTGGTCCACCATAGTCCCCTGTCCAGTGACCATCCTCTGTCCCCAGCCCAACCCCCATCCTTATCTTTCATACACACCTGGCATTAGGAATAGTGGTCCACCATAGTCCCCTGCCCAGTGATCATCCTCTGTCCCCAGCCCAACCACCATCCTTATCAATCATACACACCTGGCATTAGGAATAGTGGTCCACCATAGTCCCCTGCCCAGTGACCATCCTCTATCCCAGCCCAATCCCCATCCTTATCAATCATACACACCTGGCATTAGGAATAGTGGTCCACCATAGTCCCCTGGCTAATGACCATCCTCTGTCCCCAGCCCAAACCCCTATCCATATCAATCATACACACCTGGCATTAGGAATAGTGGTCCACTATAGTCCCCTGCCCAGTGACCATCCTCTGTCCCAGCCAAATCCCCATCTTTATCAATCATACACACCTGGCATTAGGAATAGTGGTCCACCATAGTCCCCTGCCCAGTGACCATCCTCTGTCCCCAGCCCAACCCCATCCTTATCAATCATACACACCTGGCATTAGGAATAGTGGTCCACCATAGTCCCCTGCCCAGTGACCATCCTCTGTCCCCAGCCCAAACCCCCATCCTTATCAATCATACACACCTGGCATTAGGAATAGTGGTCCACCGTAGTCCCCTGCCCAGTGACCATCCTCTGTCCCAGCCAAATCCCCATCTTGATCAATCATACACACCTGGCATTAGGAATAGTGGTCCACCATAGTCCCCTGCCCAGTGACCATCCTCTGTCCCCAGCCCAATCCCCATCCTTATCAATCATACACACCTGGCATTAGGAATAGTGGTCCACCATAGTCCCCTGTCCAGTGACCATCCTCTGTCCCAGCCCAACCCCCATCCTTATCAATCATACACACCTGGCATTAGGAATAGTGGTCCACCATAGTCCCCTGCCCAGTGACCATCCTCTGTCCCAGCCCAACCCCCCATCCTTATCAATCATACACACCTGGCATTAGGAATAGTGGTCAATCATAGTCCCCTGCCCAGTGACCATCCTCTGTCCCAGCCCAAACCCCCATCCTTATCAATCATACACACCTGGCATTAGGAATAGTGGTCCACCATAGTCCCCTGCCCAGTGACCATCCTCTGTCCCAGTCCAACCCCCATCCTTATCAATCATACACACCTGGCATTAGGAATAGTGGTCCACCATAGTCCCCTGCCCAGTGACCATCCTCTGTCCCTAGCCCAATCCCCATCCTTATCAATCACCTGGCATTAGGAATAGTGGTCCACCATAGTCCCCTGCCCAGTGATCATCCTCTGTCCCCAGCCCAAACCCCATCCTTATCAATCATACACACCTGGCATTAGGAATAATGGTCCACCATAGTCCCCTGCCCAGTGATCATCCTCTGTCCCCAGCCCAAACCCCATCTTTATCAATCATACACACCTGGCATTAGGAATAGTGGTCCACCATAGTCCCCTGCCCAGTGACCATCCTCTGTCCCCAGCCCAATCCCCATCCTTATCAATCATACACACCTGGCATTAGGAATAGTGGTCCACCATAGTCCCCTGCCCAGTGACCATCCTCTATCCCAGCCCAATCCCCATCCTTATCAATCATACACACCTGGCATTAGGAATAGTGGTCCACCATAGTCCCCTGCCCAGTGACCATCCTCTGTCCCTAGCCCAATCCCCATCCTTATCAATCATACACACCTGGCATTAGGAATAGTGGTCCACCATAGTCCCCTGCCCAGTGATCATCCTCTGTCCCCAGCCCAAACCCCATCCTTATCAATCATACACACCTGGCATTAGGAATAGTGGTCCACCATAGTCCCCTGTCCAGTGACCATCCTCTGTCCCCAGCCCAATCCCCATCCTTATCAATCATACACACCTGGCATTAGGAATAGTGGTCCACCATAGTCCCCTGCCCAGTGACCATCCTCTGTCCCCAGCCCAATCCCCATCCTTATCAATCATACACACCTGGCATTAGGAATAGTGGTCCACCATAGTCCCCTGCCCAGTGATCATCCTCTGTCCCCAGCCCAAACCCCATCCTTATCAATCATACAAACCTGGCATTAGGAATAGTGGTCCACCATAGTCCCCTGCCCAGTGACCATCCTCTGTCCCCAGCCCAACCCCCCATCCTTATCAATCATACACACCTGGCATTAGGAATAGTGGTCCACCATAGTCCCCTGCCCAGTGACCATCCTCTGTCCCCAACCCAACCCCCCATCCTTATCAATCATACACACCTGGCATTAGGAATAGTGGTCCACCAAAGTCCCCTGCCCAATGACCATCCTCTGTCTGCAGCTTGGAGTAAAACAACATCCCATTGGTAGCAGCCTCTTTTGCAGTTGTGGCTTGAGGGAGTGATGGAGTTTCCTTACTCTGTAAATATAATCAATTATTAATAATTTCCACACGGCAATTGGTTTTGCCATTTACAAAACAGATTTTTCAAGGATTACAGAACCAATACTAGGCATGTTTGTACTTATTTCAATGCATTTCTCATGCTGATTCCAAATATGGTAATGAAATTCAATAATTTTGACATTTAAAAAACAAAATTGGAACATTTTTGGAATGTCGTCTGCAGACGCCTGTCGTGTGGAAAGTGTTAAGGAATTGTTGCAATTGGCACAACTGCTTCATGTATCATGGCACGAACTAGGATTTTGCTTCAACTTTAGTGGGGTGGGTTAAAAAGGATAGAGCATCTGAACAGGGGTAGGTGAAAATGTGTTGGGCATTTGGGTATACTTTAATAACATGTAGTGCTACATTGTTTACACCCCATGTTACTAGATTTCTAATGTGTTATACATGGTTTTGTGTTCTTGTCTACTGTAGATAGCTACTGGTAACATGGCATTTAAAAGAGCACATGATGGCCCGGGGTGGGGGCACTGATATTGGAAAGGGGGTATAGGTAAGTGCCTCCCTGAAGACCCCCCCCTCTTTTCACCCTCTTCTGCATGCTCTTAACCCTCCCCTTTTGAGCATGCATCAGCTCTTAAGACAACCCCCACCCCATTTCATTGAAAATTGCATTCTAAAGCCCCAATACTTTGAAATAATGTGCGTTCTGAAACCCCAATTTTTCGAACAATATTTTGTGGAATTCTTAAGGCTCTATTTTTTGTCAAAAACCTGCTCCGTTCCGAAGCCCCTGTTTTTGAGATCCTGGATGCACACCCCTACCAAAAATAGGTTGAGTGCCCGTGGGATGGTGACACATTGTTTACACGCCATATGTGACAAATTGCTATCCACAGCATGTACACCTCAACACACAAAATGTTTATGATTCATAAAGAGGGAGGGGAGGGGGTGGGGGAAAAAAAGAAGGGGGGAGGGAAAAATCAAAAAAGTCTTTCACCTTTTTAACTTTCAAACTAAATGTTCTCCCACCCGTTCGGCGTTCACCACCAAGGTATTTGTGAACTCTCCCTACAGTGATGATTAATGAATACATACTATATCAAGACCTAGAGAGAATTTCTCCACAAAGTTCTGTTCCCTCTGTGGCTTTTCTTCTTTGTCTACATAATGCCATCTTTGGCGTCCAGCTTCATTAGATAGTCTCCATTTCGTCAAGTCTGTCACTGGTTTGGTCTTATATGGACCACCTCTATTCCTGTAAGATAGAATACATTGGGAATGACTGGTTGATCTTTAAGTTTAAACATTTAAAAGAGGGTAAAGTATTTAAGTATACATCAACTTATTACACAGTAAAACATAATGTCTTGGTTTTTTTGTATGTATGTCTTATTCTGTCACAGAGTTGATTGCGGCATAGTTGGGACCAAAAGTACACTATTTCCTGATTTAATCACACAATTGTGTTGTGTGGCTTTGCAGACAGATTTACCAGGTTCAGAATTATTACCAGTTGTAATTGGACAAATATAACATGGTCCAGTGCTTCAGACTTCTGTAGGATAGGACCAAATAGACCAAATCTAAGGCTGATAATGAACTGGAAATGAATAGGAATGATGCTGCCAATCTGCCATGTGCAATTGGATGATTGAAAGATCACATTTTGCTCAGTTTTCAGGCAATTTCATCATTGTACTTGAAGAACCTCCATTGCTATATTGTAGACTAGAGTGCCCGGGGGGGGGGGGGGGGGGTCAGTGAACATACCAAGCGGGTACGCATCCTCGTCCAAAAAAGTGTCGAAAAGGGTCCAGATTTCGCCACACGACGTCATCAACGTCTTTCTGAAAAAGGGGTACTTTTAAGGGGGCATCGCACTTTAGGGTATCCATTACAGCATCGAGGTATCGACGTTTAGGGGTACTATTGCCGGGCCGGATAATTGTTATATGTGTGACTTTTCAATACACATGCAAAATGATGAAACAAATCTTCAATATTTCCCTCCTTTTTGCATGCATTCTACATCATGCATATCTGTATGAATGTCACATGATTATGAATTAAGATTAATTTGAGCATTACTATACAGGGTGGTTCAATAAAACCTTGACAGTTTTTTGAAGCCATTTTTTTGAAATTCTGTAGATTTAAAAAATTAAAAAAATCAATATTCATCAACTATATGATCTTGACCATCTATGCTGAAAATATCATTACAAATAACCTTACGGTTGCAAAATAACAGCTATTTGAACAAAGTCTGTCCCATTTCACTCTGTCCACGGGTACTGATTTCTATTTGACACCTCCCTGGTTTAATCCTCTTGTGTGGGTTGTTGGCCACAGAAGATTACCATACAATATAGTGCCATAGAACAAAATAGAAAACAGAAAGCCTACCAAGCGATTCCCATCACCAGCTCATAGTCAGGGGTGGAGGGATGGGTACTAAAAAAAAAATTGAGATGGAGGCCAATATATTTGGTGAAATATAAAGAAAATAATAGAAACAAGGTATTCTAAAAACTATGGCGAAGCAGAATTAAAATTGTTTGAAATGGGTTAGGGATGCGATTGGGCGAAATATGATGCATTGTTAAAAAAGATGGGGAGGGATTCACATTTTCATATTGCCATACTTTTTTATCTCATATTAAAATTATGAGACTTGTGCTATATGACTAACTTACACTATGGCCTAATTATCACTTGACTTGTCTGTTCAGGTAGTTTATGGCCTGTTGCACTGAATAGCCAACATATCATGGTTCTAAGGGGTTGAACACTACAAAACTGGTTTAAAATGCATTATAAGGACGATTCAAACTTGTTACAAACATCTTTATCTTTTTATATTAAAATAAACACTGAAACACATGAAGAAAAATACTGCAAGTCACGACTTGCGAATCCCCCTGGCTGGGATATCAACTAAATGAGGTCAACGGTCATATATGGGTCATGTTCCCCCGGTGTTTATGTTTCTTTTCTCCAAGTTTGATGTCAATCGGTCAACTTTAACGATTTGACCTCTGGATGACCTTTGACCTCAGATGACCTCTAATTATTTTTTTACATGTTCCCACGGTGTTCATTGCACAAATTAACCCCTTGTTGACCTTTGACCTTGGTTGACCTCTAATGACCGTTGACCTCGGATGACCTCTAATTTATGTTAGACATGTTCCCCCAGTGTTCATGTTTCTTGTCTCCAAGTTTGACGTCGATCGGGCAACTTTACGATTGACCTCTGGATGACCTTTGACCTCAGATGACCTCTAATTTATTTTAGACATGTTCACCCGGTGTTCATGTTTCTGTCTCCAAGTTTGACGTCAATCGGGCAACTTTTACGATTTGACCTCTGGATGACCTTTGACTTGGATGACCTCTAATTTATTTTAGACATGTTCACCCAGTGTTCATGTTTCCTGTCTCCAAGTTTGACGTCGATCGGGCAACTTTTACGATTTGACCTCTGGATGACCTTTGACCTCAGATGTCCTCTTATTTAATTTAGACATGTTCACCCGGTGTTCATGTTTCTTGTCTCCAAGTTTGACGTCAATCGGGCAACTTTTACGATTTGACCTCTGGATGACCTTTGACCTCAGATGACCTCTAATTTATTTTAGACATGTTCACCCGGTGTTCATGTTTCTTGTCTCCAAGTTTGACGTCAATCGGGCAACTTTTAAGATTTGACCTCTGGATGACCTTTGACCTCAGATGACCTTGGATGACCTCTTATTTATTTTAAACATGTTCACCCGGTGTTCATGTTTCTTTTCTCCAAGTTTGAAGTCAATCGGGGAACTTTTACGATTTGACCTCTAAATGACCTTTGACCTCAGATGACCTTTGCAAATTAGACCCCCAAACAAGCAGCTACAGTGTTTGACCATGGCCTACCTATCACTGAAGGTTTGAAGTCAATCCGTTCATCCTTTCAACAGATACAGCATTCGGGCAACTTTTACGATTTGACCTCTAGATGACCTTTGACCTCAGATGACCTTTGCAAATTAGACCCCCAAACAAGCAGCTACAGTGTTTGACCATGGCCTACCTATCACTGAAGGTTTGAAGTCAATCCGTTCATCCTTTCAACAGATACAGCATTTGGAAAAAAAGGCTAACCAAAAGGCACACACATACACACCCCCACATACGCACGCACATTGACATGATGACAAAATCCCCTTCTGGTTTTACAAACCAGGGGGATAAAAAGTTATGACTAAAATAAAAAGAAAAAAAGAAAAGAAAATTGAAGCGAACTCAAAACAGGTCATCTTTTTAATTTTGCCTTAGCATTCATACTTTTCTTGTAGAAATTAATTTAAAACATTTTTGCATAAAGGGGATAAAAAACCAATAAGAAACAAAAGAAATGAACGCTGCAATTTTGCTTCATTTTTGACAATAAAATTATCATCTATTTTTTGTATTGAACCGTACCTCCGATCAAGCTTAAATGTGATATTATTGCGGAGCTCGGCCAGCTCTATTAAAATATATTAAAACAATTCAAAATGAATGTAAAAATGATCATTGTTGAATTTTTTTTTAAATATAATTTACTTCAGCACTAAAGATGAACATTATGAAGATCATTTTACACAAGCTAAAACTATAAATTGGATATCCTACAATCTTAAACTAGTAGTTATTGCGATTTATTCCGTTGAGCGCCCTCAAGCTCTGAACGGAATAAATCGCAATAACTACTAGTTTAAGATTGTAGGATATCCAATGCGTTTTTTTCTTCAGCAAGCTAGATGGTTCGCCGCCAAAAATGTGCGATCTCTACCACCATCGCCTTACTAGGCCTGTCATATCTCCATCACCACCCGGACACTGTGCCTATACGCTGGTTTTTTGTTTTAAAATGCCAAGGATGTATTCAATAACCACCAAAAAAATGCACAAAAATGTACTCTTGGGGAACTCTTGGAATTAGGGCTTAAAGTTGAGGGTACATTATTGCGTTATTGACACGATGGCGTTCCATTTAAATGATGGCATGCTATGATTACTGTGTGACTACGAGCTGCGTGTACAGAAAATCTCCATTCAAAATACACATCGAAGAACATGTTGTAATTATGACACGGTATACGATACATTTCATAGATATTTGTAGCTTGTTATGTTTATTGGTAATTGCTATGTCATCGGTAGTGATATATTAATTGGTATAATTCATGTTTTGAAATATTAAGCTATTCAATGACCTCTTTAAACGGGCAAAAAAGGTGTTTGTCATCTGATTACGAAGCAAGATGGTATGGTCGGCAATATTGGTAGTAATCACTTATCACAAGAAGACGGACTACGTTATGGATTGAATGTTTTATTGATGACGGAGCAAGTAGTTTTGAGTGTGAAACGTATAGGGGTGTATGTTCACGGTAAACAACTATAAGGCGGAGTAAATAAGGAGGGAAAAGGGAATGACACACACATTATAGGGAACCGGAGAAGAATTAAAGAGAAAAAAGATAGAACCAGGAGTAGATCCTATGATAATGTGCATCAAACCCCCAACGGCGAACCGGGTGGCCAGGGGCCCTTGTCCCCCCCCACACACACCCACCCCTATCGATATCGGTAGATATTGAACATGCAGTATTTGTTGCAATAACTTTGAGTTACCAGAGCTACTGATGAGTGATTTTTTCGAAAGAGTTGGGACAATTGATAATCGAGTCCATCGGTTTCGTCGAGCAACCGGCGTGAAGAAGATGAAGATATGATACAGAGCCACCGGCCAGTTGAAGATGAAGATATGACAGAGAAGGCGTGTAGCAGATACAGATATAGCACAGAGCGACCGGTGTGAAGAAGATGAAGATATGAAGAGCGACCGGCGTGAAGAAGATGAAGAGCAACCGGCGTGAAGAAGATGAAGATATGAAGAGCGACTGGCGTGAAGAAGATGAAGATATGAAGAGCGACTGGCGTGAAGAAGATGAATATATGATATATACATTAGAAGGCGTTTTAACATTTATTCACTGAAAACTCAAACAAGAGAACAGATCTGTTAGTGTTAATATTGGTTCAATCAACATTATTATCGAATCCTTATACATTTTCAATTTAACTATCGATTGCAATATTGCAAATTACGGAAAAGTAATCTGTGGTTCTTCTATTTAATCAAACTAATTTTATATAATCAACTTTGTGTATATTGGAAATAGTCTTACGGATACTTTTGAATCAAAATGATTATAATTTGCAGGAATTTTGTCTTTGCTGCTGTCTTAAGTCTTAAAAAAGAGACGATATTTTTGTCTATAATTTCGAAGCTCAACTGACATTTGGTTTTTTCTTTAGAACATACAATAACATAGTTAAAGTGTTTCAATAAATTATGCTACTTACGTGCAAGGATAAGTTCTGTTTTTACGACATTCAGAGAAATAACCTATACCCTTGCTTTTCATTTTGGTGCCAGGTGTACTGTTTCAAAGAAAAAGCAAATTCTTTTGATGCTATTGTAAACGTTGATGTGTCAAACATAATTCTGTTAGTTTTGTACACAAAGATACAGTTGCTTATATTGCTTTGCACAGTTATTTTTGATAATCTTTTTAACATTTCATTTAACTATGTACAATCGTCAATGAAAGTAAATGTTATTCACTGACAACTCAAACAAGTGAACAGATATGTTAATATTGGTTCAGTCAGCATTAAATGAGTCCTAATATACATTTTCAATTCAACTATCAATTGCAAATTCCGGAAAAATGAATCTGTGGTTCTTTTACTTATTGAAACTAAAATTTTATATAATTAACTTTGTGTATATTGGAGATAATCTTATGCCGGATACTTTTCAATCAAAATGATATATAATTTGTAGGAATTTTGTCTTTGCTGCTGTCTTAACTTTTAAGAAAAGAGACAATATTTTGTCTATAATTTCAAGTTCATCTGCCGTTTGGTTTTACTACTTACGTGCAAGGATAAATTCTCTTTGTACGACATAAATACCCTTCCTTGTCATTTTGGTGGCAGGTACTATTTCAAAGAAACGCAAATAATGTCGATGCGATTGTAAACATTGATGTGTATGGTGTGAAACAATAATGTTAGTTCCGTAATTTCAAGCAGAGAAATGAAATGTATTGAGGTATCAACTTGCTTTAAAGCAAATAATGTGCAATTAGTATGTCAATTAAAATGTGACAACTTTTAATGCAGTATATTAATTTTACAAACTCATGTTATGCTATATTTTAAGTTGGGCTTATACACATTCCGACACAAATAGTCATATTATAAAGAATCACGATGCATATAATATATTTGCAAAAAATGTCAATCCTAGTGGATATTCTTTAATTAATAGATTCAGCATTGCCGAGCTGAAGGTTTGATTTGACGGTGTTTAAGTAATAGAAATGTCAATATAATTAGAATTTTTCATAATTTTTAGATTTTTACCGTTGGACATACATTATTCATATTTATTCTAAAATAGTGCAATAATGGTTTGTCTATATGGAACTCAATAAAGGATCTAACTTTAATTATATATATACTAACTTCTATTCTTAGTGACATGACATAACTAATTTTGTCAATATGCTTGGTTGCTATATTATCTGTGTGTGATTAATTCCCATTGAAGTGCGCAGACAATATGTGTTGAATAGATGAAAGATATTCATATACTTATAATTTAGTTTTCAATACTATAAGGAACTAAATGAGGACCGTTCTCTTATACAAAAACACACACAGCTAATTAATATCAAATCAAGATCAATTGATTTGTATGACTCAATTTGATTTGTAATCAACACACGGTTAAGATTTGCAGTTCCTTGTAGTAAATCGCCTCATCAACATAAATATGTATTTTAAATTATACACTTATGCTTGAATAAGCATTGTTAAAAGGAGAGTAACACAAAATAAAACAACACTGTGAACTAATAAATGAATGTATGTTTTAATATACCATTCTTAAACCCAACCATATTGCCTTTATATAGCGAAGATAAAGCCTATATATATATATTAGATAGGGCTATTTATTTTCATTTGAGATACACTATATAATAACCAGTCTATCAGAACTAACCGGCCAGGCCTAATCCGTATTGAATCGTATTGTGTTCTATTGAGGTAGTATTATCTCTATGAATAGCAAGGCATGAATTGAATGTGATGGCTGATGAACTATTGAGTGTCCCAGCAGAAATAAGGTCTGACTGAAACTTGGTCCCAACTTTAACATCTCATAAAAAGAGTTCCACAATAGTACATTTTTGTGCATTTTTTTTGGTGGTAATTGAATACTTCATTAGTATTTTAAAACAAAACACCAGCGTATAGACGCAGTGTCCGGGTATCATAAAATAAATGGCAATTTTGACAGGCCTATACCCCACCTGATCGGCCAACCTACCTGAGAGGCCCATACTAGAATAGGGTTTGTTGTCACCTTATGAAACCAAGATAAATCAATATCCTTGGGTTGGTGGGTGTTTTGAGGGAAGGCAATGTTTATCCAGGGAGGTGTCAAATAGAATTTTATTTGACACCTCCCTGGTTTATCCAAGCTGAAAAGTAGCTTTAAAGTATTAAATCTATTATCCTCTTCTTGTTACGCACCACTATGCATGCACTAAGCTTTAACTTTACATCACAAAATATTGCATAATATTAATAAAGGTCACATCTATTACTTTAATAGTATTAGCAGAGAGATGTTATTACACCTCCCTGGTATTAGTACATACTGGCCCTATTCTTTAAAACTAAGGCTATATTAAAAAAAAAATTGTCTCAAAGCTCTTCAGTTTTTCAAAACCTAATGCGGAATACATTTGTTTTAAAAGTTTTTTTAAAGTTTTTTTTATAAATATAAAATATTGAAATCCTTGTAAAAGTGATCTTTTGTATTTAAAATGATGTGATCAATGAAAATCTGAAAAATCTGTGAAACTTTGGGATTTTTTTCTTCTTTTGAAAACAATTTAAAAAATAAAAAAGTTTTTTTCTTCTTTTTTCTAATGCGCATCAAATAACTAACGCGCGAGGAAGCTTTGAGACAAAGATTTTTTTTAATATAGCCTAATAAAAGTTTTGGTTCTTTTTGTCCACAAAACTACAGTGCACCTAGTCCTTGGTACCAAAATCTAGGATTTTGGTACTTACTCAAGGCACAGTGTTGAAGGGAACCAATTTAATAACCTAACCATTTTCTTGACCAGACTTATTGCATATTCTAGTATTAGCAATTGAGTCTCCTCCTGTGGAAGTCAATAAATTCTAGTTCTATTCATCCATTTATTAAGTTTATTGATTCTTTTGTCATGTTTGTTCTATGCTGGGCATGCATGGATTAACATAGGCCTAATCCCAACTTATCTTTTCTGACATTTCTGGAGCAATCAATAACTTCTTTTCATAAACATGATGCCTTATAAAGATGAGATGGATGCTGATTATGCAATCTGCCACAGATTTTTTACAAGCATGGACTTATTTTATAGACTGATTAAATCTGATTAAGTCTGTGTTTCAAGAGATGGTTAGCTTCCACCTTACACACTTGCCTGAATAAGTACCAAAATCCTAGATTTTGGTACCCAAGGACTACAGTGCACCTATAATTTACATAATTCACTAAGCTTCAATTAAATGGGAATAAAACCTTGCAAAGCCCATCTGAATATAAGTACTTTTGTATTCATGCAGTCATGGGGTAATTATCTGTTAACTTAAAAGAACCTATAATTCAAATAAAAGAGACCTGTCTGCCAGGTACAATGTACCCTTGTCCCCCTTGCACTGATTTAGGGATATTAGATTTTTTGAATAACAAAAGAGTCTTCCCAAAACTATGACATAGGTCTCTATAATGCATCCTATGTTATAAATCTCAACAATTTCTCAAACATTTTGAGAATCAATCATAGACATATTTTATGACTCATTCTGGGGTATTAGTATTTAGTCAAACATGTCGAAATTGATTAAAATAAAATAGGAATGATACGGAATGAGTCCAATCAAAAGGTTCTTTTCTTGAAGGTGGTCAACAATTAACAAAACATTTAAAAATTGATGGAGGGAATTATACAACAGTCCATGGTCTATTTAATGAAATCTAACAATTAGACATGGGCGGTATCGGCAAGCGCTCGTACCATTGAGTTTTGCGACAAAATTGGTGAATGCAGCATGTTCTTTAATTGCCCTTTGACCTGACCAGTCTCTCACTTGTCTGAACTAATCTTTTTTGGCAAGAATTGCACACAAAATATTAAGCAATAAATGTCATAAGTTTGTAATAGTTATTATAATGATAATAAAAATAAATTTAATAATGCAAGTGCAAAATCATTTTAGCATCATGGAGTAGAAAATGAAGAAAAAAAACACTGATACTGCCCATCCTTATTTTTATTTTTATTTATGCTTTCTTATTGAGGGTAAGATGCTTCAGTGACTTGCACTGCTTTCCAAGCAGGCCCTCATTTCGATACATACATAAATACATACAAATAACAAATGTTACAGTGTTTAAATATAATATAAATTATAATACATATAGTGATATTATTCAATTATGATGCAGTAGAGATATAGGATAATAACAGAGGTCATAATATTGAGCCTTGTGGAACACCAATATTTATATGCTCAAACTTGAAAAATTAGAATTAACATTTACAGCCTGTGATCTATTACTGATATAAGATTTAAATCATAAAAGATCAATACCATCAACACCATACCTTTTTGGGGGGGGGGGGGGGGGGGCGAAGCCACCTTATAGCATGGGATTGCAAAAACTTACACATTTAGGTATTTCTAGACATAAGTGGAGGCCGCCATGTTTGTAGTCTTTGTAAATTACATGCACCTATGCAGTTAATTTTAACAGTACCCACAGTCTGTGCTGGAGTCAAAGCTATATTTGTTTAGTTGATGCATAGAAGTTGATGATTCATTTAGAGAGATGTTTATTAGACTCCCCACAGAGAGACATCTTATTTGATCAGAGATGGTTTGACCAGGGAGGTGTCAACTACACCTCCCTGGTTTGACTATTAAGGAGAAATCTCCCAATTGTTGGGGGGTTGTCTAATAAGTGGTTAGTTGTGGATGTTTGAGTTTCGGGTTATATAATATATATAATAATAATTCCTGGGTTGATTTATTGAAATGTCAGTATGGATAACCATGATCGCGGAATGCCATTTTAATTAGTATTATAGCAATCCCTGGACCAAACGTTTCAGACCAAGTACAATGTCATATACATAGATGTACCCCTCCCCCCCTCCCCCTGTACTATTTTGGACTGGGGTGTTTTGATTTGTATTTTGGTTTGAATTATGGAAAATATTTCAATGATAGTAAAACAACTCATAAAACATTGACTACAGTGCTTTTTGGACTGCGAAATTTTGTGTCCGTGTGAAATTTTTTGATGTGCGAAATTTTTTGACTTCACCCCCCCCCCCCCCCCCCCCCCCACCACTTACGTGAAATTCACGAGGTGACTGACTTGGCATTTTTTGGGGGCAACCTTTTACGAAAATTTTAGGTAAAAACGCACCCCCCTTGGGCAAAAGTGTCTGACGGCCCTGGTACACCATTTCCTGGTATTTTGGTTTGCAACAGATGCTTCAGAAAATGGTTACAAAACATGCTTCTTTCTTTTGGATCGCCCCCATTCCATTTCAATGGAATTTTTATTAATTTATCAATTAGCACTTTATGGTTGACAGTATCAAATGCTTTCTTTAAATCAAGAAAAATGTGACATAACCATTATCCATATTATTGAGAATAACAGAATTACTCCTCTAACAGAGTTGTTGTTGTACAGGGTGTCCCTAAAAAAATTGTGCACATGTTTGCGAAACTTGTTGACCATGAAGTCCTAAAGTTTCGTGTAATATGTTTATGCACACGGATAATATGTTTATGCGCTGTATGGGACCCTCATGTAATATCTGACGTTCAAAAAATTGAAATGGTACAGCGCAGAACGGCTCGGTTTGTAGCATGTAATTATAGTAGATCAGATGGTACCGTAACTAACATACTAAGTGATTTGAATTGGTCGAATTTGCAAGAACGACGAAGGAACATCCGTCTATCAATCATGTATAAAAATTCATGCAAATGATATAGCAATCCCAATTCCAGAACATATCCAACGTCAAACTACAACGACTACTAGACAATATCACCCAAAGAAATTCCGACTAGTCAAAGCATCCAAAAATGTGTATAAATACAGCTTTTTTGCTAATACCATATCAGATTGGAACAACCTCCCTTCATCCGTCTTAGATTCCAAAACCATTGAAAGTTTCAAAACCGGTGTAAATAAGCATGTAACGTAGATTAAGTTCATTTGGTCTGTCTCATCATTCGCCATTTTGTTTTTCTCAATTAGATGTTGCTTTAAGCAATTTTATTGAGTATTGATTTAGATAGATTTAGAAAGGGAAAACACTCAGCTTTCAGATGCCGTTTATTTTATCTGATTTGGATTTGTCAATTCTGAGATATGGCCAATTAACTAGAGCTACCCAGAATCGATATTGTGCCACTTTACAGTTTCAAAGGTTTACTCCTAAGATACAACTTCCACTTGAACGATTGCCCTTCACCAGTGTTATTCAAAATAACATTTTTGTATTGAGATTGAATAGGTTTAAATAATAGAATGAGTGCCTGTGTATCCAAGCAGAACTGAATATAAAGATGTTTGTTGCATGATTCGAACCAGTCCTTTTAACGAGGTTTCACAAAATGTTTATTGGGCCTACATTTTCAAAACAAGACAAACGTCCATATGGCTGGGTGCGGCCTCAATTTTCAATAGACATGATAGAAGAGGGTGTTCATGGTCTTAAAATATCACGAAAGGAGAAGTCCAGCAGAAGAGTTACCAGAGAGTCTGTCATTCATTTCTCAAACACTCAATACCATCTAGGAATACACCTATATAAAAAGGAGTATTGGAAATGCTTGGTAGATGGTATGGTACAAGCACCAATATGAATAAAGAACATTCTGGAAGACTAAGATATGAAAAGTGGCAAGACACAGACACATTAATAACGTGCGGCGTGCACTTCAGAGGGATCCCAGAATAACTGCTCTTAGAAATCCCTTACAACATATTCCAAGGACATCATTTTTGTTCCTCTGCCTCTTTTAAACAATTCTGGTCAAATGCCCACCTCAATGTTTCAAGACGATTGATGCCCATGGATAAACCAATGTTAGTCTCGTTTTGACGCTCATAATCATTAATTTTGTAAAAGTGGCGCAACGTCGATTTTGGGTAGGTTTGATAAACTGGGTATATCTCAGGATTGACAAATCCAAATCAGATAAAATAAACGGTATCTGAAAGCTGAGTGTTTTCCCTTTCCGTGTGTATAAACATATTACACCAAACTTAGTACATCATGGTCAACAAGTTGCGCAAACATATGCACAATTATTTTAGGGACACCCTATAGAGTGATTTGCACGAAAGCCAGATTGAGCACTTGAATGAATCCCCTTAGTACTTACATATATATTACAGTTGGTTATGAACAGCTCTTTCAATGATTTTAGACACAATTGGCAGCACTGAAATTGGCCTATACCAACATCTGATTTATCCCCTGATTTATAAATAGGTGTTACCTTTGGCAGCTCCCGTTACAAACCACAGAATATTTTAGATGTATTTTAAACAAAACATTGACATCATATAAAGGCTATATCAACATCCTATAAAGGTTATATCATCATCGGAATCACAAAGGTATTTATTCACTTGAATGTCAATTTTTGTTTAAAAGTGGGATTTGACATGCCCTGTATTATGCACATCAATTGCATCATGGCCCCGGGGGACCCGGGGATTATGGCCGGGACGTAGAAATTGCCGATGTACTTCCCGTGTGTACAGTCATGTACTTTCCCCGGTGGGGGGGGGGGGGGGGGGGGGGGCACTATTATATGTGTACACCCCGCTACAATCCTATAGCCCCCTTGTGGCCGGGACAAAGTGTACAGTCCCGGCCACCCTTACTGAGGACAAAGTGTACGCCCCGGCTACACTAGTTTGTGGGTCACTAATTTCTTTCTGCAATATAACAGGATGCATTTATACGTGTTCCTTATATGTGTTTATTAGGCTTATTCAGTCAAGCGCATCGCATCTCTATCTATTATTTATAGCGATGCCCGGGGTGTACATATGTGTACAGGACCCTGCGGGGGCACAGTTTGTTTGTCCCTGTACACTCCCTGCATAGCGGGGCACCGTTTTGTGTACACTCGTGTATAGTCCCTGCATGGTCCCCGCAGTAGCGTAGCCAGACGGGGGCAAGGGGGGGGGGGGGGGGGGGGGGGGGCAGAGTGTAGAAAAAAATCGTGAAAATGAAAATCAGACTTCACATTACATTTTGGAGTGTCATTTCCTCAATATTCACCCGATCCTAGCGGGCAATATCTCATATTGAAGAAGATAAATTTTCTACTCATTTATAGTCATGAATCACCATTATAGATTTTACTCTCCATTTTTTATATCCCATTTGCCTTTCACTTTTTAATCTCCCCTTTGTGTATGTCATCCTTTTGTTACATTATCCACTTCATCAATCATCTGTCAAGTTTGTTATACCTTCCTCTATTCATCCATCTGTCACTTTGACCCCCTCTTTGTTACATTATCCCATGTGACCTCCTGCCCTTTGTTCCCATGTCTATATATATGTTAGTGTATGTTGTATTCTGTCATTTTACCTTCGATAAAGATTCTGTTAGAATCGAAACGTCAGGTCCTCTTATATTTATTACATTTACTTACACAGGCTATTTTTGTGGATAAGCAGTTTGCATTCAGCTTTTACATTATATTAAGATAAATTTTCCAACAACTTTATCATTTAATATTTTTAGGTAGGATATATATTTTTAGAGTTATAAGCCCATTTATTACATGTATAGTTACTTTTTTTGATGACTGTATAGTATAATCAATCAGACAGGGTGAATGTATACAGGGTGTATAAAAAAAATAGGACACTTTTTCATGACGGTGTAATACTTGTTATAATCATTGGACCATGGCCAATTAAGTCTCAATGTAAAGCCCAATAATTATTATGATATCCTGAAAATATGAGATAAATCCGATGAAAAATAAGAAAACTAGCATAATTTGTTTACACCATGTCATTTACTGGTTTGTACAATGGGATTTACATGATAGACCATTAAATAATATGGTTTACGTTTCATTATGTTACAATAGTTATGAACATAGAAATAATCAGTCAATAACAAAGATTAGTTTAGTAATCCATTTAATTCTGGCACAAATCAATACTGGCTAAATACTCCACAAATCAGATGCATGCATATTCTGTGCAAATTAACAAAGTTCTCGAACCCACTGTAGATGGTTCATTGAGTTACAAATTAACAAAATTAAGATCAATGATCCATAATTGCATGTGTCAAATAATATTTCATATTAATAGATGGTGTGCCCGACAGTATGCGTGCGCACCTATAGGGAATGTATTTTAATTCACACTTGATTGATCATTACTTACAATGCTTACGGTGTAATAGTGCAGTGGTCATGGTCTGCATCCCTAAGCACAGTGAGAGACCAGGTACTAAATCTGGTTGCCCTGCAGTATGCGTAAGCACCATAAGGGCATGGGCTTTTAAAATTGGCGCTCAGTGATGTGTGTTTTGCTTTCGAATAGTATGTATGCAGTAGGCTAGTCATGGACTAGTACCTCTAGCATGTCTTTAGACCAGGCGCTAATCAATTTGTAAACACTACTGATGTAAACAACGGTCACCTCATCTATGAGTTCGATTGCACATCAATGTTCTTACAGACATAATTTATGTTTTTGTTAAAAATCATTTGGGGTCACTAGGGGTCAAAATGTCAATTTTCACTCCAGTCACTTAAAATGCTATTTTTTCAAGGGAAAATGGCCCATGATTATCAGAATTGGTCAAAAGATTTCTTGGGTCCATGCACATATAGGGTGTTCAGCGATTAAAAGTGACATGTCATACGGGGTCACTAGGGGTCATTGAACTTTACAGGGGTAAAAGTTAAGACATGCTCCGATTTTAACCGGGTTTGTTGCATCTTGTTTGGATTGATGAGCCATGAAAATAAGTTAATCATATTGACCAGGTCAAAGGTCAAGAAGGGGTCACTAGGGGTCATTGAACTTTACAGAGGTAAAAGTTAATATATGCTCCGATTGGGACCGGGTTTGTTGCATCTTGTTTGAATTGATAAGCCGAGAAAATAAGTCAATCATATTGACCAGGTCAAAGGTCAAGAAGGGGTCACTAGGGGTCATTGAATTTTACAGTAGTAAAAGTTAAGACATGCTCCGATTTGGACCGGGTTTGTTGCATCTTGTTTGGATTGATGAGCCAAGAAAAAAAGTCAATCATATTGACCAGGTCAAAGGTCAAGAAGGGTCAATACGGGGTCATTGAACTTTAGAGGGGTAAAAGTTAAGACATGCTCCTATTTGGACCGGGTTTGTTGCATCTTGTTTGGTTTGATGAGTCAAGAAAATAAGTAAATCATTTTAATCAGGTCAAAGGTCAAGAAGGGGTCACTAGGGATCATTTTCTCATAAAAAAATCAAGGTAGCCTGGTCTTAGACCGGAGCAAGATCTAGTTCTTCTTCTTCTTCCGTCATGGGACCTATAGCTCCGTAACCATTGAGCCGATTTTGATCATATTTGGTCATAAGTACCCTTATGTGCACCACTACTCAGGTTGTAAAGCATAAGGGGTCAAAGGTCACACAAGGGTAACTAGGGGTCAAAACGTGATTTTCACTTAAAACGCATTTGCAATTTATTGAAATGACCTAGGTTCTTGAGAATTGGCCAACATATTCTTTTTGACCGTACGCATATATAATAGTTCGGTTTTTTAAATCAAAAAATGTTTGGGGTTACTAGGGGTCAAAATGTAAATTTTACTCCATTTACTCAAAACCCTACTTGTCCGAGGGAAACTGACTGATGATACTCAGAATTTGTCAAAAGATTCCTTGGATCCATGTACATATAGGGTGCTTCTCCACTAAAAGTGAAATGTCAAACGGGGTCACTAGGGGTCATTGAACTTTACAGGGGAAAATATAAGGCATGCTCCGATTTTGAGGGCATTGATGAGACAAGAACAAAAGTCAATCATACCGTTAAGGTCAAAGGTCAAGAAAAGGTCCCTAGGGGTCAAAATGTACATTTTCACTCCGCGCACTCAAAATACTACTTGTCCGAGACGAAATGACTGATGATTGTCAGAATTGGTCAAAAGATTCCTCGTATCAATGTTCATATAGGGTGCTTCTCCATTAAAAGTGACATGTCAAACAGGGTCACTAGGGGTCATTGAACTATACAGGTGTAAAACTGAAGACATGCTCTGATTTTGACCGGACTACTTTTTTCTTGTGCGCATTGATAAGCCAAGAAAAAAAAGTCAATTTAAATAAGTTTGGGGTCAAAGGTCAAGAAAAGGTCATTAGGGTTCAAAATGTATTTTTTTAACTACTTCAGGGCTGAAATTTATAAAAACAATTATCAAATATAGTACAACTTAAGGTTATTGCCCTTTGACAACATATAGCAAGGTCAAAGGTCAAAGCCCTCGACTAATATCCGTGATCTAAGATCACAATTATCTCTAGTTTTGTTTGTGGCTCTAAATGTTGTTTTAAATTGATTTACTAGCTCATATTTGGCCCACATACATGGTCAACTTTTCAAGATTTAGCCATATATATTTTGTATGTCAAGATTGAAAAGTTAACGGGTGTAACATTTGTATGTCAAAAAAATGTTACAACCGTTACCATAGGGTTTGTGTACAAAAAAAAAAATCAAAATTAAGCTAGGATTCTGAAATTTTGCTCGCTATCTCCCTGCTACTTTACAGTAGTGTTGGCCAAATATGAGCTAGAAAATCAATTTAAAACAACATTTAGAGCCACAAACAAAAAAAGGTATAATTACTGTGGAAACACCCATATGCACATGGTCATAAGGAACCATTTGACCAATTGTGGCGATTGTGACATGTAAACTGTAGGAGAAGTAGCATGCGTTGGAAGAAGAAAGAAAATGAGGATAACAGTATATTGGTTTGCTGCGCAAAACCAATATAACTAGAGATAAATATTGTGATCATAGATCACGAATATATATTAGTCTCAACACGTTTTTGTCCTCTGGGGCGTGCCATAGTTTGGCACGTTTTCATGATGAGAAAAGATTATATGTGCATCCCTTTTTTCTCAAATAATTTGTTAATCCTTTATATGATTTGTTGATTCTGTCACTACTTATGTCTTTTGTAGAACTGAGTCCGAAGATGTTTGAATGGAAATCTAACTCCATTTCCGCTTTGTGATATTTTTTTTGTGTGCATTAATTCATACTTTCTATTACAAATTTGTTGATGGAATGCCGTATATGACATTATACGGATATCAACACGACATGCCAGTACTGGACACGGCAATCATTAATATAAAGACACACAGGGTAAAATTTAAGACTTGCTTCGATTTTGACCGGTCATAGCTCATTTTGTAGGCATTGATGAAACAAGAAAAAAATCAATAATTTGTTTGGGGTCAAAGGTCAAGAAAAGGTCACTAGGGGTCCTAATGTAGTAAAAATGTACATTTCGACCCCTAGTGACCTTTTTTTTAACCTTTGACCCCAAAGAAATGATTGACTTTTTTGCTTGTCTCATCAATGCCTACAAAATGAGCCATGATCAGTCAATATCGGAGCATGTCTTACATTATATCCCTGTTTAGGTCAATGACCTCTAGTGACCCCATTTGATATGTCACATTTAATCGCTGAACACCCTATATGAACATGGATTTAAGGAATCTTTTGACCAATTCTGACAATCATAGGTCATTTCCTCTCGGACAAGTAGCATTTTGAGTGAATGGGGGTGAACATGTACATTTTGACCCCTAGTGACCTTTTCTTGACCTTTGACCTTAACGTTATGATTGACTTTTGTTCTTGTCTCATCAATGCCTACAAAGTAAAACAAACCCGGTCAAAATCGGAGCATGTCTTACATTTTCCCCCTGTAAAGTTCAATGACCCCTAGTGACCCCATGTGACATGTCACTTTTGGTGGAGGAGCAATTAATATGAACATGGATGGGAGGAATCTTTTGACTAATTCTGAGTATCATCAGTCATTTTCCCTCGGACAAGTAGGGTTTTGAGTGAATGGAGTAAAATTTACATTTTGACCCCTAGTGACCCCAAATATTTTTTGATTTAAAAAACCGAACTATTGTACATGCGTACGGTCAAAAGGAATATGTTGACCAATTCTGACGATCATAGGTCATTTCACTAAATTGCAAATGCGTTTTAAGTGAAAATCACGTTTTGACCCCTAGTGACCCCTGTGTGACCTTTGACCCCAAACTGTGAAGACCCTATATGTAGGTCAGGTAGGGGGTCCTACTGACCAAATCTGGTGATTGTAGCATGTAAACTGTAGGAGAAGAAGCATTTTGTAGATATTGCCAGAAGAAGAAGATGATGATGATGAAAGAAACGGCAGAGATAGAGTACCTCGATTTTTGAAAAAATCAAGGTAATTGGCATAAATAGTGTGCGCATTCATGTTACTCTAGAATGTTACTGTGTGAATTACCATTGTACATTCTACAAGATAGATAGCCTTGCCTAATAGGTCACAATTTCCTTAATTAATTATTGATTTTTCTCATCCTTTATCTATCGGTTGTACTTGTACATTGAAATAAACATTTGTCATGCTTCAGTGATTTAACAAGGATTTAAATCATCATCAAAAAGTGTCCTAATTTTTTTGATACACCCTGTATATGTAAATTTAATATGATAAAATTGTTTATAATATTTACACTTTCACCGTGGCATCTCGTTTTTTAACATTAGTTTTGTGTCACTGCAAGGGCTATCTGTTGTCGCATGAGACTACCAATGCCCCTACTAATCACCGCTCTATTCAATCATGCCATTTCAATCTATAGAGAAGATAATTCATGTACTAGAAAATAGAAAATATTTGAACAAATGGTACATGAATGTCACCATTTGCAATTTGTACGTCCCGGCTCTTTTACTATTCCTCTCTAGTCCCAGGCAAGGGCTTAATGCAGATAATGCAGCCAGCCATGTAGGGAGTGTTTTACACACCCAAATTTGTAATTACACATCCAGTTTTTTTCTAAATGGCCTAGTTTAGTACACAAATCATTAAATTTACACACACAGTTTTTGAATTTACACAACCACAACTTCAAATTCTGCCAAGACCTGGTCCCAGCTTGCAATTGATAAGTGCATTACTCCCAAAGGCATGTTTTAGTGAATAAAACTATTATATAGTCGGCGTTATTATGCATTCTACATGGAGATATGTATTCACATATATTATGTATTCTTAAACAGCTAAGAAAGTTTAAGCAATCTCATTGGTTCTCAGAGAAATCGGCGACATCTCTATGAGACAATAGAACAGGGGGAGGTGGGCTTACGTTTTAACAGCGCGTCCGACCTTCACAATGCGTGGTTTTCACCATAACGCGCACTTCTGCAGTGCGTCTTTAGCGCTTTTCCTGCATTTATGCCGGCGCTGCGACGCTTACGCATGGTTTACTCAGCGCATGTGATTGGATGGAATGTTTGTGGGCTATTCGATCCTAGCAGGGGTAAAAGTTGTCAAATGTGGACAATAAAATGTACTTATTTCTTTGATAAATGTCTAAAGTTAATAAAGTATGATTGTTTAAGAATGAGAATAAAGGTATTGTTTTTAGACCGTACCCGTGTTCTATTGTCTGACATAAATGCGTTCGATAGTATTATTTTTTGCGTAGAACAACTCCGCCTGCGGCGCGTTGTTCTACTTAAAATAATACTATCGTCCGCATTTATGTCAGACAATAGAACACAGGTACGGTCTAAAAACAATACCTTTATTCTCTAATTCCAAAATGTGGGGGTGCGTATACCCGGAAGTGCGTAGGTGCTTTAAAAAACCCACCGCTCATCCTGATTGGGCATCGTGAAATCATCACGCGCATGCATAATGTATACATAGTAGTTCCCGCATTTCAGGCATCTGGACGCAGGTCAGCAAACAACAAAAAAACATGCTTGATACTTGCGTGAAATAAGCTATAATTTATTTATAATATATGTGCATGGACACAATACTGGCTACCAAAAGTGGGACATGGTGATCAGAAAATTAAATTTGTTAGAGGACAGTAATTTTACTTAAAATTAATAGAATGAACATTCCATAACTGGAAAATAGCAAAGAAAAGATAACTTTCTAAGCGGATTTTCTAAAAAGCAGCAGTAATCATCCCCATAGTGAGAAAGTTAACGTAAGTAACATGGTGTCCACTTTCCACCTGAATACAGGAACTTATTTGTTGAATATGGGGGTAGTTATGCGAGTTTGCTGCTGGCAACATTTTTCTTTAATGGTAAAGTCAAAAGTGGATGAAAATGCGAAGTCTTTTTATTTTGTCGTTAATTTACAAATGGACATCGTTACCAACATTAAATAAAATACTACATTTGACAATAAACAATGATTTGGTGGCAGCGAAGCAACTTAATGACTAGTATTTGATATTAACTGTTTGGTACTTCAGATAGAATATTCTTAATTTTTCAAATGTCTATTTATACCGCATTTATATGAAGGCCTTCCACCATAATTTAACGTTGGTAACATGTGGACACCAAATGCGGACACCATATAGGTCAAGAAAATGAAACCAAAGGGGGTATTTAAGTGCAAAAGTGATTATACCTTGATCTTTCTTCAGTACCAGTGACTAATAAGTACCCAATTACAACTCATTATATTAAAAAATATAGATATTTGAAGTTAGTTAACCAAATTTTGCTAAAAATGGACACTGTTTCTAACACTTAACATTGGTAACATTGGTGTCCACCTGTTACTAACGTTAAATGTCATGCATGACAGTTGGTACATCAAGAACTTTGGAAGTTGTTCCACTGTATGCAAATTGTTTAACATTCCTAAATTGTATATTTTAACTTAAATCCATTCAGCCTTCACATCATTAAAACATTTTACCCATCTGTAGTTAGTCGTAAGTAACATCTAATATGTGGACACCATTTAACGTAATTACACACACAGCAATAAAGTAGAATGACTTCTTTTTTTAACTAGATACAAATTTCCATTTATGATTTGGTATATTGGTACACATTATGAAGTCCAATATTTAAGTGATATAGAGTTAATTGCCCTTATCTGTTTTAAGATCATTTTACCTCTGAAGAGGCAAAATCTTATGTTGGTAACAGGTGGACACCAAAATGATAAACAAGGTCGCCATCGGCGGAATAGCATTTCAAAGTTGTATGAAGAGGAGGATTGAGTTATGCTAAATGCTATAGTACCATAATAATTTATGTGTAGATTTATTTTAAAAGGTATAGTTATCCCACTAATATGTCGCAGGAAGGTGGACACCAAATGTTACCAACAAAAAATGAGTGCAAATCTGTTGATTTACATGAGATTTAGGAACATTTTTAAAGCAAGTCTGTATTATGTGCTAATTCAATCCTTAACCCTTACAGCCCCAGATCCCATGAAATCCCATTTCCCAGCATCCTGGTTCCACCTGGCGCTGAGGTTTTTGTCTGAAATAATGGCCCCGGGCTATATAGCTGGGCGAATACACTCGCCCGGCACAGCTTCCCCCGTGGCGCAGTTGGTAGAGTGTCCGCCCGCCAACCGAGAGGTCGTGGGTTCAAACCCCGGGGCGTGGCACCTCTTGTTGTGTGTGCTTTTTTCGCTTGAAAAAAATTTCGTTTTCACTTTTTTCTCTCTAATTTTACCCTGATTAATGAACCACTATAGCATAACATTTATCCAAAGAAATTGAATATAAATATATGCTGTTGATTCATGAATTCATGGTGTTTAAATTTGTCCCATTTGAATATTGCAAAGACATGCGTTCTTTTCAACCAGTAGCGTAGCGAGTGGGGGGGGGGGGGGGGGGGGGGCAGACTGTCCCCCCCCCCACCCCCGGACGGGAAAAAATTGGCAAAATGGGGACGAAAAAGGTGGAAAATCATGTTAAATCAGCCGTTTTTTGACCTGGTTTCTTTGAAATAGGGACCGTTATGGGGGATCTATGGGGATCTTGCCCCCCCCTGAAAAAAATCCTAGCTACGCGCCTGTTTTCAACTGTGAATTTCACAAACATTCTGGCGTCGAGGGGGGGGGGGGGGGGGGGGGGGGGGGTGGGGTGGGGTGGGGGGTGGGGTGGGGGATACCCCCTAATCAACATTAGTAAAATGTATTTATTTCGTTTTGATACAGAATAAAGCAAAATTCACTGAATAAAATGATTTTTTTTAAATAAATAAAAAGTCAACTGATTTTACAAATATGTTGATTAGTAAAAAGAAAATTGTGCCCCCCGCTGCGAAATTCTTTGTTTGTTTGTTTGTTATTTATTAGGCAAAACGACAACATACAAAATACAACATACAAAAAAATGCATGACACAAAAGAAGATATTACATATAATCATGAACACAGAACCAAAATGCCGAGATGCCAGGATAACCCATAAAGTCTGCTAAAAATGCAAACTTATTTCCAATGGGTCTTTACCGTAACCAACATTTGGATAGGCTAGTTAAAATGCGTAATAATAACATCAAAGCGTGGAGTAGCTATATTCGACTTACGCACGTTCTATTGTATTATATTGTTAAAACAGATAAGGCTAGCTTTATTCCGTAAAAATCATATCGATTGAAATTCCAATCGCTGTCAGCCAACTCCTCGTGCTATTGAACACGTCTTATGAACGAAAGGTGACTGGTTCGAATCCCGGTTTCATAGAATTTTGCATTAAATCTTGTCTGATATTTTTTCACCATATGATATAATGTAATGTAAGTGCAGAACACTTGTATACATGTATGTTTATCAGTTTCAATCCAAATGTTGTTTACGGTAAAAAATATCGCATCCCGGCCGCAAATTTATTAACCGTACTCACTCACTGTATAAATGTAATGCTGTACAATGTACATGTGCTATGCGCTTTACTCCGTCAGGTATGTCGTTTAAGGTATCGAACATCGCGATGTTCGTTACCGTAAACAACATTTGATCCTCATGATCCTTGACCATGTTGACGGAGTAAAGTGCATAGCACATACATTGTACAGCAAAAGTGTGTACGGTTAATAAATTCGCGGCCCGCAACGCTTCGCGCAAGCATAGACCCAATGGTGGCTATTATACTATCGTTCATGCAACGAAGATACACTTGCACTACGCCTACGGTACCTAACTAGCGCAAGCATGGACATGATGATTGATGGAGTATGGACTGGTACACTACTATACTACTACTACTACTAGTAGCCTACTAAATTATATCAATATAGACTAAAAACACACCCCTTCACAAAATCCTACGTATTACGCGCCTGCATTACACAACCCAGTAAACACATAACATACACTTAAATTGAAATTATGGCTGCATCTTACCTTTCTGACGGCATTTTTAAAGGTTTGCTGTATCTGTTTGAAAATTTATCCGCTTCTGTATGCTACATGTACATTAGTCCTTGGTACCAAAATCTATGATTTTGGTTTTATTCAGGCAAGTGTGTAAGGTGGAAGCTAACCATCTCTTGAAACACAGACTTAATCAGATTTAATCAGTCTATAAAATAAGTCCATGCTTGTAAAAAAACTAATCCGTGGCAGATTGCATAATCAGCATCCATCTCATCTTTATAAGGCATCATGTTTATGAAAAGAAGTTATTGATTGCTCCAGAAATGCCAGAAAAGATAAGTTGGGATTAGGCCTATGTTAATCCATGCATGCCCAGCATAGAACAAACATGACAAAAGAATCAATAAACTTAACAAACTTAATAAATGGATGAATAGAACTCGAATTTATTGATCTCCACAGGAGGAGACTCAATTCCGCCAAAATCAAGAAAATTCACATTTTTGGGAAAAAATCACATTTTTTGGCACTTTTTGGTCTCTAACTCAAAAAATAAATAAGATATTAAAAAAAATAAAAAAACGATCCTGGGGAATGTTATCAGGATTAACATAGAACTAGTCTTACAACATTTAACAAAATATATTTTGAGTTATCTTTGCAGAACCTAAAATGGGTCAAAAAACATGTTTTTTATAATTTTTCCAAAATGGTCAATTTCATTATCATGGTTGGATTAATTGAACCCTTTTGTGCAAAAAACTGTTACGTTTATAAAGATTAAATGAATATTGAAGAAGTTACGGCAGTTTTACGGAGGCTGTACCTGAGAGTCCACAGCCCCCTTAAATATGCCTTGATTTACATTCAAAACACCCTTTATATCAATGTCGGACGTTAATATCAAGAAATTTACATGATTTTCTCGAGAAATATCCAAGAAAATGGCTCTAAAGCTCCAAATGTAGAGTCAAATGGCTATGGGTCTGTTTCGCGATTTTATAGATAGAGGGTCACGTTACCCTTGGCTAGAAGCCCCTCACGTGCAAGAATACTCCCTATTAGGTCTATATCAAGTAACTTGCATCTCAATTAAAGAGTTGATTATCTCATTTTCAAGTTCAAAGCTTTATTTAGAGTTGAGCACTCTCATTTAGGTTAACGAGTTGTCAAAATTCATATTTGGCCCCACATTGGCTCAAAAAAGAGCAACAAATCGTTAAAATTGTACATTTAATGCTTAACACAATACCCTAAGGGTAATATCGTGACAAAAATGTAATTGTGCGTTTGCCTACTAGGTAATTATGATACTCTAAGTAAACAAATGGCTTTTAGAAGCTTTATTGTCCTATAAATACGGGGGTCTTTACCCCCCCCCTACATAATTTCACCATTAATGGCATACAGGTATCTCTGCAATGAATACGGCGTGATATAGTGATTATATGATTAAGTTATCATGTTTGTCGATAATTAAATGTGTCATATATGCTATTAACATATAATTTATACAATGTAAACAATGTCAAATCTAAAAATACACGTTTTGGTCATGAAAGCAGACTTTAAATGTAACAATTTTGGGCAAAAAATGGCCAAAAAGTGAGAAAAATTGGGTATTTTGGGTATAGAGTAAAATCCATTTTGTGACATAATTCCAGTTAGGAGTAGAATTTGAATTTTTTGAGTGACACTTTTTCATGATGCTATATGATGATTCCAAAAATGCAAAAAAAATAATTTAGATTTTTGTTAAACGCACAATGGCCATTTCCAATAAACCGAGTTTTGAAGTGGAAGATGGGTTCAAATTGCTTAAATATGCCTTGATTTACATTCAAAACACCCTTTATATCAATGTCGGACGTTAATATCAAGAAATTTACATGATTTTCTCGAGAAATATCCAAGAAAATGGCTCTAAAGCTCCAAATGTAGAGTCAAATGGCTATGGGTCTGTTTCGCGATTTTATAGATAGAGGGTCACGTTACCCTTGGCTAGAAGCCCCTCACGTGCAAGAATACTCCCTATTAGGTCTATATCAAGTAACTTGCATCTCAATTAAAGAGTTGATTATCTCATTTTCAAGTTCAAAGCTTTATTTAGAGTTGAGCACTCTCATTTAGGTTAACGAGTTGTCAAAATTCATATTTGGCCCCACATTGGCTCAAAAAAGAGCAACAAATCGTAAAAATTGTACATTTAATGCTTAACACAATACCCTAAGGGTAATATCGTGACAAAAATGTAATTGTGCGTTTGCCTACTAGGTAATTATGATACTCTAAGTAAACAAATGGCTTTTAGAAGCTTTATTGTCCTATAAATACGGGGGTCTTTACCCCCCCCCCCCCCTACATAATTTCACCATTAATGGCATACAGGTATCTCTGCAATGAATACGGCGTGATATAGTGATTATATGATTAAGTTATCATGTTTGTCGATAATTAAATGTGTCATATATGCTATTAACATATAATTTATACAATGTAAACAATGTCAAATCTAAAAATACACGTTTTGGTCATGAAAGCAGACTTTAAATGTAACAATTTTGGGCAAAAAATGGCCAAAAAGTGAGAAAAATTGGGTATTTTGGGTATAGAGTAAAATCCATTTTGTGACATAATTCCAGTTAGGAGTAGAATTTGAATTTTTTGAGTGACACTTTTTCATGATGCTATATGATGATTCCAAAAATGCAAAAAAAATAATTTAGATTTTGTTAAACGCACAATGGCCATTTCCAATAAACCGAGTTTTGAAGTGGAAGATGGGTTCAAATTGCTTAAATATGCCTTGATTTACATTCAAAACACCCTTTATATCAATGTCGGACGTTAATATCAAGAAATTTACATGATTTTCTCGAGAAATATCCAAGAAAATGGCTCTAAAGCTCCAAATGTAGAGTCAAATGGCTATGGGTCTGTTTCGCGATTTTATAGATAGAGGGTCACGTTACCCTTGGCTAGAAGCCCCTCACGTGCAAGAATACTCCCTATTAGGTCTATATCAAGTAACTTGCATCTCAATTAAAGAGTTGATTATCTCATTTTCAAGTTCAAAGCTTTATTTAGCGTTGAGCACTCTCATTTAGGTTAACGAGTTGTCAAAATTCATATTTGGCCCCACATTGGCTCAAAAAAGAGCAACAAATCGTTAAAATTGTACATTTAATGCTTAACACAATACCCTAAGGGTAATATCGTGACAAAAATGTAATTGTGCGTTTGCCTACTAGGTAATTATGATACTCTAAGTAAACAAATGGCTTTTAGAAGCTTTATTGTCCTATAAATACGGGGGTCTTTACCCCCCCCCCCTACATAATTTCACCATTAATGGCATACAGGTATCTCTGCAATGAATACGGCGTGATATAGTGATTATATGATTAAGTTATCATGTTTGTCGATAATTAAATGTGTCATATATGCTATTAACATATAATTTATACAATGTAAACAATGTCAAATCTAAAAATACACGTTTTGGTCATGAAAGCAGACTTTAAATGTAACAATTTTGGGCAAAAAATGGCCAAAAAGTGAGAAAAATTGGGTATTTTGGGTATAGAGTAAAATCCATTTTGTGACATAATTCCAGTTAGGAGTAGAATTTGAATTTTTTGAGTGACACTTTTTCATGATGCTATATGATGATTCCAAAAATGCAAAAAAAATAATTTAGATTTTTGTTAAACGCACAATGGCCATTTCCAATAAACCGAGTTTTGAAGTGGAAGATGGGTTCAAATTGCTTAAATATGCCTTGATTTACATTCAAAACACCCTTTATATCAATGTCGGACGTTAATATCAAGAAATTTACATGATTTTCTCGAGAAATATCCAAGAAAATGGCTCTAAAGCTCCAAATGTAGAGTCAAATGGCTATGGGTCTGTTTCGCGATTTTATAGATAGAGGGTCACGTTACCCTTGGCTAGAAGCCCCTCACGTGCAAGAATACTCCCTATTAGGTCTATATCAAGTAACTTGCATCTCAATTAAAGAGTTGATTATCTCATTTTCAAGTTCAAAGCTTTATTTAGAGTTGAGCACTCTCATTTAGGTTAACGAGTTGTCAAAATTCATATTTGGCCCCACATTGGCTCAAAAAAGAGCAACAAATCGTTAAAATTGTACATTTAATGCTTAACACAATACCCTAAGGGTAATATCGTGACAAAAATGTAATTGTGCGTTTGCCTACTAGGTAATTATGATACTCTAAGTAAACAAATGGCTTTTAGAAGCTTTATTGTCCTATAAATACGGGGGTCTTTACCCCGCCCCCCTACATAATTTCACCATTAATGGCATACAGGTATCTCTGCAATGAATACGGCGTGATATAGTGATTATATGATTAAGTTATCATGTTTGTCGATAATTAAATGTGTCATATATGCTATTAACATATAATTTATACAATGTAAACAATGTCAAATCTAAAAATACACGTTTTGGTCATGAAAGCAGACTTTAAATGTAACAATTTTGGGCAAAAAATGGCCAAAAAGTGAGAAAACTTGGGTATTTTGGGTATAGAGTAAAATCCATTTTGTGACATAATTCCAGTTAGGAGTAGAATTTGAATTTTTTGAGTGACACTTTTTCATGATGCTATATGATGATTCCAAAAATGCAAAAAAAAGAATTTAGATTTTTGTTAAACGCACAATGGCCATTTCCAATAAACCGAGTTTTGAAGTGGAAGATGGGTTCAAATTGCTTAAATATGCCTTGATTTACATTCAAAACACCCTTTATATCAATGTCGGACGTTAATATCAAGAAATTTACATGATTTTCTCGAGAAATATCCAAGAAAATGGCTCTAAAGCTCCAAATGTAGAGTCAAATGGCTATGGGTCTGTTTCGCGATTTTATAGATAGAGGGTCACGTTACCCTTGGCTAGAAGCCCCTCACGTGCAAGAATACTCCCTATTAGGTCTATATCAAGTAACTTGCATCTCAATTAAAGAGTTGATTATCTCATTTTCAAGTTCAAAGCTTTATTTAGAGTTGAGCACTCTCATTTAGGTTAACGAGTTGTCAAAATTCATATTTGGCCCCACATTGGCTCAAAAAAGAGCAACAAATCGTAAAAATTGTACATTTAATGCTTAACACAATACCCTAAGGGTAATATCGTGACAAAAATGTAATTGTGCGTTTGCCTACTAGGTAATTATGATACTCTAAGTAAACAAATGGCTTTTAGAAGCTTTATTGTCCTATAAATACGGGGGTCTTTACCCCCCCCCCCCCCCCCCCCCCTACATAATTTCACCATTAATGGCATACAGGTATCTCTGCAATGAATACGGCGTGATATAGTGATTATATGATTAAGTTATCATGTTTGTCGATAATTAAATGTGTCATATATGCTATTAACATATAATTTATACAATGTAAACAATGTCAAATCTAAAAATACACGTTTTGGTCATGAAAGCAGACTTTAAATGTAACAATTTTGGGCAAAAAATGGCCAAAAAGTGAGAAAAATTGGGTATTTTGGGTATAGAGTAAAATCCATTTTGTGACATAATTCCAGTTAGGAGTAGAATTTGAATTTTTTGAGTGACACTTTTTCATGATGCTATATGATGATTCCAAAAATGCAAAAAAAATAATTTAGATTTTTGTTAAACGCACAATGGCCATTTCCAATAAACCGAGTTTTGAAGTGGAAGATGGGTTCAAATTGCTTAAATATGCCTTGATTTACATTCAAAACACCCTTTATATCAATGTCGGACGTTAATATCAAGAAATTTACATGATTTTCTCGAGAAATATCCAAGAAAATGGCTCTAAAGCTCCAAATGTAGAGTCAAATGGCTATGGGTCTGTTTCGCGATTTTATAGATAGAGGGTCACGTTACCCTTGGCTAGAAGCCCCTCACGTGCAAGAATACTCCCTATTAGGTCTATATCAAGTAACTTGCATCTCAATTAAAGAGTTGATTATCTCATTTTCAAGTTCAAAGCTTTATTTAGCGTTGAGCACTCTCATTTAGGTTAACGAGTTGTCAAAATTCATATTTGGCCCCACATTGGCTCAAAAAAGAGCAACAAATCGTTAAAATTGTACATTTAATGCTTAACACAATACCCTAAGGGTAATATCGTGACAAAAATGTAATTGTGCGTTTGCCTACTAGGTAATTATGATACTCTAAGTAAACAAATGGCTTTTAGAAGCTTTATTGTCCTATAAATACGGGGGTCTTTACCCCCCCCCCCCTACATAATTTCACCATTAATGGCATACAGGTATCTCTGCAATGAATACGGCGTGATATAGTGATTATATGATTAAGTTATCATGTTTGTCGATAATTAAATGTGTCATATATGCTATTAACATATAATTTATACAATGTAAACAATGTCAAATCTAAAAATACACGTTTTGGTCATGAAAGCAGACTTTAAATGTAACAATTTTGGGCAAAAAATGGCCAAAAAGTGAGAAAAATTGGGTATTTTGGGTATAGAGTAAAATCCATTTTGTGACATAATTCCAGTTAGGAGTAGAATTTGAATTTTTTGAGTGACACTTTTTCATGATGCTATATGATGATTCCAAAAATGCAAACAAAATAATTTAGATTTTTGTTAAACGCACAATGGCCATTTCCAATAAACCGAGTTTTGAAGTGGAAGATGGGTTCAAATTGCTTAAATATGCCTTGATTTACATTCAAAACACCCTTTATATCAATGTCGGACGTTAATATCAAGAAATTTACATGATTTTCTCGAGAAATATCCAAGAAAATGGCTCTAAAGCTCCAAATGTAGAGTCAAATGGCTATGGGTCTGTTTCGCGATTTTATAGATAGAGGGTCACGTTACCCTTGGCTAGAAGCCCCTCACGTGCAAGAATACTCCCTATTAGGTCTATATCAAGTAACTTGCATCTCAATTAAAGAGTTGATTATCTCATTTTCAAGTTCAAAGCTTTATTTAGCGTTGAGCACTCTCATTTAGGTTAACGAGTTGTCAAAATTCATATTTGGCCCCACATTGGCTCAAAAAAGAGCAACAAATCGTTAAAATTGTACATTTAATGCTTAACACAATACCCTAAGGGTAATATCGTGACAAAAATGTAATTGTGCGTTTGCCTACTAGGTAATTATGATACTCTAAGTAAACAAATGGCTTTTAGAAGCTTTATTGTCCTATAAATACGGGGGTCTTTACCCCCCCCCCCCCCCTACATAATTTCACTATTAATGGCATACAGGTATCTCTGCAATGAATACGGCGTGATATAGTGATTATATGATTAAGTTATCATGTTTGTCGATAATTAAATGTGTCATATATGCTATTAACATATAATTTATACAATGTAAACAATGTCAAATCTAAAAATACACGTTTTGGTCATGAAAGCAGACTTTAAATGTAACAATTTTGGGCAAAAAATGGCCAAAAAGTGAGAAAACTTGGGTATTTTGGGTATAGAGTAAAATCCATTTTGTGACATAATTCCAGTTAGGAGTAGAATTTGAATTTTTTGAGTGACACTTTTTCATGATGCTATATGATGATTCCAAAAATGCAAAAAAAATAATTTAGATTTTTGTTAAACGCACAATGGCCATTTCCAATAAACCGAGTTTTGAAGTGGAAGATGGGTTCAAATTGCTTAAATATGCCTTGATTTACATTCAAAACACCCTTTATATCAATGTCGGACGTTAATATCAAGAAATTTACATGATTTTCTCGAGAAATATCCAAGAAAATGGCTCTAAAGCTCCAAATGTAGAGTCAAATGGCTATGGGTCTGTTTCGCGATTTTATAGATAGAGGGTCACGTTACCCTTGGCTAGAAGCCCCTCACGTGCAAGAATACTCCCTATTAGGTCTATATCAAGTAACTTGCATCTCAATTAAAGAGTTGATTATCTCATTTTCAAGTTCAAAGCTTTATTTAGAGTTGAGCACTCTCATTTAGGTTAACGAGTTGTCAAAATTCATATTTGGCCCCACATTGGCTCAAAAAAGAGCAACAAATCGTTAAAATTGTACATTTAATGCTTAACACAATACCCTAAGGGTAATATCGTGACAAAAATGTAATTGTGCGTTTGCCTACTAGGTAATTATGATACTCTAAGTAAACAAATGGCTTTTAGAAGCTTTATTGTCCTATAAATACGGGGGTCTTTACCCCCCCCCCCTACATAATTTCACCATTAATGGCATACAGGTATCTCTGCAATGAATACGGCGTGATACAGTGATTATATGATTAAGTTATCATGTTTGTCGATAATTAAATGTGTCATATATGCTATTAACATATAATTTATACAATGTAAACAATGTCAAATCTAAAAATACACGTTTTGGTCATGCAAGCAGACTTTAAATGTAACAATTTTGGGCAAAAAATGGCCAAAAAGTGAGAAAAATTGGGTATTTTGGGTATAGAGTAAAATCCATTTTGTGACATAATTCCAGTTAGGAGTAGAATTTGAATTTTTTGATTGACACTTTTTCATGATGCTATATGATGATTCCAAAAATGCAAAAAAAATAATTTAGATTTTTGTTAAACGCACAATGGCCATTTCCAATAAACCGAGTTTTGAAGTGGAAGATGGGTTCAAATTGCTTAAATATGCCTTGATTTACATTCAAAACACCCTTTATATCAATGTCGGACGTTAATATCAAGAAATTTACATGATTTTCTCGAGAAATATCCAAGAAAATGGCTCTAAAGCTCCAAATGTAGAGTCAAATGGCTATGGGTCTGTTTCGCGATTTTATAGATAGAGGGTCACGTTACCCTTGGCTAGAAGCCCCTCACGTGCAAGAATACTCCCTATTAGGTCTATATCAAGTAACTTGCATCTCAATTAAAGAGTTGATTATCTCATTTTCAAGTTCAAAGCTTTATTTAGAGTTGAGCACTCTCATTTAGGTTAACGAGTTGTCAAAATTCATATTTGGCCCCACATTGGCTCAAAAAAGAGCAACAAATCGTTAAAATTGTACATTTAATGCTTAACACAATACCCTAAGGGTAATATCGTGACAAAAATGTAATTGTGCGTTTGCCTACTAGGTAATTATGATACTCTAAGTAAACAAATGGCTTTTAGAAGCTTTATTGTCCTATAAATACGGGGGTCTTTACCCCCCCCCCCTACATAATTTCACCATTAATGGCATACAGGTATCTCTGCAATGAATACGGCGTGATATAGTGATTATATGATTAAGTTATCATGTTTGTCGATAATTAAATGTGTCATATATGCTATTAACATATAATTTATACAATGTAAACAATGTCAAATCTAAAAATACACGTTTTGGTCATGAAAGCAGACTTTAAATGTAACAATTTTGGGCAAAAAATGGCCAAAAAGTGAGAAAAATTGGGTATTTTGGGTATAGAGTAAAATCCATTTTGTGACATAATTCCAGTTAGGAGTAGAATTTGAATTTTTTGAGTGACACTTTTTCATGATGCTATATGATGATTCCAAAAATGCAAAAAAAATAATTTAGATTTTTGTTAAACGCACAATGGCCATTTCCAATAAACCGAGTTTTGAAGTGGAAGATGGGTTCAAATTGCTTAAATATGCCTTGATTTACATTCAAAACACCCTTTATATCAATGTCGGACGTTAATATCAAGAAATTTACATGATTTTCTCGAGAAATATCCAAGAAAATGGCTCTAAAGCTCCAAATGTAGAGTCAAATGGCTATGGGTCTGTTTCGCGATTTTATAGATAGAGGGTCACGTTACCCTTGGCTAGAAGCCCCTCACGTGCAAGAATACTCCCTATTAGGTCTATATCAAGTAACTTGCATCTCAATTAAAGAGTTGATTATCTCATTTTCAAGTTCAAAGCTTTATTTAGCGTTGAGCACTCTCATTTAGGTTAACGAGTTGTCAAAATTCATATTTGGCCCCACATTGGCTCAAAAAAGAGCAACAAATCGTTAAAATTGTACATTTAATGCTTAACACAATACCCTAAGGGTAATATCGTGACAAAAATGTAATTGTGCGTTTGCCTACTAGGTAATTATGATACTCTAAGTAAACAAATGGCTTTTAGAAGCTTTATTGTCCTATAAATACGGGGGTCTTTACCCCCCCCCCCTACATAATTTCACCATTAATGGCATACAGGTATCTCTGCAATGAATACGGCGTGATATAGTGATTATATGATTAAGTTATCATGTTTGTCGATAATTAAATGTGTCATATATGCTATTAACATATAATTTATACAATGTAAACAATGTCAAATCTAAAAATACACGTTTTGGTCATGAAAGCAGACTTTAAATGTAACAATTTTGGGCAAAAAATGGCCAAAAAGTGAGAAAAATTGGGTATTTTGGGTATAGAGTAAAATCCATTTTGTGACATAATTCCAGTTAGGAGTAGAATTTGAATTTTTTGAGTGACACTTTTTCATGATGCTATATGATGATTCCAAAAATGCAAACAAAATAATTTAGATTTTTGTTAAACGCACAATGGCCATTTCCAATAAACCGAGTTTTGAAGTGGAAGATGGGTTCAAATTGCTTAAATATGCCTTGATTTACATTCAAAACACCCTTTATATCAATGTCGGACGTTAATATCAAGAAATTTACATGATTTTCTCGAGAAATATCCAAGAAAATGGCTCTAAAGCTCCAAATGTAGAGTCAAATGGCTATGGGTCTGTTTCGCGATTTTATAGATAGAGGGTCACGTTACCCTTGGCTAGAAGCCCCTCACGTGCAAGAATACTCCCTATTAGGTCTATATCAAGTAACTTGCATCTCAATTAAAGAGTTGATTATCTCATTTTCAAGTTCAAAGCTTTATTTAGCGTTGAGCACTCTCATTTAGGTTAACGAGTTGTCAAAATTCATATTTGGCCCCACATTGGCTCAAAAAAGAGCAACAAATCGTTAAAATTGTACATTTAATGCTTAACACAATACCCTAAGGGTAATATCGTGACAAAAATGTAATTGTGCGTTTGCCTACTAGGTAATTATGATACTCTAAGTAAACAAATGGCTTTTAGAAGCTTTATTGTCCTATAAATACGGGGGTCTTTACCCCCCCCCCCCCCTACATAATTTCACTATTAATGGCATACAGGTATCTCTGCAATGAATACGGCGTGATATAGTGATTATATGATTAAGTTATCATGTTTGTCGATAATTAAATGTGTCATATATGCTATTAACATATAATTTATACAATGTAAACAATGTCAAATCTAAAAATACACGTTTTGGTCATGAAAGCAGACTTTAAATGTAACAATTTTGGGCAAAAAATGGCCAAAAAGTGAGAAAACTTGGGTATTTTGGGTATAGAGTAAAATCCATTTTGTGACATAATTCCAGTTAGGAGTAGAATTTGAATTTTTTGAGTGACACTTTTTCATGATGCTATATGATGATTCCAAAAATGCAAAAAAAATAATTTAGATTTTTGTTAAACGCACAATGGCCATTTCCAATAAACCGAGTTTTGAAGTGGAAGATGGGTTCAAATTGCTTAAATATGCCTTGATTTACATTCAAAACACCCTTTATATCAATGTCGGACGTTAATATCAAGAAATTTACATGATTTTCTCGAGAAATATCCAAGAAAATGGCTCTAAAGCTCCAAATGTAGAGTCAAATGGCTATGGGTCTGTTTCGCGATTTTATAGATAGAGGGTCACGTTACCCTTGGCTAGAAGCCCCTCACGTGCAAGAATACTCCCTATTAGGTCTATATCAAGTAACTTGCATCTCAATTAAAGAGTTGATTATCTCATTTTCAAGTTCAAAGCTTTATTTAGAGTTGAGCACTCTCATTTAGGTTAACGAGTTGTCAAAATTCATATTTGGCCCCACATTGGCTCAAAAAAGAGCAACAAATCGTTAAAATTGTACATTTAATGCTTAACACAATACCCTAAGGGTAATATCGTGACAAAAATGTAATTGTGCGTTTGCCTACTAGGTAATTATGATACTCTAAGTAAACAAATGGCTTTTAGAAGCTTTATTGTCCTATAAATACGGGGGTCTTTACCCCCCCCCCCTACATAATTTCACCATTAATGGCATACAGGTATCTCTGCAATGAATACGGCGTGATACAGTGATTATATGATTAAGTTATCATGTTTGTCGATAATTAAATGTGTCATATATGCTATTAACATATAATTTATACAATGTAAACAATGTCAAATCTAAAAATACACGTTTTGGTCATGCAAGCAGACTTTAAATGTAACAATTTTGGGCAAAAAATGGCCAAAAAGTGAGAAAAATTGGGTATTTTGGGTATAGAGTAAAATCCATTTTGTGACATAATTCCAGTTAGGAGTAGAATTTGAATTTTTTGATTGACACTTTTTCATGATGCTATATGATGATTCCAAAAATGCAAAAAAAATAATTTAGATTTTTGTTAAACGCACAATGGCCATTTCCAATAAACCGAGTTTTGAAGTGGAAGATGGGTTCAAATTGCTTAAATATGCCTTGATTTACATTCAAAACACCCTTTATATCAATGTCGGACGTTAATATCAAGAAATTTACATGATTTTCTCGAGAAATATCCAAGAAAATGGCTCTAAAGCTCCAAATGTAGAGTCAAATGGCTATGGGTCTGTTTCGCGATTTTATAGATAGAGGGTCACGTTACCCTTGGCTAGAAGCCCCTCACGTGCAAGAATACTCCCTATTAGGTCTATATCAAGTAACTTGCATCTCAATTAAAGAGTTGATTATCTCATTTTCAAGTTCAAAGCTTTATTTAGAGTTGAGCACTCTCATTTAGGTTAACGAGTTGTCAAAATTCATATTTGGCCCCACATTGGCTCAAAAAAGAGCAACAAATCGTTAAAATTGTACATTTAATGCTTAACACAATACCCTAAGGGTAATATCGTGACAAAAATGTAATTGTGCGTTTGCCTACTAGGTAATTATGATACTCTAAGTAAACAAATGGCTTTTAGAAGCTTTATTGTCCTATAAATACGGGGGTCTTTACCCCCCCCCCCTACATAATTTCACCATTAATGGCATACAGGTATCTCTGCAATGAATACGGCGTGATATAGTGATTATATGATTAAGTTATCATGTTTGTCGATAATTAAATGTGTCATATATGCTATTAACATATAATTTATACAATGTAAACAATGTCAAATCTAAAAATACACGTTTTGGTCATGAAAGCAGACTTTAAATGTAACAATTTTGGGCAAAAAATGGCCAAAAAGTGAGAAAAATTGGGTATTTTGGGTATAGAGTAAAATCCATTTTGTGACATAATTCCAGTTAGGAGTAGAATTTGAATTTTTTGAGTGACACTTTTTCATGATGCTATATGATGATTCCAAAAATGCAAAAAAAATAATTTAGATTTTTGTTAAACGCACAATGGCCATTTCCAATAAACCGAGTTTTGAAGTGGAAGATGGGTTCAAATTGCTTAAATATGCCTTGATTTACATTCAAAACACCCTTTATATCAATGTCGGACGTTAATATCAAGAAATTTACATGATTTTCTCGAGAAATATCCAAGAAAATGGCTCTAAAGCTCCAAATGTAGAGTCAAATGGCTATGGGTCTGTTTCGCGATTTTATAGATAGAGGGTCACGTTACCCTTGGCTAGAAGCCCCTCACGTGCAAGAATACTCCCTATTAGGTCTATATCAAGTAACTTGCATCTCAATTAAAGAGTTGATTATCTCATTTTCAAGTTCAAAGCTTTATTTAGCGTTGAGCACTGTCATTTAGGTTAACGAGTTGTCAAAATTCATATTTGGCCCCACATTGGCTCAAAAAAGAGCAACAAATCGTTAAAATTGTACATTTAATGCTTAACACAATACCCTAAGGGTAATATCGTGACAAAAAAGTAATTGTGCGTTTGCCTACTAGGTAATTATGATACTCTAAGTAAACAAATGGCTTTTAGAAGCTTTATTGTCCTATAAATACGGGGGTCTTTACCCCCCCCCCCCTACATAATTTCACCATTAATGGCATACAGGTATCTCTGCAATGAATACGGCGTGATATAGTGATTATATGATTAAGTTATCATGTTTGTCGATAATTAAATGTGTCATATATGCTATTAACATATAATTTATACAATGTAAACAATGTCAAATCTAAAAATACACGTTTTGGTCATGAAAGCAGACTTTAAATGTAACAATTTTGGGCAAAAAATGGCCAAAAAGTGAGAAAAATTGGGTATTTTGGGTATAGAGTAAAATCCATTTTGTGACATAATTCCAGTTAGGAGTAGAATTTGAATTTTTTGAGTGACACTTTTTCATGATGCTATATGATGATTCCAAAAATGCAAAAAAAATAATTTAGATTTTTGTTAAACGCACAATGGCCATTTCCAATAAACCGAGTTTTGAAGTGGAAGATGGGTTCAAATTGCTTAAATATGCCTTGATTTACATTCAAAACACCCTTTATATCAATGTCGGACGTTAATATCAAGAAATTTACATGATTTTCTCGAGAAATATCCAAGAAAATGGCTCTAAAGCTCCAAATGTAGAGTCAAATGGCTATGGGTCTGTTTCGCGATTTTATAGATAGAGGGTCACGTTACCCTTGGCTAGAAGCCCCTCACGTGCAAGAATACTCCCTATTAGGTCTATATCAAGTAACTTGCATCTCAATTAAAGAGTTGATTATCTCATTTTCAAGTTCAAAGCTTTATTTAGCGTTGAGCACTGTCATTTAGGTTAACGAGTTGTCAAAATTCATATTTGGCCCCACATTGGCTCAAAAAAGAGCAACAAATCGTTAAAATTGTACATTTAATGCTTAACACAATACCCTAAGGGTAATATCGTGACAAAAATGTAATTGTGCGTTTGCCTACTAGGTAATTATGATACTCTAAGTAAACAAATGGCTTTTAGAAGCTTTATTGTCCTATAAATACGGGGGTCTTTACCCCCCCCCCCCTACATAATTTCACCATTAATGGCATACAGGTATCTCTGCAATGAATACGGCGTGATATAGTGATTATATGATTAAGTTATCATGTTTGTCGATAATTAAATGTGTCATATATGCTATTAACATATAATTTATACAATGTAAACAATGTCAAATCTAAAAATACACGTTTTGGTCATGAAAGCAGACTTTAAATGTAACAATTTTGGGCAAAAAATGGCCAAAAAGTGAGAAAAATTGGGTATTTTGGGTATAGAGTAAAATCCATTTTGTGACATAATTCCAGTTAGGAGTAGAATTTGAATTTTTTGAGTGACACTTTTTCATGATGCTATATGATGATTCCAAAAATGCAAAAAAAATAATTTAGATTTTTGTTAAACGCACAATGGCCATTTCCAATAAACCGAGTTTTGAAGTGGAAGATGGGTTCAAATTGCTTAAATATGCCTTGATTTACATTCAAAACACCCTTTATATCAATGTCGGACGTTAATATCAAGAAATTTACATGATTTTCTCGAGAAATATCCAAGAAAATGGCTCTAAAGCTCCAAATGTAGAGTCAAATGGCTATGGGTCTGTTTCGCGATTTTATAGATAGAGGGTCACGTTACCCTTGGCTAGAAGCCCCTCACGTGCAAGAATACTCCCTATTAGGTCTATATCAAGTAACTTGCATCTCAATTAAAGAGTTGATTATCTCATTTTCAAGTTCAAAGCTTTATTTAGAGTTGAGCACTCTCATTTAGGTTAACGAGTTGTCAAAATTCATATTTGGCCCCACATTGGCTCAAAAAAGAGCAACAAATCGTTAAAATTGTACATTTAATGCTTAACACAATACCCTAAGGGTAATATCGTGACAAAAATGTAATTGTGCGTTTGCCTACTAGGTAATTATGATACTCTAAGTAAACAAATGGCTTTTAGAAGCTTTATTGTCCTATAAATACGGGGGTCTTTACCCCCCCCCCCCCTACATAATTTCACCATTAATGGCATACAGGTATCTCTGCAATGAATACGGCGTGATATAGTGATTATATGATTAAGTTATCATGTTTGTCGATAATTAAATGTGTCATATATGCTATTAACATATAATTTATACAATGTAAACAATGTCAAATCTAAAAATACACGTTTTGGTCATGAAAGCAGACTTTAAATGTAACAATTTTGGGCAAAAAATGGCCAAAAAGTGAGAAAAATTGGGTATTTTGGGTATAGAGTAAAATCCATTTTGTGACATAATTCCAGTTAGGAGTAGAATTGGAATTTTTTGAGTGACACTTTTTCATGATGCTATATGATGATTCCAAAAATGCAAAAAAAATAATTTAGATTTTTGTTAAACGCACATTGGCCATTTCCAATGAACCGAGTTTTGAAGTGGAAGATGGGTTCAAATTGCTTAAATATGCCTTGATTTACATTCAAAACACCCTTTATATCAATGTCGGACGTTAATACCAAGAAATTTACATGATTTTCTCGAGAAATATCCAAGAAAATGGCTCTAAAGCTCCAAATGTAGAGTCAAATGGCTATGGGTCTGTTTCGCGATTTTATAGATAGAGGGTCACGTTACCCTTGGCTAGAAGCCCCTCACGTGCAAGAATACTCCCTATTAGGTCTATATCAAGTAACTTGCATCTCAATTAAAGAGTTGATTATCTCATTTTCAAGTTCAAAGCTTTATTTAGAGTTGAGCACTCTCATTTAGGTTAACTAGTTGTCAAAATTCATATTTGGCCCCACATTGGCTCAAAAAAGAGCAACAAATCGTTAAAATTGTACATTTAATGCTTAACACAATACCCTAAGGGTAATATCGTGACAAAAATGTAATTGTGCGTTTGCCTACTAGGTAATTATGATACTCTAAGTAAACAAATGGCTTTTAGAAGCTTTATTGTCCTATAAATACGGGGGTCTTTACCCCCCCCCCCCTACATAATTTCACCATTAATGGCATACAGGTATCTCTGCAATGAATACGGCGTGATATAGTGATTATATGATTAAGTTATCATGTTTGTCGATAATTAAATGTGTCATATATGCTATTAACATATAATTTATACAATGTAAACAATGTCAAATCTAAAAATACACGTTTTGGTCATGAAAGCAGACTTTAAATGTAACAATTTTGGGCAAAAAATGGCCAAAAAGTGAGAAAAATTGGGTATTTTGGGTATAGAGTAAAATCCATTTTGTGACATAATTCCAGTTAGGAGTAGAATTTGAATTTTTTGAGTGACACTTTTTCATGATGCTATATGATGATTCCAAAAATGCAAAAAAAAAAATTTAGATTTTTGTTAAACGCACAATGGCCATTTCCAATAAACCGAGTTTTGAAGTGGAAGATGGGTTCAAATTGCTTAAATATGCCTTGATTTACATTCAAAACACCCTTTATATCAATGTCGGACGTTAATATCAAGAAATTTACATGATTTTCTCGAGAAATATCCAAGAAAATGGCTCTAAAGCTCCAAATGTAGAGTCAAATGGCTATGGGTCTGTTTCGCGATTTTATAGATAGAGGGTCACGTTACCCTTGGCTAGAAGCCCCTCACGTGCAAGAATACTCCCTATTAGGTCTATATCAAGTAACTTGCATCTCAATTAAAGAGTTGATTATCTCATTTTCAAGTTCAAAGCTTTATTTAGAGTTGAGCACTCTCATTTAGGTTAACGAGTTGTCAAAATTCATATTTGGCCCCACATTGGCTCAAAAAAGAGCAACAAATCGTTAAAATTGTACATTTAATGCTTAACACAATACCCTAAGGGTAATATCGTGACAAAAATGTAATTGTGCGTTTGCCTACTAGGTAATTATGATACTCTAAGTAAACAAATGGCTTTTAGAAGCTTTATTGTCCTATAAATACGGGGGTCTTTACCCCCCCCCCTACATAATTTCACCATTAATGGCATACAGGTATCTCTGCAATGAATACGGCGTGATATAGTGATTATATGATTAAGTTATCATGTTTGTCGATAATTAAATGTGTCATATATGCTATTAACATATAATGTATACAATGTAAACAATGTCAAATCTAAAAATACACGTTTTGGTCATGAAAGCAGACTTTAAATGTAACAATTTTGGGCAAAAAATGGCCAAAAAGTGAGAAAAATTGGGTATTTTGGGTATAGAGTAAAATCCATTTTGTGACATAATTCCAGTTAGGAGTAGAATTTGAATTTTTTGAGTGACACTTTTTCATGATGCTATATGATGATTCCAAAAATGCAAAAAAAAAAATTTAGATTTTTGTTAAACGCACAATGGCCATTTCCAATAAACCGAGTTTTGAAGTGGAAGATGGGTTCAAATTGCTTAAATATGCCTTGATTTACATTCAAAACACCCTTTATATCAATGTCGGACGTTAATATCAAGAAATTTACATGATTTTCTCGAGAAATATCCAAGAAAATGGCTCTAAAGCTCCAAATGTAGAGTCAAATGGCTATGGGTCTGTTTCGCGATTTTATAGATAGAGGGTCACGTTACCCTTGGCTAGAAGCCCCTCACGTGCAAGAATACTCCCTATTAGGTCTATATCAAGTAACTTGCATCTCAATTAAAGAGTTGATTATCTCATTTTCAAGTTCAAAGCTTTATTTAGAGTTGAGCACTCTCATTTAGGTTAACGAGTTGTCAAAATTCATATTTGGCCCCACATTGGCTCAAAAAAGAGCAACAAATCGTTAAAATTGTACATTTAATGCTTAACACAATACCCTAAGGGTAATATCGTGACAAAAATGTAATTGTGCGTTTGCCTACTAGGTAATTATGATACTCTAAGTAAACAAATGGCTTTTAGAAGCTTTATTGTCCTATAAATACGGGGGTCTTTACCCCCCCCCCCTACATAATTTCACCATTAATGGCATACAGGTATCTCTGCAATGAATACGGCGTGATATAGTGATTATATGATTAAGTTATCATGTTTGTCGATAATTAAATGTGTCATATATGCTATTAACATATAATGTATACAATGTAAACAATGTCAAATCTAAAAATACACGTTTTGGTCATGAAAGCAGACTTTAAATGTAACAATTTTGGGCAAAAAATGGCCAAAAAGTGAGAAAAATTGGGTATTTTGGGTATAGAGTAAAATCCATTTTGTGACATAATTCCAGTTAGGAGTAGAATTTGAATTTTTTGAGTGACACTTTTTCATGATGCTATATGATGATTCCAAAAATGCAAAAAAAATAATTTAGATTTTTGTTAAAGGGAGCACTGTACCAAATCAATGCGCAATTCGTGTAATCCTATAATAGTTCCGGAAAAGCACGAAGACTAGGCTTGTAAATGTGAGGTTTTCGGGCAATTTGTTTCTCCGGGGATGGTATGTTTGTATTTAAATGAACGAATGGGACCTACCCGTTGCACCTACAATGATAAAATACGATATTTTTAATTTATCGACCTAAATAGTGCCCAGGGCGTAAGCACCTGCCTAAATGGTAAACAGGCATGCCAGAAAACGTGAAAAAGTGAGGGCGCTATGTGCAGGTCCGTAGCGGAAAATTTAGCTTAATAACCCCTCATGGAACAAGGCTTAAATTAAAGTTGAGATGTTACTGAAAATGGTCATAGGTGACAGGTATGCCATAAATGTAACCGGAGGGTAGAAAAGGTGTCTTGAAATATGGCACTTTTACACGTATTTCAATGAGAAAGATATTTGGTGTGGTGCTCCCTTATAGTTTGGCATGCAGGCTCTCTCATAATAAAACAGCTGATCGGCGCACCACACCAAATAATTTCCCTATTGAAATACGTGTTAAAGTGCCATATTTCAAGACACCTTTAAATTTCTACCCTCCGGTTACATTTATGACATACGAGGGTCGTTCAATAATTAATGAAAGTGATCATGGTATGGGATGCATGAGTGATTCTATTGAGGGATAATGTGATCAATACAAAGTATGAACCTTTGTCTTTCAAACAATACACTTTTGGATTGTTAGATACCTTTGGTTATGTATGTCATTAACATGAACACAATAGGTTTCAGACACTGACTGAAATCTGTCAATTATTTGGCTGGATATGTAATATGTTGAATATGGGTTGATTGATACATTTGCGTATATCTCGGCAATGCATGCATAAAACAGATAACACTTGGCACATAGTTAGAACACACACTTATCTCTGCTTGACACTCTTTTCTAGATCTGAATCCCTTGATACAACCAAGAAGGGACCATCTCAAAGGCGCTTTTATTTAGCAAAATCCGCAATAATATACCTTAGAAAACAACAAAGGATAAAGAACAATGGAGGGATTATAATTTAGTAAATTGTTGTGGGATGTAAAGCAATGATAGTGGGGATTTCAAGAGGAGCTGTTCATAAAATTTCCTCAAACCATTGAAATTATGCGACGATTACTTTAACAATACATATCTAGTAGCTCTAAAGATAGCAGTAATGAGAGAGGTGGTGGCAGCCATCTTTGATTGATACATTCATGTATAACTTTATTTTGACTATTACAATATTTAAACACATTGATTTAAGCATTTTTCATTATTTCTGATTAGAATTTGAAGGCACAGCAAGCTTTTATCTGGTAAATTTCATGATTTTAGCCATTTGTGGCCCTGTTCAAAATTATCTGCCGTCTGCGCATGCGCATATTTCTGCAGGTTCCATGCGAATAAGTTCAGATAATTAGTTAGCTATTATATGGAATCTCACCAACTGGTTAATTGCTTGGATTTTTCCTAAATTGTTTGATTTCCCGAAATATTAGTGATTCCTGACTGAGCATATTAAAATGAAAATTGGCTATCTGAAATACTGATATTTGTATACATTTTATTTGATTGCCTCTCCTTACTTTTAACTCTTATACTACATATATCAAATTACACGGGGATTAAAGTTATTGTCTTTTTTATCATACTTACGCGAAAAAAATGGGATTTACCTGCTTCTGGTGTCATGTTATGCAATCTTCTTACCACATGTTTTATACTTTCAAATTTCCTGCCAAAATGACTTATCAGTGTCCCAAGTGTACTTACTTTGAGACAATGCTATGACGTCATAGTTCACACTTATAAATCCAAAACTGTATTGTTTGAAAGAATAAGGTTCATTATATTGATCACATTATCCCTCAATAGAATCACCCATGCATCCCATACCATGATCACTTTCATTATTTATTGAACGACCCTCGTACTTGTCACCTATGACTCTTTTCAGTAACATCTCAACTTTAATTTAAGCCTTGTTTCTTTATGAGTTATCATCCTTTTTTTCGCTACGGACCCGCACACAGCGCCCTCACTATTTCACGTTTTCTGGCCCTATTCCCCGGGGGATATTCGTGCGTACGACCTGGGCACTATTTAGGACGATAAATGCCAAAAATCGTATTTTATCGTTGTAGTCCAGTCAATCTATCGCCAATGATAGCACGACCCACCACAAATTGCAACACAAGGTTTTTCTTCAGTTTCTTCATTAGAAAGGTCTCTGGCAAGGGTCGCATTATGACGCGTCTGCGCGTCCTAGACCTCTCACTTTCGAATAGTGACGCGTCAGATTTCAAATTGGAAAGCCTTGCGGGTCCCGATCAAAATTGAAGGAACCCCTCACATTTGACGATGTATGGAAATGGAAACCTTAAGAAATTCTGTAAATTACATATCCATCCTTTGCTCACAATATAAATTCAGTAAAACTGTCCTTATCATCGATCATACCCGTCGACCCCTAACTAACCAAACCATAAGTAATCGACTCATAGTGTGGCCTCTAAATTTAAAATATCCAAGATGGCTACAAAAGGTTAAAATAACTGAAAAACAGTCTTGGATATTTTAAAATACTCAAACTAGATCAACAGCCCCTATCATAGACATATATTAAATGCTGTCTTATTAGATTTGGGGTATTGGTATGGTCATTTACAATACAAAACAATTGTTTTGGGTCATTTAACATCAACTTAACCACTCTGGAAGCCATTTTGGAAAGTGATACATAATCAAATTTGTCACAGAGGTGGGCTTCGTATCTAAAAGCAATAGCTAAGCAGTTTCAAACATACTATTTGCTGAATGTGTTGTAATATACACTCTTAAAATGTGGATTATCATACACCCATGTAGACTATTTTTATTAAAAAAATTATTCAAAACTATAATTACTACAGGTGGCCATTCAAAACTATAGATCTACAGCTGCCCCTAGGCTTTATCAATCATAGATTAGTGAATGCTGTCCCATTAGATTTGGAGGTATTGGTATTATACATAGTATATGGTCATTTACAATACAAAACAATTGTTTTAGGTCATTTAACATCAACTTATCCATTCTGGCAGCCATTTTGGAAAGTGATACTGAATCAAAATTGTCACAGAGGTGGGCCTTATATCTAAAAGCAATTATAGCTTAGCAGTTTAGAATAATGATATTTGGTGAATTTGATGTAATATACACTCTTACAAATATCTATTTTGGATTATCGTACACTCATCATGTAGACTATTTTTACATTTACAGTGCCCATTTTGGTGGCCATCTTGGTTTTAGAGTATGTTATTACAATGCAAATATACGAGTTACTAGTGGTCTAATACATACACCCCAATGTTAATACTTTTATCATACATGTTGGTTGATATTATCCCATTTTATGGAATTCCAACAATTTGTTCAGTAATTTTGGGACCCATTTTGGATTTCTAAGTATGTTAAAGCTGGTGTCAACCCTGTTTGGGCCAAATTTATCAAGCACTGTAACTTTTAAATTATAAATGTGATGTATGTAATGTAAAAGTATACATTTTTTGTAATGAAATGAGTCAGAGAATCCATTTTTGGTACCAAATTTTACTAAAATTAGTGATTTTTACATTTTTGCCCAAAAATCAACTTTTTGGTACCAACATTTTTCAGACAACCTAACAATATCAGTTTTTGATTAAAAATTCCAAAATTTCACCAAAATCATCTAAAGACAATTATCTAGTGATCAGGTATTGCTAACTTAGCTTTGGGTGTATATTTGGGGGCGAAGCCACCCTTATTTATAGCATCAGATTGCCAAAAATTACACATTTAGGTCTTTCTAGACATAAGTTGGGGCAGCCATGTTTACAGTCTTTGTAAATTACATTTACCTATGCAGTTTATTTTAACAGTCCTGCAGTCTGTGATGGAGTCAAAGCTATATTTGTTTAGTTGATGCATAGACTGTTGATGATTCATTCAGAGAGATGTTTATAGACTCCCAAGAGAGACGTAACATAATAGCTGATCTTGTTTGTACGGTGGCCCTGAAGGGTCATGACGAGTTAACCAGATGATGACATGACGAGATAAATGACGAGATAATTGCGAGATAATTTACAGATGACGTGATAATTGACGAGATAATTGCGAGATAATTTACAGATGACGTGATAATTGACGAGATGACGAGATAAATTACAGATGACGTGATAATTGACGAGATAATTGCGAGATAATTTACAGATGACGTGATAATTGACGAGATAATTGCGAGATAATTTACAGATGACGTGATAATTGACGAGATGACGAGATAATTTACAGATGACGTGATAGTTGACGAGATAATTGCGAGATAATTTACAGATGACGTGATAACTGACGAGATAATTGCGAGATAATTTACAGATGACGTGATAATTGACGAGATAATTGCGAGATAATTTACAGATGACGTGATAATTGACGAGATGACGAGATAATTTACAGATGACGTGATAGTTGACGAGATAATTGCGAGATAATTTACAGATGACGTGATAACTGACGAGATAATTGCGAGATAATTTACAAACTTAATAAATGGATGAATAGAAAGTAAGTTATGTCATGACCTCTGCTTTAATTGCTTTAATACTAACAATGCAATAAGTCTGGTCATTTGACCTCATTAATACAACAGCCCCACTTAATATGAGTACCAGCACAATAAAACCATGTCAACGAAATTATGCTCGGAATTTAAACAGACTTGCATCAAGTCCGTCAGACACAAACAATAGCGGTATGGTTTAAAGTGGGAAAACTAATTCAAAATGAATAAAACAAATAAAGAAACATGAATTTTATTTCAGGCTTGTAAACGTCTAGGGTGGCGGGGTGAAACTCAAATTGCTGATCGGAAGCAACATCATCCGGGAACTTAAAACTTCGCGGTTCTCATGTCTTAGTGGCGCAGGTGGTTACCGTTTGTCGTCTGCTAGGTATAGACTTAATTAAAGTTTACACAGAATCGTTGGACAAATTCCTGAAAATGTATGCGATTTTGAAATTTATGATAAAACTTACGTGCACCCCCCTCCTAAACCCATGCTTCCAACAAGACTATAAGGGAGACATTTAGCATGAAAATAAAAAATGGGTATTTACTTAAATGATTAACGGTGACTAGGCTAGACTATTATGTCAAGATGAATTGATGCAGATGTTACTTTTGTTTATTTAAATGTCTACCTTACACCTTCCGTTTTGACAGATTCTTAATTTCTGCACAACATTCCAGTTGTAGATAGTCAAGGGAAATGTCAATTTTATGTTCTTCCTTAAACCGACAAATAAATAAAATGTATGATATACCAAGTTGTAGAAATTTCATTATATTGTGCTCATTCAGTTACGACACTTTTTGCCCAATCAATCTGGTTTAATTAATGTGCAAAAAGTTGGATTATTATGTTGATGAACTAGTGGACAAGATTTGTTTTAGAATAAGAACAGATTTTTACAACCAATTTGGTGATAAAGAAAGTTGCTCTTTAAATGAGGAACTAGTTTGTTAAATTATTCAAACCATTCATTTCTTGGGCCAAAATAGTTGAGCACTGTCGACTTTTCCCACAATCCATCACAAATTTTGCTGGATTTGAGCTCTCTAGTGACAATTTAATATCATGAATACCGAGAATTCTTTGTGTTATTCAACCAAACTTCCAGGCATGTGTCAATTGATGTTTGTGTCATTGGAAAATCTATCATGAGTTCATTGATGCGGCATACAGGTATTGTGTCCAGAGAGGCTTATGACAACTACAAACGTAAAAAAACACCATTTCTATAGTGTGCTTTGTACGACCCTTTTCCTTGTCACTTTATGAACAACACTCTCTGGCCTGCGACGCGCGCTGTGGTGTATGTACCGATAGAGGGCTCACTCACTCTGACCGCTCCCAATTCTCTGATCTAACCCTTGGTGCGGTTCTTGGATGGGAGAGGTTTTTGGCATGGCGAAGTATCAGAGGGTCTTGTTCGATAGCGTGACAGTGAAATTAAACAAGGTGTACAAGTAGACTACCATTCCTACAACAATTTTAGCATAGCATCACCGTTTATTTTGTATTGCCTGATCCACGCTCTGCTTGGATTAGTGTGCGATCTGTCCAAGCTCCTCCCATACACACTTAACCACTGTGTAGTATGCGTTCAAGGAATGATGGCGTTTACTTTGTAGCATGGTGATTTTATCAGCTGGTAGTTGACAGTTATAATGGTACATGCCAACAGCATGATGAGAAGGAAAGGGGAGCAGTGGAAAATAGATCTTTCAATTTTAATAAATGGTAATTCAAAATTTGCTGAAACAATGGCATGGTGAATATCATGCTTACATTCTTTACCCCTTATTCCATTCCATCTTACTGGAAGTGGTAGCTTAAACGGGGATTTACATGTATTTTTATGTTTGGAGGCATGTGTGGCACAGTGGATAGAGCACTTGGCTCATAATGCAAAGATTGTGGGTTCAGGTTCCCCTGAGGTCAACGTGCTGTGCTCTAGAGTAAGGACACTTAACCTTGGTTCAGGGGTTAAAATAATTTTTAGGCTATTGAGGGCTATTTTGAACAAATTCTGTCAAAAATCGCCCCTTCAGTTTATTTTCCCATAGGCCAATATTTTCTCAGGGGGCTATTTTGTGAAAACTGGGGGCTAATCGCCCTTCGCCCCTGTGTATTTTGAGCCCTGCCTTGGTTATTCCTTTCAACAGGTGTACAGACATTCTTCAATGTTTGGAAGTTAACAGACTCGCTGTGGAGAAGGTGTAGTAAGCCCTGTACAGCAACATCAAAGGAGTGAGTCTTGCCTAATTGCTTTCTAAGAGAGATGGGTGCTCCTGTAAAAAATATCAAGATCAACCGCCTTTACCTTTTTTTACCTTATTATGTTAATGTACTTAAACATGTATTTGTATGCTAAATTTCATCACATATGCAAGAATAATGGTACACAATCATTTTTTTTAATGATCATAAGCATTGTTTGATTTTTGCATAAACATTTGTATTGCTCCATACTTTCACTCAAGAATGAGTATAGCAAGAGATCAGTTTGTGAATCATGTGTTACCACTATGCCAGGTCTTGGTTGAACTTCAGGTAGATGGAAGAGAAGACTTTTTAAGTGTATTATTGGAGTCTTCTTACTGGAACTGAAATAAGATGTTGAGGGCACAGTTCCATTATGCACATAAAGGAATGTACAAGTCATGCTGTGCGCTTTGGAAATGAGAACAAGCAGCTTGTCTTTCAAGCCTTGTTTTGTATTTGTAAACAAATTTGGTAAGTTAGTTACCATCTCTTTTCAAAAAGTGATTTGAGTATATTGATGCTTTTTGAGATTTTAAATTTAATTAAAAATGAAATTATGAAATGCAAGTTTGAAAATGTTCTTCCCATCCAAATTTAAGAAGAATGAAACCTAACTGGAATCCTAGTTAATGATCTTATTTGCGGAAAGCGGGCCAAATTCTACAAGTCATTCTGTAAAAAGTAAAAAGGTTAAACAAAAATGCTGTTAAATGACTGCGTTGGTCAAGCTTTCATCCGGAAGTACTTATTTTTAAAATAAAGAGATTTGTAAAAAATCACTCAAATCCGTTGAGAGGATAATCAAAGTGTATCTAAAGTGAAGTCTTTCATGAGGTCTTTTATCAGCTTGATTGTTCAAGAATGGACAATGGTAAAACAGATGAGATTATGTTTATAATTGATTTCATACACTTATTACAATTACAAATATTTTTTTCATTTTTGAAAATGTAGCAGCATATCGCAATGCTGAAGGAGTTGATATAACATTTTAAGCTTGGTTCTTGCTACACCCAAGACTATGAAAAAGTAACTTTTTGTTATTTGAAGCAGTAGTTCTACAATGCATATTTATCTGGAACTTTTGCCATCTCCCAGATTTAGAAGAGATAAGTATATACACTGAGCCAAAAAAGAAACTTATAAAAAAAAAGAAACTTATAAAAATTTTAACAGATCACCAAATAAAATTCTGTGCATGAAAATGTACCAAATTTGGATACAATATTAATAGTAATATTAGTAATATTGTATCCAAATTTGGTACAATTTCATGCACAGAATTTTATTTTGAGATCTGGTAAAATTTTATAAGTTTCTTTTTTTTTATAAGTTTCTTTTTTGGCTCAGTGTATATTAGGAAATGTCAACTTTTCTTTAAACCTGAACAGGCAGTTGAAAATAATATTGCCATGTAAATAAATCATGAGTTGTCAAGCCCATTTTGGTTAGTAGTATTCCGATAAGTGAAGGTCTTCTCTCTCTCCTGAAAGGAGTTGCATTGTTTTATAATTGTATAAACTTAGTATTTTTTCTTTGTTTCTGGTATTAAACTTTAGTACCCCCAGAGATCAAGTCAAGTCGTGTATGTGTTAATTTCTTTTATTGTGGGTGATAACATTGGATTTTGAGCTTGCCTCCACATCTCTGATCAGTGTTCAAGTTGATACGATGGTGGGTCAATATGTAATAAAAATAATCTTTTTATGGGACGCATGAGCGACGGATGGTGAACAGGTACACAGTTTAACGGGTTCGCCATCTGACATGCCCGTTAAACTCTATATTATATTTCTGTATTGAAATAATGTACAAAACGTTTACTATGTCCGTCTCGCTTGCACCTGTACAGCTTGCATGTTTGAAAAGCCCGCTAAGAAATAAGGGTACTGGTAGCCTGTTGCGAAAATGACTGGTCTCTAATACTGGATGTAGTGAAATATTAAACTATCTTTAGAAAAAACGCATCGGTGGAAATTCAAACCCTTCAATCAATTTGAACGACCCTACATTATAGCATGAATCCACCAATGCGATTTATGTAACAATATTTAAAGTATTTTATACAACTGTTTCACTCTTTTCATTTATGAGACCTAAACTCGAACCCGCAATCAATTTGGACAATCAGTTCATCTAGGAGTGAGAGTACCTTTTGATCAATTTAAATCTGAGACACACATAGCTTCAATTGAGAATACCAGCTTAGCCGTCACTTTAATTTAAATGTCACTGATGCCATTAACCCTAACCATCCTACCTACACACGACAAATCCTCATGCTACTAACTTGTGGTACTGCGCAATCGCCTGTCTATCTCGTGCCATGCTCCCCCAGGCTATCAAATTGTGACAACAACTTTTTTTTGGACCTAACCTGTTAGCGCAGTGGGTAGAGTGTCCCACACACAGCCCGGGTTCGATCCCGGCGCATGCGGAGACTGATTTTTCTCCCCAAATGTGACCTTTTTTCTCTCCTGATAGTTTCATGGCCAAAAACATGCCCGGGAGTTAGGGTTAAGGGTCATACTACACAGGCCGTTAATTCTGTAGATAATGTACTTTGTTGGAGTAACTGCATTGTACAGTTTTGTAATTGATGAATACCAGAGACGCTGAAGTAACTTTACCCTATAAAATATACTCATATTCTATGGAGAATATCCCACAACAAAGAAAGAATTGTTTTTACTCAATCAATCTTCATTCAACAGTTAAAAGACCGTACAAAAATGCCAGGATACAGGAAAAGACAAAACATTAAAGATCTAAAAACACAAGCCTACACGTAACAAAAAACCTGAAACCAGCAGGAAAGCGCCCTACCCTAGATCTTATTATATGGACACTCCTCCCAAGAAAGTTTGTGTCTTGCACTCCAAATCGCCTCAACTACAAATGAGAGCAGTTTTAAAGACTTGGGTAAGCTATACATAATGTAATTCTGTTAAGATTATTTATTGATCATTCTCATTACATACATAGCAATTAAAATAAAAACCCAGGGATGCTATACAATTGTAGGTTACAACTTTACCACTGAAATGAATAAAACCTTGATCTAAATTCTGTTTGTAGCCCTTTGTGTACTCAGATTTGGGTGTTACGTATGAGTCAGCTATCCCAAATTAGTCTAGTCTTAAGTATTCCGACTTGGAACTTTGTCCCCATTCTGAGAACATTTAATGAAATCAAAGATTTACGAAATAATCTGACAATACTGAGATTTGAACCTAGGACCTTTTGGTCCCAAAGCGAATGTCATACCACGAGACCATCTAGGCTGTCAGTGCCGAGGTAGCGATTTTAACCCTACAAAAGAGGTGGGGTAGCCCCTAATCTACACTTATTACAGAATATGTATAACTCATACAGTAGGAGTCTTTCAATTAGACTAATATGTGATGGCTTACTCATAGGCAAAACCCCGATTTGTTTATACAGTCGGTCAGTGCGGACACACGCTTGGGTCCTGATTACTCCCAAGTTTTAGGGTTAGGGGAAGAGGGAGGGAATAAGAGCTAAATATTTTTGATTCTGTCTTGACCTCTGACCCCTAAGAATGTTACCTGTCAAATGCTAACCCGTGTGAAGGGACCTCCAGTGAAGATAAAAGACCCATACCATTTGGTCCACACATTCCCACAAATCATAAGATGCTACCCTCCACTTACTGGATTGGTTAGTATGCCATATATGTTTGTCTATGGCAATCATGCACCACATAATTTTCTATTTTTAGTATTAAAATTATATAAAATAAAGCTTTTCTGACATTTAATAAAACAATATAAAATTTTAGAGATCAGTTCTCTTTGGTTTATGTATACAAAAAATATATCAATAATCCATAATTTCATTGCATATTATCAATTAAATACTTAGGGATTAAATCATGTTTCAGCGTATGTGTATCACTAATCTACAACGACTTTTGTAACGTCTGCGTGGTTTATTTGAAATAAACACGCAGATGTGCAGAACATAAGTTGTGGATTGGTGATACACTTACGTTGAAACATGATTTAATCCCTTTCAACAACGAACAACGATTTGAACGGCATTTCAAAAGTAGGCAATTCAAATAAGAACATCCTTTAATTGTACTAATTTCTAACAATTTAAACAATCAAGTTACTTTTAGTTTCTCATTTCAAAACAACACACACTGCGGCTGCAATCTTGTAGCGTGTGAACACATCTGTGTGGTGCAGTGCGATCGGCATGATGGTTTCCATAGAAGTGTGGTTTATCTCAAATTTACAACGCTTCGCTACTATACTTAAGGTATGAGGGAGTTGGTAAATGTAATATTGCATATTGTCAGTATTGTAATTTCTCAAGTTCCCAAGGACTTGGAAATTACATTTCTTTGGTATTAAATAAATTAAATGCCTGGCGAATAAGGAAACCATGATATTATAATTCAACACAAATATAGAGTTCAACTTAAAAATGAACCCCTCAATCAAATTTTCAACTGAAAAAAGTTGTTAGTCTTATAAATTAAAAGCCCTGTGTATTTCATTACCCTTATAAAATCAGCTTATACAGGGTGAATAAAAAAATGTGTGCAAGAATTAAAATGGCCAGCTGACCTTGTTGTGTGCATTGTACCATGAAATTGCTGTTGCATGTTAAGTGTAGTTAATCTAGTTTATCTTTCGAAAACGTGAAAGCAATCGAGTGAAAAATAAGCAAAATATGACTAGTATGTAAGCTGGCTGCGTTTTTCACCATTCCAATGGGATTTGTACATATGAATACCAGCTGAATATCACCTGTTATGAACTAAGAATGCCAGACGCAAGATCCTCCTCTGAGGAAAGTGGTGCTTTGAGCTTAATCAGTGATTGCAATTGTTGGAAGATTGTGTGAGTTGAAGTAGTTAAACACTTTCCCCAAACACATCAAGATCCATTAAAGAAATTATGTGCAAACGTGTTCCTTTCAATCATTCAATAGATTTGAATTTTAAAAAATAAATTAAAGAAGGTATGGCTATGTATGAAATTAATCAAGGAAGAAAGGGACACTGAACTCAGTCCTTATAATAAGATGAGAGCCTGGAAAATATTTTTCTTCACAAATGTAAATGACTTGTAAGTGCAATTATTAAGAAACAAGTGTCTTATGTAGGTTTTTTGTGCAATATTGTTGGTATGTGAAGTAATTATCATCTGATATCTATTTCTAGTGTTAGAACCACCTTTGTGTGAATGGCTCATTGCTTGTAAACTCTCACTCCATTTGATCGTAGCTACAGTTAGTACATTATGCCTGTCCTAACTGTGTAAATCCCAATGGAATGGCGAAAAATGTGTTAGGCTTACAAAACTCGTCGCATTTTGCTTATTTTTCGCTCTATTACTTTCATTTTTTCAGAGTATAAACTAGATTAAATTCGCATTATATAACCACCAACTATTTTATGGTTCAATGCACACAACAAGGTCAAATGACCGTTTCAATTCTTGCATTATTTTTTTGATTCACCATGTATAAAAACACTTTCACAACACAAATTGATATATATGATATCTATATGCCGATATAAAAGTAGTACAAAAATATTACATTTATAATTCACATAGCAATAGCTGTGTACTGTTACACAAGATAATGTTCCAATTGTAATTGGTAGTGAAAACAGTATCCTGAACTGATTTGCACTGTGATGGCATGACAGACCATTTTAAATTTCCAACAAAAGCAGGTTGTATGACTTCTCGAACTCGTTGGTGCTGATTGGACATATATATGTGCATGGTAATTGCAACGGGAACTGAACTACCATTGGGCACAAATATGATGACATCTGATGAAATGTTATGATCTCTATTTGAAATGGCCTATAACTTGTGCCTTTCTGATTAAACCCAATATCCTCTTTTCCTAGCAGTGTAAGTAGTGCTATCTATTTGCTATTCCTCTTTTCCTAGCAGTGTAAGTAGCGCTATCTATTTGCTAATCTTGCTCTCAGGATACAGGCGAGTGAATCGTCCGAGAGTCCAAATGGGAAAGATGTTGCGATAGCTGGTGTAACTGATGGCGCATGTCTTGTTGAAAACACCCACAATATTACCCTGTAAAAGAATAATAAAAGTAATTAATTTCAAAAGCTACATGTCAAGACACTAACATTAACACTATCACCCTCTTACGTTGGTTGCCCTTGCTTTAAAATTAAGCAATTGTGGAAGGCTATACATAGACTGAAATTTTAATTTTGAGAGATTGCGGCCATGATCCAGTGGCAAGGAATTTTGTTCTTCACCACAACGACAGACATTTAATTCCAGGGGCAAGAGGGACTTCCTGAGGCACCCCTTATAGTCATTATCTGGCTCATTTGTTGTTATTCTAACTGGGCTATTCCATTTACTCATGTTAAGAAAGCCCTTGGAAATAATTACAGCAGCCTCAGCAGTTTTATCAATTAATCAAGTCAATACGTGCATTACCCCATTACCGCACAAAAGTGCTTGCAACATATGTGCTCTTGTCCAGAAACCAGGGTAAACATTTGGAAATATACTTATTCATAAAGATTCCAAATAAAGATTCCAAATACATCAAATACATCCAATGACATCACTGGAAAGTCGCACTTGTTGGCAACTCTGGATAAGCAATCATACACTTTTCATCTGATGTAAAAACTGTCTGGAACAGTTAAGTTCAAATTTGGAATTATTTCTATGCATTTTTTATTATGGTTCCTTGGATTCCTGATGAAACTATTCTCACACTTGAACTTCTTCTCTGGGCAAATTATAGTAGATTTTACTCAGAATTTCCCAAAAACACCATTGTTAGGATTTTCAGTGGTTTAGCACTTTTTATTGATAAAAATAATTGAAATTAACTTTCAACTACCATCCTCTCTGAACTTGATAGTAATTAAAATGATCGTCCAGAAGGAACTCGGCAACAACCCAAATGAAAAGGTTCAAGGTTAAAACGTCAAACTGGCAACAGTGGCCACTATCTACAATGCTTTGACAAATCTCTTTCAGATGGTGCAGTATTTATTTATAAGCCTTATGGTTGCAAGAAAGGACTCACTGACATTCAGTCTCGAGACATCATTAAGGTAGAAGGTGAAATACATCAAAAATCTGACTTACTTGTGGCCAATCTCCATTATCCTTCTGTAGATCCATGATGACACGGATACCTCTCTCTATTAAGCTTACATCAGGATACCTATTGGTATTAGAAAGGCAAACAAATAAGTATTAAATGTCTGTTGGTTTCACCATGGCATAATATGGTGAAAGAAACTATTTATACAGGTTCCAAGAGGAGTCTATTGATGATGCAGGATGCATCCCAGCAATATATTGTAAACAATGACTGGATTTCGCTTACAATTTATTTTTGCTAATTCCGCTAGACGGTCCAATTCGTCAAATTGAGCTGCCACCAATTGTATTATTTATAATTTGTATATGTAGGAAGATGATAAAATTAAATTGCGATAAATTGACATGCTAATTCGCTAAATTAAGTTGCAGTAAAATTAAAGTGTTTTACAGTATAGAAATGCTGACACATGTTGGTGTGATTTTTACTTATTCATTTATCTCACATACAATAATACATTTGAATTAAAGTGCTAATTTTGTTTTGATTTTTCCATAACAAGTTTGAGCTTCGACATTTCAAAATATTTGAATGTTTGGAATACATTTGTAATGTCAAAGTTATTCTTGAATAAAAGGTTTTGGATTTCCCTACATACACCACTGATCATTGTTTCATATTAGAACTATTTCCACCATCTATCAGACACGAAAGGTTACAACTTTGTGACTGTCACAGGACCTTCCATCCAACCAACAATAACAATAATTTCTATATTTGAATAAGCATTCTTCATTAATTCAGCACCAACAATATGCCTGAAAAATGTTTTTGAGCTGACAAATACATTAACACTTTTCAATGTTATGTTAAATCCCTTATACTGCCCTCATTTCTGTAATTCAGGTTTACAGGAATATGCAAGACTAAAATCTATTTTTTAATTTTTTAATTTAATCATACCTAACACAGAATAATTACAACATTAAGAAGCACACACATAAAGTGAAACTAAAAGAGTGAGTAGGCATAATCCAATCTATTGAATAAACATTATTTGTGTCAGCATGTCGACTGACATCGGGTATGATCATGTTTTAATGATTAATTTAGATGATTAATGTTTAATTTTTGAGCCATCTAAGATGACCTGCTGTCATGTGATCGCCCAAACAGTGGTCATGTGACAAGTGGAAGGAAGGAAACACTGTGCTGAATGAAGACATTGCGACAATCCCAAAATATTATGCAATTCAACAAAAATGGTTCATAAAAGGTATCTAAATTAATCATTATTTATGTCGCCTATAGTTGCCAGCAAAGAAGTTAAGCACTGGCTCTACTCGCGCATACAAAATAATGAGCGTGTGAGCGGTAACATTCTTGACGCCATAGATCCAATCAGGACAACTTGATGCATGGTCAGTTGGTTGTGCCGTTTAATTCCACCAATTGGAACCGCACTTCCATGTTTACGCTTAGCTTTTTGCGGCTGACTATAATGCTTGTGCCACATCTTACCTAACGGCCATAAGACCAAGACATGCCCAGCATGTATGCACAAGTTGAGATGTTTTGCTGGCTACATATATCCTGTCTTCACAGGATTCAAAGTCTTCACCCCAACCACCATCCTCATTCTGCTTTGAACACAGGAACTGACACGCAGCTTTCACTTCTTTTGTGGCGGTACTGCAATATCAAATGGTTTGGTTAGAATAAGAATAGATTATATGCAGCTTGTTCATATAATTACCTTATCATTTAAAGCCTTAGGCACTTATGGAAGGCTTATTAACATATATTGGAGGTATTGGATTAACAAATTGAACTTTCACTTGGTTCGACTTATGGGGTATCACTGTAGTCTATTTATCAATCACGAGACAGTGACGTAACTTTGTATTCTTCTTATTGCAGACATAACATGCGCAGCTTCTGAAGCGTTGAAAGACGGAAGTTACATATGCGTGCGTGAAAAGCTGCGCCTGTTAAGATAGGTCACTGTCCAGAGGAAGCCAAGTAGAGTATACCAAATGTAAGCAGAAAGGGGATGTTTTAGTCACTCAAGACCCCCTTTTCACACTCTGCAATCTTACAATTCCTTTTGGGTTATACTAGGTTGGTCGAGCGGTCTAGCCCGCTGATCGTCGGTCAGGAGTTTTCTATCAATCGTGGGTTCAAGTTGCCTTGAAACCAGGATTCTTTGTTCACCCCAAAAAGTTCCTATCTAGGTCGGAAATTCTACAATCAAATCTTAATTCAGTGAGGGTTATAGTTATCGGAGTCTCTTGCCGTGGTTTAAGCTGATAATCAGATTTAATTGTAGAATTTATCCTCTACCCAATTCACTGTGTACAACGTGCAGGTCTATACAGTGAGTGTCAGTTCGCGGTGATTCGGAGAGTCACGTTAAGCCGTTGGTCCAGTGTATTCAGACACTTCACCCTGAACACGTTAAAAGTTACAGACCTTATCGTTAAGAGTAGGGGATCATCCCGGGTCTGTTACTTGTACAAAAATCACAACCTCTAGGTTTCAGAGGGCTTCCAGTTTAGCCGAATAGGCTGCTATAGGGAGTTTACAAGCAATAAGCAATAAGTAATTAGCAAAAAGGTATATTAAAGCTGATAATTTTGTAATCCTTGAATAGAAGAATTGGTACTTGGCTAATTCTTACACCATTGAAAAAGCATCCTTTCAAAACAGTTCTTTAAAGTCAACATTTTTCTTGGGGGGGGGGGGGGTGATAACATACATATAACCTATGTATATTGCATAAATGTATATGCATCAATATGGCTGTTAATAGTTGTGTGTATTTTAACACATATATCATATTCCAATGAAACATATACAAGCAAACCCTTTCAAACCAAATCAGGTACCATATGTAGCACATTTATATCAGCCAAACTAAACTAAACCAGGTGCCATAGGTGTGGTATACACCCCAAGATTTATACATAAGTGAGTTTTAATATACTTACTCAGTGTCATAGCTGTATCCCATACAAGCAAACCCTTCCAAACCAAACCAAGTACCATAGGTAAAGCATACACCCCATGATCTGTATAAACAATTGCACACAATAGTTTTATTCTTATCCTTTAATAAAAATACAGACAATTTGAGAAAAGGCTAAGGGCCCCAAAAGAAACTCTGACACCGGCATATGGGCTCATTAAAATTATGAAACATGAAGCTAGTTATCTGTAAATTTGACAAATTAATTGCATCAGAAAAATGGCCGAAGCACAAAAGATGCTGGACTATTTAAGATATCAAATAGTTGTTTGGTCCTCCACAACCTGCCTCTTTGACATTTTTGATTGTAAAACGTTGTTGATTTGAATCTTTCTTCACTTTACGGTTATTTAAAAATATTTATCAAGTGAAAAGGTTGTACAATATGGTTGAGACTTTATTTATAGACAATCCGTAATTAACATTGTTATAAACCGCCATTTTCCCCGCTTTCCCGCGGGAAAGAGGGCATAACAGCAAGCTCCTTGCCAGGAAATGTTGTCATCTTGCAGGAAATCCCCCTACCCCCCCCCCCCCCAAAAAAAAAAAGAAAAGATAAATCTATTTTTTGTTTAAAGATTTTTTAAAAAGATTTTTTAAATTTAGAATAATTATAGGCCATAGTGTAATACAGCCGATATTACATAAAATGATGCACCAAACGGCATCAATTGGACCTTAATTTTCCAAAAAGCCCATGCTTCAGAGGGGGGAAGCCCCCCAAACACCCCCTTCGCCGCTAAAGCAGCTGGAAATCCAACTTCGTCAAATTTCCCTTGCCGGGAAACTTTGCATTTTTTCCAGCCCTGGTGACCCGTCACATCAAAAAGGACATGTTGGAGGCCCAAGTCAATTCTAAGTTATTGGTATGACTTGAAAAGGTACATGTTAAGCTTTGGATTGATACTATGTTGAAGGTACTCGGACGTTGTAATCACAAGATATGAATTGAAGAAGCACATTTTTTCTATTATTTTATTTATATTTCACCAAATAAATTCAAAACTGTGTTTGCCGACAACATGTCCTTTTTGACTGGTCACATATGTTTACAGTCACATCATAAGGATGCATTTGTCTGGACCTACATGCTACTCATTTTAACAAAACAATATGTAAAGTACTAATGTCTATGGCCCTATGAGTTCTATTGTGGTATGTCAACAATCTATATATCACTATCTTTAGTATTACTAAGTGGGATGGACAACATTTCTGGATATGATAAAGGATTAATTTTGCTATGCCAACCCAAAGACTGTGTGGTACAAATGAATGCAAGGAGCTACATATAACAGCCGACAAGTGCATCATTTCGATGTGACTGGACCTGAGACTAACATACCTATAATAGTCTCAGATTGGATACAAATGTATTTTAGGCCTAAACAAATAAAATTAATATTTCAAAGAACACAAAAAACTAAATATATCCTTCTAATTTAGGCTTTCCTTAAATCAATAAGGTGCTTAATATTTGCATATTCAATATTATTACTCCATAGTAAGCCTAATTTAGACCATTATCTTTTGACTCATTGTAACATATATGAGATAGCTTTGTGTAGTGTATGTTTACTTGGTCAATATTTCACAATGGTTTATCAATGAGTAAATAGGGCAATTATTTCAAGGTGTTTACTTCTACATATAGGATATGGTTATCTATTCCTGTCTGTACAAATAGCACCAAAACTACAACATGCTGAATATATGTGTGGTTCAGTATAATCAAGGATGATATGAAAATTACAAAAGCCGCGACATTAAGAAACCTGGACATTGTGTTAAAATTGCATATTAGAAAAAGACACCAAACCTTGAAAAATAAGATGAAATTTGATATTGCACTGAATTCAGCGGGATATAAATGCATTTTCATAACTGTTCGTACTAAATTAGCTAACATTTCCACTTTGATCTCAGATCTGTAACAAAGTAAATAATCCACTCCACAAGAGAACAACGATACTAACTTGATAAAACAAGGTGAGCTTACTTCTAACATTTAACAAAAGAATATCAACAAGAAATAGATTAAATCATTAACATTTTTTGAAATGTAAGCTTTTGGTTATAATAATACTGTTATAATGAAATGTAGTATATGCAATTGTTATAGAACAGATACAAATGGCCATATGATTATGATAAAGATAGATACTAACCCTTCCCATGAGCCATCATGTTTCTGTTTTCCTTTAATGAATGCAAGACCATTGTCTAATGTCGATCTGTGGAAGGAAGAGATTAAGAGTACAAGGTTAAAAAGATGATGTAATGTTGCAACGCAATTGAGTATCCAAGTCAATGTACAGTATCTAGTGAATCCAAACTATATACCAATAATCCCATGATATTGAACTCGTTTGAGATTTTGCATTTAAGAAAAATGACTCTTACTTTCGTAAGTGCAAATATTTGAAAACTGTAGAAGTGGTCATTTTTGCACGATTAATTGTCTGTGTTTTGAAGATTTTCAACTGTTTTTTATGTTTTTAAATTTGTAATTTGTTGTTTCTTCACATAGACCTACACACAAAATAAGAAATATATTTGTGTGTTATTATTTTTGATGTAGCTGATTCGAGTCATAAAATTGTATGATGGTACAGACAGCATGGAAATTTAGTTTATCATTGCCTTATAAAGAGTTTTAAGTTTTCTTCTTTCTGTTTCCCAAAAATGAACGAAACAGACTGAACATTTATGTGTTCATTCAATGTACAACTTTCTATGTGAAAAATATGAGAACAATCTTTTCAACAAAGTAAACGACAGTGCATCTTTACACCCAACTGCAATTATCTGATATGTTCTTTTAAATCTTCAACGTGTTGATCAATCAATGTCACAATGAAATTACCTGATATCTTCCTTCCTATAATCTGGATACTGGTCATGAAAGTGTTTGAGAGCTTGCATAGTGGCTGATGTACACTCTACATATGTATAGTCTATCATTATATCACCTGATGAAATAAAACCACACAAAATCAGAATAACAACAATACTAACTCACAGTGTAAATGAGTTACACTGGCTGGTGAACAGGTATTATTGAGTGTATTACCTGCCAAACTGGTTGAATAAAATCTGAGTTCCAGCCATGTTATCCATTTTGACACATATTTTAATTCATTAAAAGTCTAATATTTATTATATTCTTGAAGGATTAAAGAACAAATTGTTAGGGTGTAAAGGGTGTATTGATCTTTAACAATTGAGTCAAAACCAATACATTGTAGAGGGGAGTTTACACTTGACAGCAAAAGTGTGTTACATTTCATCTTACCAAATACTTCTGATGGATTCAACATTTCTAAGATAATCCCGCCTCTTGTTGTTTCATATGAAGCAAATCCACCGTCACTATTGCGCATGTTTAGCAGCTAAAATGTGGAAACACATAATGCAATTAATAGTTATTGATGGGAATCTTATATCAACGTTATCAAATAATCAGTAAACATTAAAATAAAAGACTTTCTGTCAACTATTCAAATATTGAGACTTTGTTCAAAATCAATGACAATTTCTATGTTAAACAGCAACACCACATTAGTTTTTTTCCTGAAAATACTAAAAAATACCTGAAAAAAGTGATTTCTGAAAATGGTTGTATTTTTTTATTATTATATCTCTATGCTGTTAAGACATTCACTTTTAGATAATTCAACAAAATGAAATAATGATACATACAGAATTTCAACCTACTTTAAAACTGTAACATTATTGTTTGGGTCTATCTGTTTAAAAACAAGAATGAAGTAAAGGTTGCCATTTCATTGATCCTTGATCCCCCTGGTCCACTCACCACATCTACAGCTTGTGAGTGTCTTTCCATACCAATATGATCTTTGATGTATGCCCACACCCCTACCCCCTAGTCCACTCACCACATCTACAGCCTGTGAGTGTCTTTCCATACCAATATGATCTTTGATGTATGCCCACACCCCTACCCCCTGGTCCACTCACCACATCTACAGCTTGTGAGTGTCTTTCCATACCAATATGATCTTTGATGTATGCCCACACCCCTACCCCCTAGTCCACTCACCACATCTACAGCTTGTGAGTGTCTTTCCATACCAATATGATCTTTGATGTATGGACACTGTTCCTCTAACATCATAGCAGACTTGAGGCCTTCTGCAGTACAATCTGATACTATCCAACCACAGTCTCTAGTGCTGAATGGATAGCCTCCCTAATGATATAAAAGTAAAAGGACATTCAAATTGTATCAACATCAAATCAAAGTAATCTATATACTCTGCATCACCCCATTCAAGTCAGGAGGGTGATACTAACCAGGATCTGTGCATCAACACATATAATTTCATCGGTGACAAAGGGTATACATGTAGGTGCCCTTTTCAGAGTTTTACATAATGATGTAGCTAACATTTTGTGAGGGTTGTACATGTATTAACCCATGCACACACTAAATTCATGTCTATCTATTGATGTAAGTATGCAGTATGCATATACAATGTAACAAGCAGCTGTGTGTGCAACGTAATAGTGCTTATGACATGCATGATGCACTGCACACTTCAGATAAATATGAGACACACAATATTTTGCCAATTTGGTACTGAACAAAGTATAATAATGTCACTGCAAAATCGTTCATTTGCATTAGGCCTAAAAAAAGTGTTTGATTGGCCTTACCCGAAATACATCACCCACCCTGAATATTTTTTATTATTTTGAGGGAGGAAACATTTTTTTTAAATGTTTTAAAAAAAATTATTTAAAAAAAAAAAATTAAAAAAAAAAAGTATTAAAGTTTCTGACTGTTTGCTTCATTTCCGGCTATTTTAAGTCCCCAAAACAGGTTATTTAAAAAAATTAAAAAATCCCAACCGACCTACACTATTTGTTTTTGTCATGTTAGGCCAATCAAACCATTTTTTAGGCCTTACTATGAAAAAATTAAAGTCTACAGAAAAATCAACTATTTTACCTTATTCATTATTCTATAGTACTTGAGATAATCCGGTGGATTATCAGGTATTTGTGTTAGCTTGAGGTAGGCATGGGTCCTCTGTAAGCAGTCATTAAACTGCTTGTCGCTTGGTCCACTAGCTTCTAGGAATGCTTGCATTGCAAATGCTGTATCCCATAGCTGAGAACCATTGGTGCCCTAAAAATTACAGAAATTAAATTTAAAAACAACTGTTATTGGCAAATATGTAATTCGGGAATGGCTAGGAATTTTGATATACTGATTTCAGAATGATCCAACTTATGATACTGGGTTATTGCTCGAGTGGAGCATATTTGCAATATATAATACTATACTGTTGAATTCTACAGTGGCGTGCGCAGGATATTGTGACTGGGGGGCACGTGGCCATAAATGAAATTCCCCCGACTCAGATTCTTCTCAATTCCCCCGATGTACCAAAATAATAGTAAAAGGTAGCCCCATTTTGTTTGCAGACACCTCATGAATTTTACGTAAGTGTGGGGGGGGGGGGGGGGGTGGGGGGGGGGAGGAGGTTCAAAAATATTTGCACGGTCAAAAAAAATTGTACAGTAAAAAACCCCCGCACAGTCACAATATCGCACCGTCACAAAATAGCACAGTCAAAAAGACAGCACAGTAAACAACTAATGGACAATTAAGAGCGTTTTCATAATTTTCTCCATAACATTTCCTTTTTTTACAAACCTGGTGCATAAATTTGTCGACTACATGTAAAAATTTGCCGACTATTTCTCTATTTGGATTACACCCCCTCCCCACACAAAAAACACTCGAGCGACGGCACAGCCCCCGACTGGCAGTAGTTTCCCCTGACTGATCATTTCCCCCCGACTGATAGACCAAACTGGGGGGGGGGGAGGGGCACAGGCCCCCCTGCCCCCCCCCCCCCCCCCCTTCGCGCACGCCACTGGAATTCTATATGCTGCTGTGAGTTAATTGGTTATTTAAACAGACCAGTCACATTGAAACTGTCAAAGAGTCTGGAGTTTGACCAGGGTTGTTTGTAGCTAGAGCACTTTTAGTGCCAGGCTCTAATTTCCCTGTCAGGGGTATTACAACGATATCTTGCTGAATTCATCGACCAAAACAGGGATAATTCCATCAACTATTCAGTTTTACTTCAAAGTTCCTTCCACACTAGTTAAAGTCATATTTATTAAAGGATATTTACTACAATTTCGTGGTGAAACTTTCATGGATTGTGAGTGCCAGACGCAAATTACTAGTCCCGGGCGGGCCTGCCTGGTGCCACCCGCCGTAGGTACAACGGGAGGTACAACCCTGAGTTTGACAAGGTTTGATGACTCATCAAACTCATTGGTTCCGAATGGTCACACTCAACCCTAACTTGCTATTACTCCAATTTTCTGAAATATTTCAGATCTTGATTTTATTGACTGAGATATCTTTGCACATGTTATTATCTTTGATAGAATAATGATGTAGTAAGGAAGTATACTGATGCTTGAAGGCATATATCATACATCCTTTTGCCCTACAACTCTTACCTGCATCTTCATTCCATCAAGACCAATCCTACCAAAAAAAGAAGATAGCAATTCTGCCATTAATATCTACAAATGATTCTAAAACACACAACATGAATCTGTTTAAGAATGCAATTTATTACACAGGCAAGAACAAAAACAACTGCAATAATATAAGTTTTTCTCTAATTTTTAAGATTTTTTTTAAAGGGTTTTCGTTAAAATAAGATGTCTAATTGTACTCATATATCACACAATTCTGAAACCACAGACCATACAAACTTTGGTTTGATTGTCTTAAAAACGTTTATAGTTTGTTATGTGCAATAGAATAATATATCCACATATTTTCCAAATTGTACGTACCACAGATAGTCTGGTACTCTCTTTTGATGCATCTTGAAAGCTTCAGAGTCTGGGCCATCGATATGCCACCGTACCAACATCTGTATCACTTTTGAAATCTGACAACAACAAAAATATTGTAAAACATCAATGCTTTTTTATGAGCTTCTATATCTATACCTGAAAACATTCCTTGCACCAATCAGAGACATTGTTAGCATAAATGTATGCCTGATGACGCTGGGAGTGGAATCTTTTAGAAGCTATATTTTAATTGGTTATTATTTAAATGAATTTGTTTTGCTATTTCTGATTGGTTAAAACCAATCAGACACACTGTTTGATAGGCAAGTAGTTAACATGTCAAGTTTTGCTGAATCATCACAGGGTGAAAGTGGACGTAGTAAAATTGGATACTAAAATTCATTACAATCCATACCATTTGCCAAGGGAAATATCATGTATGGTATAGATCTTTTATATTTTTAAGCCCAAACTTAACATTCCAACCTCTTAAAATCTATGCTGAATTCAATGTTGAAAAATAGTTTATAATCTAATTTATCCAAATCCCATATATGATGTATTATGTCAAAAGGTACATTTTCCTTAACTTTTGAAAACAATTACAGATGAAATGTTTTTAATGTCATATTGGACCATTTAAGTGTTAAAATAGACACTTCAAAAAACTACACAATTTCAAGTTTCATGTAAGCTTTAAGCTCAATTTGTCCCAATTTGGCTTCAGGAATGTTTTTAGGGCCATTTTATTTAAAGAAACTGAAAATCTCTGTGCACATTTTATCAACACATAGGGCAAAATTTGGGCTCATCCCCTATAGCTTCCATTGCCACTGATAATGCGGTACACTGTACATATTTCTAATTGGGCTGTTACTCACTGGTCCTATACTGATCCCATCAGTAAAGCTATCGTCTGCTTGTATATGATCATAACATTCATTTAATGCTCGATCTCTCAGCCAAGAAGAATGGAAGTATTCATACACATCCAGAATACCTGAATCAATAAATCAAAATAATCATACCATCAGTTAAGAGCAGATCTACAGCGGCAACATTTATTTCATGCAATGTCCAAAAATGAGGTTTTGAATGTGTTAAAGGGTATAATAATATAAAGCAGTTTACTAACCCACATTGTTTACAATAGACAATATTAACAACAAATATTAACAACCCGGCACCGGCGAATGTCCCAACGAAAAAATAAGCAAGGACATTCACCGGCGGGGAATTGAACCCTGGTCTCCTGATCACTAGACAGGCGCCTTAACCACTAGACCACCGATACTTGCTGACAAACGGCAATTTGAATCAGTGGTAACCCTTGCACAACTCGAATGCTATAACAGCCCTCACAAAGCATTCATAAAGTGGTCGAGGGCTATTATAGTGGTTTTTACAGGAGTTTTAGCACTCGAGCACTTTTAGCGGTTCGCCGAGTGCTAAAATGGGTATCTAATAGTGGTTTGTTTAGCTGAAATAGCATTCGAAAACTGATAGTGGTTACTCAAAGTGGTCGCATGAGTACTATTGATGTCAATGGTGGTTGATAGATATGGATAGTGGTTCTATATCAATAGTGGTTCACTAATTTGCATATGTCACATGATCACCAACTGGCAGTTGGTGATTTTCAAATTTGTTATTGTTGGAGTAGCTGTGATCATGGCAGTAGGTTGTGGAGCATAAATGATGGATATTTTGGTTTCTTTCAGAGGTATTTGATATATATATGTGAATTGTTAATCACTTATATCTGCAGAGCAGGTATGAGGATATATAAACTTATATAGAACTGCATTTACATTCAGATAGATGAAATGTGTACAATATTAGTAAGCTTAACTAATATACTTTTAGTCAAGTCCATTAGCTATAGTTAGTATAAGCTTAAAGGCAATTTGTTTGCCAACCTTTAAATTTTGAACATCATATTAGGCTGATCAGTTTGTTATCCAGTAATGTATAATAAGGCCTTTCATATATTTGATCTGGTGTGGGACAGGCATGTTGTACCAGATGAGCACTACATGTATCTGTCCGATTTATATTTTATCTATATACTACAATGTGTGTGTGTGATGTGTATCAATTTTATTTGGCATGGACAGAATTTAAGCAATGAAGTTTATTTATGTTACAGATTAGGTCTGTTGTGGTTGGATAGAGATTGACAAAACCCTGTGACCTCAATATACAATGCAACAAACATAGTGGTCGAGTGCTATACAATAGTGGTCAAGGGCTATATAACGAGGGGGTTTGTGAATGCTATAAAAGCCCTCGAATGGTATTAATGTTTCAACCACTATTCAGCATTCGCATTCAATAGTGGTCAAAAGTATTCGAAAGCTAAGCTCATTTACATTTTTCGGCTCTGAGGAGGGCTATTCGAGGGCTTTGCGAATGCAATAAAAGCACTCGAGGGTTATTTAGCGGTTTTTCTGATACACGAAAGCATATGAAGACATACCTATAGTGGTTGTATATAGTGGTTAATATAGCATTCGTTTGAGGGCTTTTGACAACAATACGAGTGCTTTGCGAATGCTTTAATTTTAGATAAGGGAAGTGTATAAGCGACGGGATTTTACAATACACACAGCACAAATAACATGACACATTTGGCCAAACACGGTAGGGATCACAAAGGTTAAAGGGATTCATGGTTTTGTTTTAAATTGATCCCTTTAATAATAATTTTAACTAAACATTTTCCCTGATTTAGAATTCGAATTCCTAATTCAGCAAAATATTGTTTTCTATGGTACAGGATAAGTGCATGCATAAATATGGTGCCCAATATTAAGCTGTATGTCTACTGTGTGTGAATTGATGAAAATATCACTAATGAGGGCACCTGTTACATGCTACACTGAAATAATGAACTTTGCACCATTTTCAAATAATAAAAAAAATCATCAAATTACTAGCGTCATACTCACAATGCTTTTGACTTAATTCTTCCTTTGCGAGTATACAACAAGCAGATAGCAAGAAGCATGCCTCAGAAATTTGAAATATGAAGCCTCTTAATTGGTCAATAGTAATATTATTACTAACTGAGTCAATCATGAGTCAATGGATCCGTCACCACAGCAAATGATGCGCATGTAAAATAGCTGGAATTCAGTCCAAAGCATTATGAGTCTCAAGCAAGCGTGTGCAACATGCGGCCCGCGCGCCACATGCGATCCCAAAATTCCGATTGATGCGGCCCGTTTAAACTGGAACCTCCTTGGTTACACAAATGGCGGATTGATTTAGTGGTGAGCTCCCTTATAATTAGTAGGGTGACGCGCTGCATCTAGTAAATATAACTCGAGGCGTGATTGAGTGTTAAAATCCCTGGTTAAAATGGCACTTGCAGCAGCAACGGCGAGTAAAAAGAGGAAATTACACGAAGAGAAGCGGGTATTCAATGAGCAATATTTTCTTTCCTAAGCTTCCCCTCCCATATTACCCTCCTCCGGGACGTGTTTTCACTGCGGCCTGTGAATGTATCTCAAAATCACAATGAGGCCCGGGTGGTAATAAAGGTTGCACATGCTTGGTCTAAAGCTAAAAATCTGAGTCCTATGTTACCTACCAAAAAGAATGGTGTATAGCCAACTATGAGGTGTGTATAGGTCTCCCTTGGCTATATTGTCTCTCTGTCCAGGCCAATTAATGCTATCATAATCCTCTATATAAAGCTCCTGTTAGGGTGACAAGATATGTTTAAAAGAGTTCAATAATATAAATGCTGTTATGACATCAATGTGTATCAATTTTTAATTCTGTTTACAATTTTATTTTAATTTGGCAAACAATTTCAATGGTTTTTCTTCAAAAAATCCGAAAAGATTTAAACAAATTTTTCAAATATTTCACTCCAATTGTAACTTACCTTTCTTAAAGCTCTTATGAGGCTATCTTCTTTAGCTTGTATTTTGGCTCCATAACAATATCCCATTGGTAAATAGACCTGTCTACAATGACACCATAGTGTAGATGGATGGGCTGGTATCCATGATGGTAATAACCTAGGGATAACAATGTGTTGAGGAATGATTGCAATCAGATGTCAATTTCCCATATCTCATTGCATTTTTTACCCACAAATATATATGTCTAAATTGTGATGGTTTGGAGTCTGGTGTAAAATTGTGATACATGTATATGTAGTCAAATTCTTGCTTAAAGGTAGATGACCTGATCACATTTTCGTAACACAGAATTATTTCAAACATACGGAGATTTTTATATCATATGAAAGCTCGTATTTTTCTCATCATCATACTGAAATTTGACGGCCTAATTCGGTATAATGACAGAGAAATCGACAAAATAGCGTTGAATTTACCGCGAATGGTGGTTACCACCGATATAGTTTGTGTACTACTCAATGGATACAGTTCACAGCATCTTGTGCATCTAAAATAAGAACCATAATAGCTATGCATCTCAAACTTTGGAACACGACTTTTTTAAGGATGACCTTTCATGTAGAATAGAAAACTTCAAGTTGAAAATCGGAACATCTACCTTTAATACAAATTGCACCTTATGAAAAGGAATTATTGCAACTGAACCTCAACTTCAAAAATGAAGTGCAATTTCACACCTAAATGTGACAAAGGGAGGTCTCTATAACAAGGACAGATCTTTCCCAAACCTTATTTGATTTGACCGTACTTTTATCAAATAGGAAGAGGAGAGATGACATTTGAGGTTATTATAGCAAGGAGTGAGACCCCTTTTTGCTTTTTTCCCTGTAATTTTCAACCTTACTTCAGTTCCTACGGTATATAACCAGTTTGAAAATTTAAAGAAATTATAAAAAGCAGTAGATAAAATCTAACTTGATGGAAACTTACCATCTATTTATAGAAGTATATTACAGTAAATCATAGAAGGGGTTCTGATTTTAATTTGATTCACAATCTTAAATTTCAATATATTTCCTGAGACAAAACTTACCAAATTTCTGGAAAAAGTGTGTGCATGCCTTCCCACTTGTAAACATTCAGAACACACAGCCAAAATTTGCCCCATGATGGTATACCGGTAGCACCACCTGGAATAGTATAATAGCAAACCGTTTAGACAGCATCATTATATACTCCAAACTTAATCAGGGATGCAATTATTCTAAGAATGTCTCTGATTGGTGCAACAAATGATGTATCCAGCTTTCTAACCAATTGGCAGGTGGTTCTCAAGGGGGTAACGAGTGGTTGTGGATTTATTGCTCGCATGATTTTAAACTTCTAATACACTGCCGAGTGCTTCCACACTATAAATACAAATCTGTGAACTCTGGCGTAAATGCTGAGTCAATCACTGAAATATCATTACAAAGAGGTTGGACATCAGAGTATAAAACTTACCTAGTGAATGTAATAGTTCTCTAGCTATGACCAAGTCCTCATCTTGTGCTTGTACACCAAGTAGTCTCATTGATACATAGTTGAGTGTTGTACCAAATACAGTAGAAGGTCCAGCTATGTGACTGGAGAACATTAAAACAACACAATTTAATTTAAAATAAAATCTGTACGAGCTAGATTTTATTTTGTGTGCCTGGTTGGGGGACACCAACTTCCCCCCTCCAATCTCAATTATTTTCCTTTCGGAGGACCCCCTCTCTCTCAAAAAATAAATATCGGAGGATGCCCCCCACCCCTTCAATTTTGTTCTTCTTCGAAACCCCCTTTCAAATTTCTGACTCAGCAGCACATGCAGCACATTTCCAGAAATGTTTGAAAAAAAGAAGAAAAAAACCCCCAGACCAACCGACTCTACCAGAGAGGTCCGTTTGCCCATACAACAGGTTCCTACCAGAGAGTCTGTTTGCCCATACAACAGGTTTCTACCAGAGAGGTCTGTTTGTCCATACAACAGGTTCCTACCAGAGAGGTCCGTTTGCCCATACAACAGGTTCCTACCAGAGAGTCTGTTTGCCCATACAACAGGTTTCTACCAGAGAGGTCTGTTTGCCCATACAACAGGTTCCTACCAGAGAGGTCCGTTTGCCCATACAACAGGTTCCTACCAGAGAGTCTGTTTGCCCATACAACAGGTTCCTACCAGAGAGTCTGTTTGTCCATACAACAGGTTCCTACCAGAGAGTCTGTTTGTCCATACAACAGGTTTCTACCAGAGAGGTCTGTTTGTCCATACAACAGGTTCCTACCAGAGAGTCTGTTTGCCCATACAACAGGTTCCTACCAGAGAGGTCCGTTTGTCCATACAACAGGTTCCTACCAGAGAGTCTGTTTGCCCATACAACAGGTTCCTACCAGAGAGGTCTGTTTGTCCATACAACAGGTTCCTACCAGAGAGGTCCGTTTGCCCATACAACAGGTTCCTACCAGAGAGGTCTGTTTGTTCATACAACAGGTTCCTACCAGAGAGGTCTGTTTGCCCATACAACAGGTTCCTACCAGAGAGGTCCGTTTGTCCATACAACAGGTTCCTACCAGAGAGGTCCGTTTGCCCATACAACAGGTTCCTACCAGAGAGTCTGTTTGACCATACAACAGGTTCCTACCAGAGAGGTCCGTTTGTCCGTACAACAGGTTCCTACCAGAGAGTCTGTTTGCCCATACAACAGGTTCCTACCAGAGAGGTCCGTTTGTCCATACAACAGGTTCCTACCAGAGAGGTCCGTTTGCCCATACAACAGGTTCCTACCAGAGAGGTCCGTTTGCCCATACAACAGGTTCCTACCAGAGAGTCTGTTTGTCCATACAACAGGTTCCTACCAGAGAGTCTGTTTGTCCATACAACAGGTTCCTACCAGAGAGTCTGTTTGCCCATACAACAGGTTCCTACCAGAGAGGTCCGTTTGTCCATACAACAGGTTCCTACCAGAGAGGTCCGTTTGCCCATACAACAGGTTCCTACCAGAGAGGTCCGTTTGCCCATACAACAGGTTCCTACCAGAGAGTCTGTTTGTCCATACAACAGGTTCCTACCAGAGAGTCTGTTTGTCCATACAACAGGTTCCTACCAGAGAGTCTGTTTGCCCATACAACAGGTTCCTACCAGAGAGGTCTGTTTGCCCATACAACAGGTTCCTACCAGAGAGGTCCGTTTGTCCATACAACAGGTTCCTACCAGAGAGGTCCGTTTGCCCATACAACAGGTTCCTACCAGAGAGGTCTGTTTGCCCATACAACAGGTTCCTACCAGAGAGGTCCGTTTGCCCATACAACAGGTTCCTACCAGAGAGTCTGTTTGCCCATACAACAGGTTCCTACCAGAGAGTCTGTTTGTCCATACAACAGGTTCCTACCAGAGAGTCTGTTTGTCCATACAACAGGTTTCTACCAGAGAGGTCTGTTTGTCCATACAACAGGTTCCTACCAGAGAGTCTGTTTGCCCATACAACAGGTTCCTACCAGAGAGGTCCGTTTGTCCATACAACAGGTTCCTACCAGAGAGTCTGTTTGCCCATACAACAGGTTCCTACCAGAGAGGTCTGTTTGTCCATACAACAGGTTCCTACCAGAGAGGTCCGTTTGCCCATACAACAGGTTCCTACCAGAGAGGTCTGTTTGTTCATACAACAGGTTCCTACCAGAGAGGTCTGTTTGCCCATACAACAGGTTCCTACCAGAGAGGTCCGTTTGTCCATACAACAGGTTCCTACCAGAGAGGTCCGTTTGCCCATACAACAGGTTCCTACCAGAGAGTCTGTTTGACCATACAACAGGTTCCTACCAGAGAGGTCCGTTTGTCCGTACAACAGGTTCCTACCAGAGAGTCTGTTTGCCCATACAACAGGTTCCTACCAGAGAGGTCCGTTTGTCCATACAACAGGTTCCTACCAGAGAGGTCCGTTTGCCCATACAACAGGTTCCTACCAGAGAGGTCCGTTTGCCCATACAACAGGTTCCTACCAGAGAGTCTGTTTGTCCATACAACAGGTTCCTACCAGAGAGTCTGTTTGTCCATACAACAGGTTCCTACCAGAGAGTCTGTTTGCCCATACAACAGGTTCCTACCAGAGAGGTCCGTTTGTCCATACAACAGGTTCCTACCAGAGAGGTCCGTTTGCCCATACAACAGGTTCCTACCAGAGAGGTCCGTTTGCCCATACAACAGGTTCCTACCAGAGAGTCTGTTTGTCCATACAACAGGTTCCTACCAGAGAGTCTGTTTGTCCATACAACAGGTTCCTACCAGAGAGTCTGTTTGCCCATACAACAGGTTCCTACCAGAGAGGTCTGTTTGCCCATACAACAGGTTCCTACCAGAGAGGTCCGTTTGTCCATACAACAGGTTCCTACCAGAGAGGTCTGTTTGTCCATACAACAGGTTCCTACCAGAGAGGTCCGTTTGCCCATACAACAGGTTCCTACCAGAGAGGTCCGTTTGTCCATACAACAGGTTCCTACCAGAGAGTCTGTTTGTCCATACAACAGGTTCCTACCAGAGAGTCTGTTTGCCCATACAACAGGTTCCTACCAGAGAGGTCTGTTTGCCCATACAACAGCCCAGCTAACAATTGTACGTGTTTAAAACGTTCTTAAAACGTACCAATTACGTGGTTTGGACGTTTTCTAAAAACGTTTTATAAACGTTTATTTGTGGAAGGTTTCAGACGACGTAAAAACGTTTTACGGGACGTTTGCAAAACCTTTTATGAACGTAATTTGTACGTGTTTTAAACGTTCTTAAAACGTACTATGTAGGTGGTTTGGACGTTTTCTAAAAACGTTTGATAAACGTTTATTTGTGGAAGGTTTCAGACGACATAAAAACGTTTTATGGGACGTTTGCAAAACCTTTTATGAACGTAATTTGTACGTGTTTTAAACGTTCTTAAAACGTACTATGTAGGTGGTTTGGACGTTTTCTAAAAACGTTTTATAAACGTTTATTTGTGGAAGGTTTCAGACGCCGTAAAAACGTTTTATGGGACGTTTGTAAAACCTTTAATGAACGTAATTTGTAAGTGTTTTAAACGTTCTTAAAACGTACTATGTAGGTGGTTTGGATGCTTTCTAAAAACGTTTTATTAACGTTTATTTGTGGAAGGTTTCAGAGTTATTTTTTCTAACAATCTGCAGAAGGTGTCAGATGGGGGTCGGCCGATTTCAATCATATTATATGTGATTGATAGTTAGTTGAAACTATTACAAAAGCCAATAATAAAAAAATCACCAGATGCCCTCTTCATACTTAAAGGGGCACTCCCTAAAATTGGTCCTTTTTTGTCAAAATATTACTAAAAAAATACCAAATTATGACAAATGTGCAGGGTTATTAAGCAGATAAGGCAATTACATTCGAATAATCAATAACTTTCTTTTGAATAAGTGTTATCTTGTTGTTGTTCAAAAAAAATTGCAGCCTGTTTCTAGTTTTTGAAGATATTTTTTGAGCTCTGTAAACTTAAGGTGTTTTACAAACTGAGAAAAAAACTGAAAATTGTGATTTTTTGAGATTTTTGAGGCTATTTTTTTTCCAAACGCAGGCTAGTATGGCTGCTTTAATAACATTTTGAAATAGCTATATCCTTCAGCTCTTCAAAAATGTTTTTAGAATCCTGGAACTTTTTTCATTTTTTTAAGGGGGTTATGTTGAAAAAGGCCATTTTGAAAAAATATAAAACGTAAAATTATGATATTTTCAAAGACAAAATGATACCAAGGATTTAATATGAGGTTTCTTAAAAATATTCAGTTATGGACAGCACCTCAGCAGAATCTTGAAACAATAACTTGCATTTTATAAGATTCCCCTACCCCAGAAAAAAACCACCCAGCCCCCTTAATAGGGCTAATTACCAACATTATGTCCTTCACGATAGGCCTTTAATATAAACAGTTATAATGAAGAACTTTAAATTTGAAATTTATCTTTCTCTTCCTTTTTCATTGAGGGTATGTATGCACAAAATAATGTTAAACTAGATTTAACATTAATTCAGGATTAATTGAAGGATAGTCCTCCTCATAGGACCTCACATCTTTCACATCCGTTTTAATACATATCTTGTTTAGAACTGATATAGTTTTCCATAGGCAAAGTTTTTAATAAACATAAATGCTAGTAGTAGATTAAATTTGAAGCATTCAATTCTTCGACTTAGTTTTGTTATCAGAAAGAAAGAAAAGTAAGTAAAATGGGATCCTTTTGAGGGACTAACTATAACATAAACAACCAACCAAATGTTTACATTAATTTGACCATGGGCTGCCTGAGCACAGTAGACAGCAGTAGCTTTGTTTAAGAGAGAAATAAAATTAGGTAAAGTGGGGTCCTTTTGAAGGACTAACTATAACGTAAACACGCAACATGTTTATACTAATTTGACCATGGTCTGCCTGAGCATTTTAGACATCGACAAACTCAAAACAGACCTACTAGGTATCATAGGTGGATCACATAATATAGCCTATAACATGTATACATGGATACAACTCTGACTTTCTAGATTATTAATTTGGATATATGACTTGTTGTGTTGTGGATGTAGCATTTTGAATTGGATTTTATGAAAAGCATTTACAGTTTTGTGGTGTTACGAAAATGAGCTGTTCATTCCATTCCGAGGATAGCCTATGTGGACCAGTGCATTCATCTGGTGATAGGACTGTTGTTCCCCTACAAGCATTAAAGGGTGATGTAACCACATACCTGAAATCTCTTCATGCTCTTCATCTCATTTCTCATGGGCGGACACAACAGTTACAGGAATGGGAACTAATATGCAATAGAGGAGGAATCTTTAACTATGATCATGCTGATGGAACTGAAAGACTAGAGAACCTTACTGTGTGTCCAAAACACAGGAATAACTTGGGCGTGAATTGGAATGGGGCGAGACAGAAAACATGTAAACACCCGAATCATGAGGGGAAAAAGAGAGCTTATTTGAACATCAGACGTGTTAACAAACCTATGTCACAACAGATCTTCAATATCTATAATGTCACTGTTCCTATTGGCTCCGGTAAGTTTGTCTTCTCACTATTTAATTATATTTCTAAGACTAGGATACCAACCAATCATAGACGTAAATCAGGGGGAGTTTGTGTGCATGGATAAATTCTTCCCTTTTTTGAACAAGGGTGTATAATGTAACCCCAATTTGTTTTCATTATGAATATGTCTATGTGATTAAATTAGCATTGAACCACCTACATTGACTAATTTGTTATATGAATGGGCCCTTTTTTCAAACTTTTCCAATTAATATGAACCTATAAGTGATGCACATTTACATACAATATACTAGATAATTTGGATCAAAATGTTACCCTAAATTAGTGCAATTGGTATAAAAATGGGGCAAAGACGTTTATCAAAATGTTGACTAAAAGTATTCACAACATTGCATAAATCACGTTTATAATTAATAGAAAATCAGCCTCTGAGTGGGCCATATCCCCCTCAAACATCCCCATGAGCTGGAAAGTGACGCTACCCCCCCCCCCCCCCCCCCCCACACACACTAGCCAACAACAAATTTACGGTACTGCACCTTCTCAAATATGCCCAATTCACAGTGGCGTAACTAGGTATTTCATTTTGGGGGGCATAAGGGGGGGGGGGGGCATGGTTAAAAATCGAGGGCATAGTTAAAAAATGGGGTGCATTTTTTTGCAGATAGCTTAAAATTGCACTTTATGGACAAATGCGCGTGTAGCCGGCCCGTGTACTTTTTTCTTCTTATGTGGACTTTTGACCATTATAATACCATGATTAGTCTTGTCAAATGGACCGACAGGGCTAATCTGAACCAACACGACAGTCAATTTGATCAACTACTTTCATGTACTGCACTATCATGGGTAAACATTGTATTTTGTCATATTTCATTTGGGGGCATGAGGGGCATGGCTTTTGACTGGGGGGCAGATGCCCTCCCCCCTTTCCCCCCTCTGGTTACGCCACTGAAAATTCATAAAATATACCCCTTTTAATTTCAGCTATCTGTAACAAATGTCGATTAAAGCATTACAGAGAGCAGCGAGACAAAGGTGAAAGCAACAATTCTGAAAGTTCATCAATAGAGGAGGTAAGTAAAAGTGATTAGGGTGAGCGATTGGGGTAAGCTTTAGAATATTTGTTTTTCTCACTGTGTAAGATTATAGGTCGTTCTTTACAAAGGTCACAAGTGAAGACATAGTAGTGTTGGGGTAGGTCTATAGGAATTCCATTTATTGTTTGACCCTGCAATATGTGATGACAATTATGCCATGTAGTACCATTTCTATGCTTTTGAAATTTATACTACTGTCAAAGTTCCGTAACAAAAACAATAGTAGTCACAGTAATAACATTAAATTACACCGTTGATCACTTTGATGCTCATCCAACAATAAGGTACGAAACCCAAATATGTATGAACCGGATATAGATGATATATGAGCCAAATTATGGGAAAGAGCTTTGATTTGCCACCGTTGTTATTGAATTTGAATTATATAAACAGCATACGAGTATCAGGTAAACGTGAGGTGCCTGCCTTGATTAATGTCTTAATTTAATACAGTGCAAAATATATTGTTTGCATTCTCCAAAGCTAGTTGTCACATGTTGCTCATTACTTTTTCTTATATTTTGAACAGGATAACCTGGAAGCTGATCAAATCGCTGAAGAGATAGTTCCAAGTAATTCAGAGCCAATGGAAATTTCTCAAGAGGTAAATAGTACAACTATGAGATGTGGTCTGGTCATTATTCATTTTGTGTTGTTTGGCCTAGTATTATGCAATTCGGCCATTAGGATATTCATTTATAAAAGTATATGCTTACTCCCACCCAGTCTCCTTGAAAATGACAAATAAGTCTATATGAGACGGATCCCCATATCTATTATCAGGCAATATTCTGCATATCAAATGGTGAGTAATCAAGCAATAATTGACCGTATACCAAAGAGACAAGGTTGCTGGCATTGAGAGTTGCGAATGCAGTGATTATTGCAGTGTTCCTGCAATGAGACGGCTATTGTTTTTGTTTTTCTACCACTAGGATCCATCCGAAGGCTAAACAAGTAATGCTACCCCTTCCCCCCCCCCCCCCCGAACCGTACTTCGCATACGCAAACTTCATATAACAGTAACCTGGCAATAAAAAAACCCAATGCTTACAAAATATAATCGTTATCTAAAAGAAATAGAAGAAAAAAAGTGAAAAACATTCTAATAGTATAAATTGTTTTGCAGTATTTATGTATTTACTTATTGTGAAACACGTCTCCTTTTACAGGTGCAAAGTGAAGCATCATATGTTCAGCAAGGAGATGATATGCCTGGCACTAGCGATGGTCGTTTTCACGTTACCATAGTATCCGAAGAAGAGCTGTCTACGTCCAGTAGTGATGATGCTGAGATTAGCATATGGCAAGATGAAAAAACATGTCAGCATGAAAAACGCTTAATCCTAAATAATACCCTTGAAAGACTTGGAGAACGATCTCACAGTCCCCTTCATTCCACTCTGAATACAGAATGGACAGACATAGGTCGGACACAACAAACATATTATGTAAGAAAAATGAATGAAATAATTGATTGTGCCTTAGAAGTTGTTGCTCCTGGGCAACAACAACAATTATGGAATGCAGTAAAAGCCGCACGCGTAGACAATCAGCCCTCAATCAACAAAAGGAAGAAATGGGATGATGAGTCCATAAACACAATACTTGAAGCATACCTTATAGCTGATACATGGCAAACTCGTCAACAAATCTTGTCTTTATTTGCTAATGATTTTTCAAAGTGTGTTTTGCAGGAAATGATACCAGGACTTACAATCAGTCACATTGACAGTGCACGGTTGCATGCTGTAACTGCTGGAATTGGACAACCATTGGAAGAGAAGGCAAGGACAAGAATAAAACTGGATCCAATAAAAGCTGATCATTTTATTGATTATATTTCGCAACCGGCCCTCTTACAAGATGTTGCTTACGGTACTCGCAAGCTGAAACTGGATTCAGGAGAAACCATACTAATGCCCAATGTAATAAGAACAGCTATTCCATCAAGAATAATCGCACAATACAATGAGTTCTGTAACAGTACAGAATTTCAGCCTGCTTCAGATAGCACCCTTTTTAAAATTTTAAATGTATGCAGTGCTTCGAAACAAAAATCTATGCAAGGACTTGATTATATTGCCACAGAGGGTGCCCAAGCCTTTGACAGTTTGACTGAAATTGTTGATGACCTTTTTGACACAGGCAATGCCGATGAAGCATGGAAGAAAGGCGTAAAAGATAAGTTAAAAGTGGCAAGAAGATACCTCAAAATTGACTTCAAATCGCACATAGGAAAATCTGATGAATGCGGTGATCACTGCATGACATATGCTTTAAGTGATGAGAAAAACCCAGATGAATTTAGTTCTCAGTGTGATCATAACCATAATCTTGTATGTGAAAGATGTGACGCTTTGCGGGATGTTTTGAATGATATATTTACACAAATTAATAACAGCGATATGCAAGACCAAAACAAATCTCGTTGCGAGCATGACTGTAAAAATAAAAAGTCTGATATAGCTACATGGAAGTCCCATCTTCTCCGGACTGTAAACCAGGAATTTGGCAAGCAACAGGCTCTTCAAGAACTAAAAGATGACGGGGCACTCATTGTCATGGACTGGGCAATGAAGTTTATGCCACAGAAGTTCCGGGAGAAGATGACGGACTTCTTTGGCAAACGAGGAGTAAACTGGCACGTTAGTGCGGTCATCACAAAGAATACCAATAAGTTTAATGTAGATTGCTACGTACACATCTTTGAAAGTTGCACTCAAAACTGGTTTAGTGTAGCTAGCATTATAGAGAACCTTCTGACAAACATTAAGACAAATTACAGTCAACTGTCCAGAATTTATTTCCGAAGCGACAATGCTGGCTGCTATCACAATGCTGCACTGCTCCTATCTTTACCAGCATTGGGACAACGCACAGGATTTACGATTTGCAGATACGACTTTTCTGATGCGCAATCGGGGAAAGACATCTGTGACCGGAAAATTGCCCCAATGAAATCACACATAAAACATTATGTAAATGAAAAGCATGATGTAACGACGGCAGAACAAATGAAAGAGGCTCTTGATTCTCATGGAGGAATTACTGGTTGCCAATTCGCTGTATGTCAAATAAACAACCTAAAACTAAATGCAAAAAATATAAAGTTGGAAGGTATTAGCTTGTATAATAATTTTGAATACAGCAATGGAAACATTCGGATGTGGAAGGCGTATGGCATTGGAGATGGTAAAGTATGTGCAATCAATTCAATCGCAGAGTCACTTCAAGGAGAAACTGGGTTAGTAGTGGTTCAAGACTTTACGCTGAATAAGAATACAGGCACTATCTCGTCAATATCTCAGAGAGAAGGAGGCACAAATAAGACAAACTTATTTCCATGCGGAGAGAGTGGATGTTACTTGAGTTTCTCAACTCCCCAAGAAGCAGAAATTCACATGGATGCAGGTAAACATGTCAAGCAACTAGAGCAGGAGACAACATATGACAGAATAAGAAAACAATGGGCTGATAAGGTGTCTGGCATCCAAGAACAGCAGCAGTACACTGTACATGTATCTTCAGGTGCCGGTGAGCAGGAGGAAGGAATCATGGATCGTGGTTGGGCCTTGAAGGTATCAAGGAAAAATACCACTATGTCAACGAATGTAAAGACATTTTTGATAGGGCAATTCAATATTGGTGTGAAAACTGGGCGCAAGGTAAACCCTGAATCAGTAGCCAAGCAGATGAAAACTCTGACTGTGGATGGAGACTTTCAGTTTCAACCATCTGAATGGTGCACGGTAAAACAAATTTCAAGTATGTTTTCGAGACTTGCTGCTGCACAAAAACAAAAACCAGCCGGGGATAAAGTGACATCAAAAGATGAAGTCGCAGGAAGTTTAGATAATGATGATATTGTGTCATGGGTAGTAACAGGAGAAAAAGAGACATTTCGCCAACATGTTTATCAGGAAATTGACATTAGTCATCCCATCACATATGGTGACATCAATGTTTGCAAGCTCATCTCCCAGGGCAAGTGGAAGAACAAAAGAATAAAAGACTTGTCTGAAATATGTGACAACTTAGGTTTAGAAATCGATGGACCTGTGACCAGGAAAGAAAGTTATGTGAAGCCATTAAGAGGTCTAGTCAATAAATGCTGTCAAAAATAAGGCTAAGGGATTGGCACACTAGGCGCAAAAAAGGGTCAGTCTCACGTGCCTAAGTAATGTCAGTCTCATGATACACATGACTAATGTCAGCCTCTTATAAACATAAGACAGAAACTGTTCATAATTTTTAAGTTACAGCTATTGGAGTTCAAGAGTCTACTTACTCGCAGGGCTCTTTATGTTTATTTCATGTACCATGATAAGAACCTCAGCAAGCTGTAAAGGAAATATTTTAAATAGAAACCGATTTGGTGTCTAGAAGTAGCAGACCTCCCTGTCTATAATGAGTACCATATTTAAATTGCATCAAACAGAACTGATGTTGAAATATAATAACATAACCTTTCTGTTACTTAGTATTTTGATTTGATTTTGGGGTATAAGAATTGGATTGATGTTTATACTGCAAAACAACTGTTTTAAGTCATCAACTTTATCATCTGGCGGCCATTTTGCAAAGTTATACATAATCAATAATCACAAACTGTCGGGATGGTGTTGTTTTTTTGTTATCTAAAAGCATAGATAAGTGGTTAAGAACATATATATGGTGGATTTGGTGTTATCTATGCTGTTATTGGCTAATTATACATTTATGG